>OY744520.1:182774333-182791833 GCA_963556195.1 Sepiola atlantica | reverse complement strand
AAATCCAGCTCCCCAAAAAAGGATTTGGAAAAAAAAATTGCCTCAGTCTAGAAAGACTACTCTTTCACCGACTGAGGACAGAAAAGATAGAAGTGTACTATTAGTACATATACTACACTTTATTCAGAACGTTTTTTTAAACATTTAATTCGTTCTCTTTGATAGGTTTATAAAAGTAGTAGTTGATGGGCAGAAGGCTGAAGCACATAGGATCAATGCTGGCGTGCCTCAAGGATCAATTCTGGATCCAACCACTTTTTGTGATCTTCATCAATGATCTCCGAAATTCTATTCTAAAATCATTCGTCGATATTTATGCAGATGACACAACAGTCTATGGCAACACTTCAAAGAGCATTAATGATCAACATTTTTCTGTTTCACGTCGTGCAATGGGGAGATGACTGGTTACTTTTAATTAATCTAAGACCAAACTTCTCTCTTTTCACCACTCACTTTGCCCTAATTGAAATAAATGGCGTCCGCCTTTAGGAAGCTCCCTGCCGAGGAGCTTATCAAGCTCCTCGGTCTGACCTGAAAAGGAATCAAATCCGTTGCCAAGATGGATGGAAAATTGTTAGATCTTTTTACCTCCCCAGAAAGTATTTCACCCCAGATGCAATCCTATATCTGTATAAGAGTCAAATACGTCCTAAGATGGAGTACTCTAGCCACATCTGGGGAGGTGCAGATCAGAGCATCCTTTTCCTGATTTGACAGAATACAAAACCGACTTCGAAATCTAGTGGCCGATGTCTTCTTCTCCACACTACAGCCCCTTTTCAAGTCTGTCTCTACTCTGTTGCTTTATATGGCAGGTGCTCGACTGAGGTCCAATCTATGGCCCCCTTTAAAACATTCACGACAACAACTCGTCTAGCTTCAATCACTCAATAAATTTAATTTCTCCCTTTTTTGTACTTTAAATTAAGTAGCACTTCCATGAGTAAAGTTTATTTTCTTAGAACTGCCCGTCTGTGGAACACAGTACCACAGGGCTGCTTCCCGGCTGACTATAACATTGCCGTTTTAATATCTAATGTAAACAAATTATTGCTGAGCCGTCTTAAACAATCAATTTCTCTACCAGTAACAATCATCGTTACAAATCCCCTAATTGATTTACCGTTTACCTGTCCAACCCAATAACCCTTATCCTTGAGTGACCTTTGGGCCTTGATAAATGGTGACTGGATATATTACATTTTATCGATTTGAAAGTAGAAACGACACACGAATGTATCTGTGCAGTAGGGGGTGGCAAAATGTCATGTTTGTCTACCCCTCCCTCACGAATTAACATTTCAGAAAACGCTATGAATTTAAATGAAACTCAGTGTAATTTTACTGTACACATTGTATGTTTCTAGGTAACAGATATATTCTGCAATCATTTTTATTAAACTACTTTAATAAGTCGCATGTGGTAACACAAATTGACCAACGTTACTTTAAGGGGGTACTGAGTTTGACATGCCTGGACTAGGTAACAATATGGACAAAGGATGGTGGTCGGATCGTGTAAGCATTTCATTTTTTTTTCATTTGTTGATGTTTTTATTGGATCATCACTTATCAAAGCGAAAATCCTTCTAAGGATAAGGGTTAACAGGATGGAATAATTGTCAGTTGAAAGATGAAGAACCTTATGAGAGGATTGAGAATAATTGATGGAATGGACCAAGTTCGAATACTTGTGAAGACGATTCATGACAGAACTCTGTTGGCATTGAATTTGAAAACGACAATGTTGTAATCTGCAGGGAATCAGTTCCGTGGTAATGTGTTCCACAGACGAGATAACCCTGCGAAGAAGCTCTATTCGTAGAAATTCCGCCTGACACTAGGCACACGAGGGGAGAAAAGGGAATTTCTTTTTCGTTGTAGAAGGTGGCGAGTTCTTGCTGTAATGTAAATTGAGCTATAAAATATTTACACAAATACCTTTTAATTGTTTCTGAAGTCGTTTGTAAAAAGTAAAACATATTGAACAATGTACACGCAATGATGATGCGCGCGTTTGTTTTTTTTTTACTGAAGGATTTCGTTTCTTGTTCCTATTTACTTGCCTCCCGACGAGAGCAGAGTTAGACACGAGGTCGGTTTTTAGTGTGAGGAAACTCCAGCTCCGCAAAAAGGGCAACTCTTCTTCACTGACCGAGATCAGAACAGACGTAGTGCAGCGCAAGAACAGATACCACACTTTACTCCTAGCCAAAAGACCAAGGAAGAATTACGTTTCTTGTTAATTGTTTGTATTTTGACATAATCTAATGAACGTTTATAATGTAGAAGTTGTTACTCCAACCACTCCCCGAAATAATCTGTGCCATACGATACAAGTCTCACACTGATTACTGTAACCTCTGTTTATCTTTCATTATCAGCACACACAACACACACACACATACACAAACACACACACACACACATATATATATACATATATATATATATATATATATATATATATATATTTATGTGCAAGTGTGCGTAGGTGTATAGATCTCATGTTACTACTTGACCTCTCCGCTTACCGGCTCTTCCTCACGTGTCATGATCCCATGCTCGATGATAGTGATTAAATTACTCACTCTAGAGCACTGATTTGCAGGTTCACGTATAGCGATGATGAGCCTGCCCATACTTAGATGGGTGATGCCTGGGAGGATGGTTTCATGATGAACAAACCTACACTACACTGTTCCCTCAAAGGAGGAGGTAATGTCTGGGAAGATGATCTCATGACAACATAACAATATTACATATTGATGCCATGTCCAGTATTCTCCTGTGGATGACAGAGTAGAGATGTATTCTTTCTTCTCTAAGGGTATTAGTAAGATGCCTTTTGCGTCGTCGAAAGATATTGAAACCTTCACGCTGGATATTAAGTGCATATTGATATGTAGGAAATAAATAAGAGACAGGTGTGTGTCCGTTTGTTTGTACATGTTTGGGTAGCCGTCAACTATATTTGAATCCATTAAAATTAGAAACGTAAAATTTGGTTCGATCCTCAACTAATGCGTTTTGTCCTAAGAGGATCCCACACCTGCTTAAGACTATATGAATCTTCTTTATTTGAAAATAAACACAAAATCCATTATACTTATATTTACACAAGAGATCTTTTCTTAATACCGGCGGCAAGTATATGGATTCACCATTTTTAGAAGACGATTCTTCCATTATTACTTCTTTTATTTTTTTCTTCTCTTTGATAATTCTTTTCGATCTAGAAGGTCAAGGCAGATTTCAAAAAGTTAGATCTATTAACAAATTGATTCATTTTTGCTAGTAGAGTTCTCTTAACAAATATGGCTCGTTGAGTCACTAATGAGCTCTTGTATTCTTATTGGAATCAGGAAATAGTGAGTTTGCAAAGCCAGTTACATATAAAAAATAAAAAGACAAAATCTAAAATTAGTCTCTTCCTGCTCTCTCTCTCTCTCTTTCTTTATAAAGCCGCGGGTTAAATAATAGTATTACCACTGGTGATATTCAGTTTTTATAATTGATTATTTGAATCTTTTTAATCTTTCCTTCGACTGTTAATACAAAAAGAAAGAGAGAAATATATATATATATATATATATATATTATATATTAATACGATAGCGTGTGTGTTCGTGTGTCACGCTTCCGGCAAAAGCTCTGCGCATGCGTGCCGCACCTAGATTTTGAAAAACATTCAACTCGCCTAATTTTCTAAACGTTTTCAAGTATTTCCCTTTGGCGCAACGGTTAGCGACGTAGTATTTTTTACTTCGGCCCGACTGGTTTATAGTTCGATCACAACCAACCTCTAAGATTTTTTTTCTACATTTCGAGGGGAAAGGGAAGAGAGGCAGGGAGGGGACGACTGGGAAGACACATATTAATACAATAGCGTGTGTGATTTTTTGTGTCATGCTTACATCAAAAGCAACGACCTTCCGAATCTTTGTATGCTACTCATGAATTGGCTTTGCCTTTTGGCTAAGATCAAAGTGTAGTATCTGTTCCCATGGATACTGCACCCCATAGACTGGCATTGTCTTGGCCTTCGGGGCTTGATTTACGCCGGTCTATTGGACTGTCCTGTGCAGTTCTAGGAGGTCCACCCTCCCAGGCTTTGCATCCCCTGTTTGGGGAGGAGTAAGTTTATTGCTTACTGCCTGGGGAGCCCCTACCAGGAAATGCCAACGGGGCTGCCCAGGCAATTTTTAATGGCCAGAGTGCTCACCTTCTCGAGCGCTGGCTTTTCAAACCCCACTTTCCCGACCCGACCTTGGTCACATCTTACTTGTGGGAGTAAGATAAAACTGGCCTTGTGCCTAACTCCTGGAGAGGAGTAAATAAATATTCATGAATTGGAGCCAAATTTAATTTAATCGAAAACATTTACAAAGTAAGGTTTAGTCGTCGAAATATTACTTTCACTAGAAATATTGTATATAAAGAAGTTTTGTAAATTGTTTCATGTATTGTTCATTTTTTAAAAATTAATATACAAGTTCAAATCTTATCATATTTTATACAAACATGTATAGGTTAGGAACAAGATAATTAGTATTAAAAACATTATTTCGTGTAATTTACACGGGTTCCGTTAGTATATATATATATATAGAGAGAGAGAGAGAGAGAGAAAGAGAGAGAGAGAGGATATATATATATATATATATATAGAGAGAGAGAGAGAGAGAGAGATAAAGAGAGAGAGGATATATATATATATATATGTATATATATATATATATATATATATAGAGAGAGAGAGAGACCGTATAAAATAAGAGTTGTAGTGCAAACACTATAGAGTGGAGAGGATGAAAGTGATAGATTAAAACTTAGTAAGCGATTGACCACATGGTTTGTTAATAACGAATCGCTTCGAATTAGAACAATTAAAATATAAGTTTTTCACAAATATAACCAAATGTCAAACCTGAAGAATATTTTAGCATGCATTTCATGGGATTAAATAAATAAATAAATATATAAATATATATATATATATATATATATATATACATATATATATGTATATATATATTTGAAAAAAATTATTGATTTATACATAGATAAAAACAAAGCATATGTATCTGAAATTACTTATATCATCAAGCTAAACTCACTAATTTATATAGGCCGTCTCCAAGAAACACCACCTATAGAATACTATCCTAACACTAATATATGACCTTTTAGGATTCGAATTATTTTAATGCAGGTCAGGTAAAAATAGATTTTAAAGCAAGAGATGCATTAAGTGGGACAATGAAGTGACTGATTTAGAATAAGTGAATGGAGTCACATAGGATTAACATTAATGGATAATTTTGGGATTGGCAAAGGGTTAATGCAAAGTACAATAGTTAGGAAAACTATACTAAAAAACTAAAGGCAAAATAAAAATGAGAATATAATTAAATTAATCAAAGTTTAAATAGTTAAAGTTTAAAATATGAAGGAAAATTTACATTTAAAATAATTAACTTAAATTATTGTCGAATGTTTAAATAAATGAAGAAAAATAAAGAAAGTACTATCTCAATATGGAAAAGTAGTTGTAAAAGAAAAGGCTAAGTAAGAGTATTTAAAATATTACTAATGTTTAGCGGAGAGTTTTTTAATCTCACGATGCTAGGGAGATCAGTATACAGAGGTCAGGGTTGGGGTTTAAATAGTAGAGTAGAAAGTGGACCTCGCGTTTACTTTTGGCAGCCTCGTAACTTTCGCTTCCCTATTTTGTCCTTTTGTCCTCACATATCATGAACGATGTTTCTGACAAAGGGGAATAATTGCTGTTTTCTCGGTCGAAACCTTATCGTTGGCTAGTTTTTTTTTTACCTTGAAGTGGTATTTATGTTCAGCTAATTTTATCAAGTGGCTACATGCCTTGTCTGCGGCGATTTCCATAAGAAAATTAGAAGTAGGTGTATTAAAAAAAAGATAACTGAATGAGTGATAAATGAGATGAGAAGGGGATATAGTTGAACAATTTGTCGATTTCAAATATTAAAACTGCAAAATCTTTGCTTAATAAAAAAAAAACGATTAGTGGAAAGATCAAAGTACATATTCCAAAAGGAGATCAAAGAAGAATATGTCTGAATAAATGATTAGGCCATGAGAAAGTGGTAATAATTAAAGGATATATAAATGTAAAAAGTCAAGAGTGGAGCTTGTCTACGGTGTATGGCGTTAAACAGGGCGTACGTGAAGGTCACAGGTTAAAGTTAATAAATCAAAGATAAAAGTTTAAAACTATCAAGATTGAATTGGAAGATAAAATTTGGGAGGAGATATGCTTATAGTTAAAAATTGGTATCGCGATTAAATGGTAAAAAACATCCACACAGAGTTAAAGAGAGTTCTAAACTTATGTATGCAATAAGTACTAATAGTCTTCAATAGATGCTAAAAATAAAGGTTTGAAAAATACCAGGTAGAGAAATTGTTTAGGTAATTGAATCAAGTTGTTGTAATACTGGTCCGTTGTTAGCTTGGAAACGTTTGGTTATTGGATAGGGGGTGTATCAGTAGAGGTTATAAAGTTGATATATTTAAATTTTCTTTTATGCCTGCATGCCGAAATAAACTCGCTTTTAGAATTTATAATGTTTTTACTCTTGGCAGTAGTAATTATAATTACACTTTCTAAAGTTGGCAAAACATAAACCCCGGTGTATAGGAATGAGATTTTTAATATATATATATCTATATCGCCACTGATTTGAAGTCAAGAGACTTACCCGTTGGCCACCAGAAATTAGCTTAGAATATTAGGAGGAAGTTAACTTTGTAAATACCAAGTCGGCGCGTATTCACAGCAAGCGGCGAAGAGTGATCAACAACAACAACAAACTGTGTTGGATCTCGCAATAAAGCTAGTAGTACTGCTTGTTATTAAATTCACTCAGTGTGCCCAGCCTTAGTAAAGGGGGCTATATGATAATATTTATAAATAAATATCAATTATCTATTACCTACAGACATCGATGTTTCATGTTTACGCAATCTTCTTCAGTACAGGAAGCTAATTCCCGACGTTCGACGGGCGCGAACTCCGATCACAAATCGCCACTGAAATTAGACTTGATATTCTGTATATATTGTTCAGATAAACGATTAAGAAAGAAACTTTTGACTGCCTAATTTGCATAACTATTTTAAAACCGTTCATAATTAATTAACATTTGATATTATGAATTTGGAATTGCATTTGCCTATGTTTGTTATCTATATGCAATAGTGTCGTCTATATTAACAGTAATTACTTAAAGTTGTTTAATAAATAAATAACTAAAATAACACAAACACCTTAAGTTTAAACAATCAACGCTCCAAGCAACCTTACCGAGGGCAGTGCCTCGCCACGAGCGAGGCATACACGAGAATATAAAAAGGAGGGGAGAAAGAGTGTGGCTGTCTTGCTCGCTTTCTCTCTGATCCCCTATTTTGCACTCTTTTTTCAATTTTTACATTTTACCTGAAAGATATATTAATAACTTTTTTTCATTAGTTAATTTAATGCTTTTATTGTAAACTTTACTAACTTATTGTTTTATGTTTACAAAGACCCTATCACTACTCTGGTTGACAAATAAAACAATAGTTTAGTAATACTGTTTTCTGTCCCAATTACGAAAAAAATATATATACATTCGATATGACGGGTTAGAAGGCATACTGAAATGCCTTTAATATATTATATCAAAAAAAAAGTTTTAATCGAGTTTCTCAATGAATTCACCAGTTTTAGTTTGCATAACTCCTAACGTCGAAAACGTTAGCAGTTTTGGCGAGTTCCTGAACAGAACATTAGATCATTAGTCCGTCAACATAAAAAGATGGATAAACAACTAACAAACAGGAATTAATCAAACATACATCAATGAGAAAATGCTGCCTAAGTATACAAATCCCCCCCTCTCTCTCTCTCTCTCTCTCTCTCTCTATATATATATATATATATATATATATATATATATATATATATATATACATATACATATATATATATATATATATATATACATATACATATCTATATATATATATTTATATATATATATATATGTGTATATTTATATATATATATATATTCATATATATATATATTCATATATACAGGGTGGGCCAAAATAAGGGTCTTATCTTTAAATTTGAATAACTTGAATTTGAATAACTTCCACAAAATAAAAGTTAAACTCACCAAACTTTATGTGTGTGTAGACTGACCCTTCCGAGATTTTTTGAAATAAACAAAACAAATTTTAGCCGAAAAACACTTCTTAAAACTTACAAAAACTAAAGTATTGTTTTTTACACTGTTTTGAGTTTTTTAAGCAAAAATAATGTTTTCTAAATGAGGGTACGTTCCTTAGGGCTAATACGGCTCATGCTTGCTTCGGAAGGGGTCCTTTACTTATTCTAAAAAAAATTTTTTTTTAAATCAATAAATAAAAAAGTTATGAATTTTTAAAAATAGGACCCTTATTTTTGCCCACCCTGTATATATATATATATATATATGTATATATGTATATACATATACATATGGATGTTTTACCTGGATTATGATATATATATATATATATTTATATATATATATATATATATATATATATATATATATATATGTATATATATGTGCGTGTGAATATATACATATATATATATATATATATATATATATATATATATATATATATATATATATATATTGTTGTAGTTGTTCTTTGCTTTCTTCCTATTGTTTGGTATAGCATGATTGTTTGATGTTTTTGTAATCCTTTCAATTATTGTTTATTTATTTCAAATATGATATTTCTAAATACAAAAGATAATTCCATGCGACAAATGGATCTATTTACCAGCTGTAGATGTCAGAAAGCGAAACGATTGTTGACCCTGCAGGTGTTACGTTTGAGCAGATTCTATTCTGAAGCATATTCGCACGGTCCCGGGGGGTAGGGACTTCTGGGAAGGCAACCGCGAATCACGTTCGAGCGATGGAATACTTATCTTATTAAGGCGCGGATAAATAAAGTTTATCTGCCTGTTAGGCATATAATCACATATATTCAGGCATTTAGATTGATGGATTCGCTAACACTCACCCCTTCTACCTATTCTGCTATCATTCCAGTTATCACTCTTAGATTGTTCTGCAGGTGGATACTTTTATTGATCACAATTAATAATGATATATATATATATATATATATATATATATATATATATATATATATATATATATATATATATATATGTGTGTGTGTGTGTGTTTTCTTCCTTATACTAACCTGGCACATATATATTTAAATGAATAAATGCGATAGTTTTCCTTCATCTATCCTAACTATATTAACATCAAAACAGATTATTTAATTCTAATGATATATGATTATATTGAAACACCCTATATATAGGCATCTTCTACTCACTCAAACAAATCTTGATTTTGCTCATTTGCATATTTTTAAAATTTTAATGTCTTTATTTTAATGTTTTTATTTTTTATGTATTTATTATTGACTATATATATATGTGTGTGTGTGTGTTTGTGTGTGTGTGTGTGTGTATCGAGGCAGCATTTTTTCTCAAAGACACGTATTATTATTATTGGGTCAGAAAGTACTTTCGACCAAAAAGAAAATTACGGCAGATTCATCAGCCAATTCTCATCTGAGATTAGGACTTTAATCCGGAAAATGGAAGGGATTCATACAAAAATATCCAGACACGAGTTATTTTTAATAATATATATATATATATATATATATATATGTGTGTGTGTGTGTGTGTGTGTGTGTGTGTATGTGTGTATGTGTGTACGCATGCGTATTGGGTTGACAATGTATTGCTTGTTTATTTGTGAGCGCTCAAATATTCTCATTCTATTTAGTAAACAGATCGAAATTTAAAATGATTTGCCTTTGGGTATTTTACTAAAAACCTAAGAAACTGATGCTCCCATCTCTTAACTCAATATAAGTATTTTAGCCAATATTTTGATTAGCTGAAAATATTAATATTAGTGTCCTGTAAGTATTAAATTTATAAATAACTAGAAGAAAACCCGTCTCAGGATATGTAAAATAAATTCCCCGAACATAATGATGTTGCACCACTTTTATGTCATCCTTACGATGATTAAAAACAAGATATAATGATACTAAACCTTATGTGTAGAATCCTTATTCCAATTTTTATTAAAATCTATTACGTGGTTTTATTCTAGCAAATGTTTAAAATTAAAGAAGTCGTTAGAAGAAATTGAAATTTATTAAAAATGATTTAATTGGTGTTTAGTAACTATGAATTTAATTTAATTAAATCAGATCTAAATGGAATGTTGTGCACATATTATGCGCCTAACGTCCGTTAAAATACCCAAAAAGCATAGACCGGCGTAAATCAAGCCCCGAAGGCCAAGACAATACCAGTCTATGGGGTGCTGTATCCATCGGAACAGATACTACCACCCTTCCTATTGAGTAATGTTGGTCGTTTTTTTGTATATAGCAATTATTAGATAATCCAGCTGCGAACAATATTTTACAGCTACGATTGTTTGATTAGGCTCTAGTAACTCATAATTAATCAGTCTTCATAAAGAGAGCATACTCTTCTTTAGATGTAGTCCTTGTTTTGGAACAGGCTGTGAACTTTAGTTTCGGTCTAACCATTGTCTGTTGCGTTGGGTATTTTTGTAAAGAACCCATTTTTCATCTCCAGTCACAATTCTTTGCAAAAATTGTACTCGATGATTTCTGGAAAGCAAAGATGTGTAAACAGTCAATCTTTGATTCCGTTGAGCGTAGGTCAAATCGTGGGAAATTCAGAGTCCAAGTTTTAAAAAACTTTTCCTAACTCGAGAAGGCATGAAATAATTGTGATATAGGTTGTATTTAATTGTTGAGCTAATTCTCTGCTGGTTAACTTTGGATTGGCGTCCACAGCGTTTTTAATGAGGTCTTTATCAATTTATTTTGGTGTTCACGAACGTCGCCAATCTGATAGGTTAAAGTTTCTAGAAGAAAATTTTGCAAACCACCGTTGACATTTTCGATCATTCAGAACATTTATCCCATAGACAGTTCCAATATTCTTTGTAGCTTCTGCAGCTGAGTTTCCTTTTTTGAATTCATAGAACATGCAATGTCTCAGATACTCCTCACTAATATTCATTTTTTGACGGCTGAGACCGTTAAACTTAATATTTTTCAACTAATTACTATATCTGAAAGGCAATGCAAAATATTAAGACACCAAGTCACCAAAAAATCTAGAACTGTGTACAACTTAGGATGCTGCAAAGTGATGAAGTATAACATACGACATTACTTTCTTACCAACCTGATAATACTAAAAATCAAGGTTGAGCTTCAATGTGAAGGTTTTCAACGCACGGTGTCAATCGAAAAATGTACTCTAATAAAGTTCTTCCGTATATCGTAAGTGTTTTGAATAGAAGTATTAGGACTTATTACTAAGCAAAGAGAGAACTGCTGACCGGATAATGTATAGAAATCGGGGAATGCGAACGAAAGTATTTTTTCTAGAAGCGCGTACGAATAAGCGATTAAATACGAAACAGAGCTTCACATTCAGCCTTTTTTACACAGCTTTATTTATCATTGAAATATGACTTAACTTTATATATAAGATCAGATTCGTTAATTTATGTAACGAGTGTGATGAGTTTGGTTTTAAAATCATGTTTTTCTTTCTGTTTTTGTGCAGATATAGATGGGAATGGTGTGTCTAGCAAGATACATTTGATTTTATCTAGTGCATAATCTGTTTGATTTATATATATATATATATATATATATATATATATATATATATATATATATATATATATATATATATATAAGAATAATATTTTGGAGGCGATAACAATGCGTTGTTAAAGTGACACATACGACACGTGGAATCGTAAAAACAAAACAAAGTGAGAATATTGAAAAGTCAATAATTTTCAAATTTTTTTAATTTTTATTTACCAGTGTATCGTTGACCGTGGTGTTAGGTTGGAGTGTGTCCTTTTCATTATTATTATTTTTTTTAATTTTCGAGGGTATCCCTCATCCTCAGAATAAAATAAATACTACCACTCGTTGGAGTGTGTTTTTTTGCCAAAAGCCGGCCCCTATACACACTGCTCCAAGCGAACTACAACATTCTTCTCATATATATATATATATATATATATATATATATATATATATATATATATATATATATATATATAATGATAAATTAAAGAAGAGTGATAAACCTGTACGAATGACAAATCTATTTCAACTTCGATTGTTCAATGCAAGTTGTACTCGGTAAAAACATTTTTATTATTCTTTCCAAGGCTTTTCAAAGATTAAAATCTATCGTCAGAGGAATTATGGAATGGATAAGTTGGAAGTTGAAAAGCCAACATTCAAAATTTGAAAAGATATTAAGTAATGGAGAGTGAGAATGTGCGTGTAAAAAGATATGGGGTCTGTCCAGTTGGTAAATGTCCGTTGATGAGGTGTCCAGTGAAAGGAAATTTAAAGATGGAAAAGAAGGATTTTCGTGAAGGCAGGGTTGAAAAGGTTCAAAAATGAAGTAAATCCAATAGAAATATGTTTAGTGCAATCGTAGGTGGAACGCACTTATTCGAAAGTAATTTTGAGAATTCGGGCCATTTTAAAATACTTCCGTGGACCGAGAATGAGAGTAGTTTTTCAGAAGTTGAGACTGAACTGTATATATATATATATATATATATATATACAAATAATGACATCAATTTTACAACAGTTGAAGCATCCGTGTAACGATAAATTAGAAAATTAGTCAAGAAACCAGATAACACAATGCAGGATTTTTTCAAATAAATCAATTATGAATTCATTTTTTTAAGCTAAATTTTCGGTTTTATAAACCTTCTTTCAGGATAATACAGACAATTTTCTTTATTTTCGAGATGTTGCCGAAGATTGCCGATTTCTTCCGGTTACTTGAAGAAACTGTTTTTAATGTCTGATAGGAAATTACATTTCCGACATAAATTAATTGTTAGTGTATGGAATGAATTGATAAGCATGGGAACAAAACTTAAAGTACTAGTAAATCCCAACATGTTTTTGTTGATCTACTATATAAAAAAAACCCCTAAAAATTCGATTCTAAAAATAAGAATCTTTAAAATAACAGAAACCTAAATAAGATTGGTGTAATTCTAGACATAAACTTCCAAAAATAGGGATGTGTTATGCTTCCACGTGGATAACTGAAATTTACTGCACACTCTAAAGACAATTGTTTACTAGGGAGATGTAAGGGGCTTCTGTGAATAGGGGTCATATTTATAGGATGCATACTAAGTGGGAAGTTTGGCAGCAATACGTTTTTCACACTACATTTAAATGTCTGCATGTTAGTACGGTCGGGGAAACAGAGCACAGGGAGGGAATTCCAGTGGTAAGCGGTCAGAGAAACTAAGCTATTAACGTAGAAACTTTTACGTCATATGGGGGCATCAACGGTGAAGAGGTGGGTTTTTTCTGCTTGTTGGGTAGATCGGGGGTATTTGCGTTGAGGGGGTACAAGTGTAGTGAGTTCGTCGGTGCACATTCCGTGGATGTACTTGTAAAACAAGCACAGGGATTCAACATTGCGGTGATGGGGCAGGGGCTGGAGTTTGGTAGACAGTGCGGGACATATTAGGTTAGAAAGTTTTTTTGTACCTTGTCCCAGGCGGAGATACTAGTGGTTGGAGCACTAGCCAAGACGTGGCAACAATACTCCATGGACGGAAAAATGGTGGCTTTATAGAGAAATAGGATACTGGCAGGTGTGTGTGAGAAGTTTATTAGCCCGGTAGATTGGAGCCATCTTCTTTGCAGCAGACTTGGCAGTATCTTCTATGTATTTATTCCAATTCATGTTGCGGGTGAATGTTAGACCAAGGAGTTTGGACATTGGATTCCCGGGAATGGTGCTATCAGCCATGGTAATCGGTGGGTGGTTCATTGGATTCATAGAGAAAGGGTGAGGATGTGTTTATTATAAGTAGTTACAAAGAATGAATTGAAATTCGAAATTTATTCCGAGATAAGAGAAAAAGGGAGATAATCAATATAAAAAGAAAAACGATTTCACAAGAAAGTAACTTATGAGCTTCGAGTCGTCAGTCAAAACTATTTGCGTCATAATCATTATGCTTTATTTCTGTCTCGAGCACTGTTGAAAGAAGACGCAGAAAAAATTCCTTCTCTCTCTCCCTCCCCCGTCTCTCTCTCTCTCTCTCTCTCTCTCTCTCTCTCTCTCTCTCTATATATATATATATATATATATATATATATATATAGTCTAAATAAGCTTTAATATATATATATATATATATATATATATATATATATATATATATATATATATATATATATATATATATATATATAGTTTAAATAAGCTTTAAGTCATTTTAAACAAAATAAAAATAAAAAATTGAAAATTCAGTTTAAATTCCCAGAGAAACTAACTAAATCCAAGATATCGCAGACTTAGCATTCGTTGGAAAATTCATGAATACAAAAAAGGGGGATTCAAGTATCTAACAGTGAAAAAAAATACAGGGGACTTTAACTTAAGCGTGAAATATTAAAACGGGGATCATCAGCTGTTTACCATGTAACTGTTTCGAAGATTTAAAAACAGGTCAGGTATAATATTCATGGCTCTCCAATAAATATATACATATATATATATATATATATATATATATATATATATATATATATACATATATATATATATATATATATATGCGTGTGTGTATATATATATATATATATATATATATATATATATATATATATATATATATATATATATAGTTTGTAAGGTTTTTTTGTTCACAGAGGTTGTTCCTATGAAACTCAGGTGTTTATAAGATAGTGCTCAATAGCAAGGATAGCTATATTTTAGTATATATTTTTTTACACAAAAGGTTTTGCTACATATGTGAATACATGCTAAAGCTACAACCTTATTCGATGCCACTCGCAGAGAAGATTCTAATAATACTAATTCGTATTTTAAGAATCGTATATGTTAGTTGTCTGATTATGCTAGAGCCTGAATAAGATCGTGGTTGAATCATGTATGCACATGTGTTGCCAAAATATTTGTATAAATAAAAATGTATACTAATATATATATATATATATATATATATATATATATATATATATATATATATATTAACTTATGAATGTATATTTATGGCAATTAAGCTTATTTTCATAACTTACTACCTAGCTGTACTCCCGTATCGAGCACTGTTGAAGTAAATACTGAAAATTGATACATAAAAAATTATATCTCCTTATAACACTTTATGTGGATACATGAAATGATATATATATATATATATATATATATATATATATATATATATAACTTCTTCCGAAGAAAACAGATCGGACAACATCAGCAAACATGTAAGATATACTTAGAAGAAGCTTATATAGCAGCACACTACAATAAAATCAACTCATCGGAACGTTTGATATTTCGTTTTTATTATTTGAAAAACTTCGTCAGAATTAGTCAAAAGTTGAAATAATTAAAATTTTGAAAAATCATAAATCACAAGATTTAAAAAAGCGGATACAGAGTGAAAGATAGAGTAAATAAAATGTGTTGCAAAATCTCTCTTCCCTCTTTTTTTAATTCTATCTTTGCTTCTGTCTTTCTTTCTTTCTTTCTTTCTATCACCCTTCCCATTTTATTTGCCCATGTCTATGTATTGTCACATTATAACTCATTCTGACGAAGTCACTGGATTAATAAAGACGAAGTATCTAACTATTTACTGAGTTAATTTGATTGCATTGTATTGATATATATATATATATATATATATATATATATATATATATATATATATGAAGCAATCCAACAATGCATGGACTGTATGGATTCAACAAAAGTATGTTTTTGGATTGATATGTTTGATGTTATGTATTTTTATGTATTTGTGTATATAATTTTATATATTTTCAAAGCGTAATTTTATTGCCTGTAGTAGTATAACTGCGGTAATGGTCCTCTGAAGAGAAGAATTATCTTTGAAAACTCATGAGCTTAGGACTTAAGGATGCTTTGCATGAACTTTGAATTCTAATAAAATTTGATTGACACCTTATTTTATTACTTCATTTTATATTATAATATATATATGTATATATATATATATATATATATATATATATATACATACTTTTTTGATTTATTCTTCTACATAAATAATAACCCCGTGTACTTACAAGAAACAATGGACATCTCCTGTAAGGGCACCTAAACGAGGTAGTGTATAGGTCGCACAATCCTTAACTTCAGTTTAGAAATTCGAATTCTGTCGGTTCCCTAACACCACTTTCAATGTAGATACCGGTAACCTTCATGTGGTCCCTCTTGTAAGTAACTGATTTTAGGAATAACTTAGAAAACAATTCGTAACAGAATCGAGCCGGTTCAAAAAACATTGATTTGCATATCCGCTATGTGTCATTGGAGACTTCCAGTCTGTGATGCAACATCCTGAACACGTAATTCTAATCTTAAACTTCTCATCGAATTTTACGATTATCTCAGTTCTTTTACATTTTGTAAAACATCCCGTTTGAAACACTATTTTAACACACCCACATCCAATTTTGCTGCAAGTATTCCAATATACATTATCATCGCTGTTATCTAACTGGCTTTAACACAAATCGAACTGTTTCTTCTATAGCAGTCCTGAACAATCGGTGAATCTCTAAAAATGTGTCTCATTAATTTTTTCCTGGTGATCATAAGGAGAGTTGGAGTAGATCGGAGGTATAGAGTAATAATCGAACACAAATCATATATTCTCGTAGGACAACTAGGGTACACTCTTACCCGATGAAAGCGAACAATATTAAATGTTAGAAGTTCATCTATCTATAAAGTCCCTTTGCGTATCGAAATTGAATATCGTTTTTCGCGATTGATAAATCTTATTTTTGATAGGAATCTCCGAAATAATTCATGAACGGTAACAAGGGACCCCCCCCCATTCTTATATCTCTATCAACGTCTATACCTCTCACTTTTCCTCTCCCTCTCTCCCTCCGCCTCCCTCTTGAAATCTGCTTTTCCCCTCGAGTCTCGCTGTTCTTTCGGTTAAGAATTACGAGGTGATTTTGAAACGCCTTTAGTTGTTCGACAATTGACAAATCGTGATATCATCTAGAGTCTCAAAAGCAATCAATTGTCCCCATCTTTCTTTCTCTCTTTCTTTTCTGTTCTGTTTTTTTTTAGGGATTTAATATCACCTGAACACTTTGAAGCCATGCATCATTATGTTTCCCAAGACCCTCTTCCACACACCTTGCGCCATTTACTGTTATCAGAGCGAATAATTTCTGGTCTCTACTCAACTGACAATTAATCGCGCTATGATTTTCTGACATTAAAAATAAAA
>OY744520.1:182731833-182771833 GCA_963556195.1 Sepiola atlantica | reverse complement strand
ATAATAATAATAATAATAATAATAATAATAATAATAATAATAATAATAATAATAATAATAATAATAATAATAATAATAATAATAATAATAATAATAATAATAATAATAATAATAATAATAATAATAATAATAATAATAATAATAATAATAATAATAATAATAATAATAATAATAATAATAATAATAATAATAATAATAATAATAATAATAATAATAATAATAATAATAATAATAATAATAATAATAATAATAATAATAATAATAATAATAATAATAATAATAATAATAATAATAATAATAATAATAATAATAATAATAATAATAATAATAATAATAATAATAATAATAATAATAATAATAATAATAATAATAATAATAATAATAATAATAATAATAATAATAATAATAATAATAATAATAATAATAATAATAATAATAATAATAATAATAATAATAATAATAATAATAATAATAATAATAATAATAATAATAATAATAATAATAATAATAATAATAATAATAATAATAATAATAATAATAATAATAATAATAATAATAATAATAATAATAATAATAATAATAATAATAATAATAATTCCAGACCACGACTAGAAGGAAATTGAGAGTATTCGCATTTATATTCTAGGTAGCACGTCGTGGTTTATGGTGTTTCATTGTTTATGTTATGCCAGATTTCTACCTGTACGGTTTTTTGTACGGGTGTTTTCTGATGCTTTCTTACATAATTTACATTTCCTTTTATTTCAATTTCCATCCCGAGAACCATCTTCTGTTAGGGATTTACTGTTACGTTTGGTCTTATTGATGCCTGTACAAACCATTATATACCCAATGTCGTCGTCTAGAACCAAGGTTTTATTCGTCTACTGATGAACTCACTCGGACGCTGATGTTTACAAAAAATACTTTATCACAAAGCGAAAAACAACCACAGAAAACATCAGAGGGACTGTTACTTTCATATACTTAAGAGAGAGAGAGAGAGAGAGAGAGAGAGAAGAGAGAGAGGGGGAGGCAGACAAATAGATAGACAAATAGCTCGTCCCATTACACCTAGTTACACTGGGCTCCTCCTCTCTCCATATTAGGGAAGGCACCACGGATACGTTTTTCCTGTTTTAAGTCTCGCCAGAAAAGAGTTAGGGAATCACCGTTCAGGAGTCAAGTGGTTACGCGACTTCCGTCTGAGGTCACCTATGACTATTAAGGTGTCATTCACACGTTTCCATGCAAACACGGCTTTCATTAGGTAACAGTAAATGCTTCGTCTGTTACGCTAAATACTAGCCAGTAGATTCTTAATGCGATTCAGTTTATGTATTTGTGTCCGGTTGCTTATATAATAGCATTACATCACTCGTCTATTTTTCATGATTCATTTCTTCCATTTGTTTTTTCTTTGGTTTGTTACATTAATAATTTCTACTTATCTGTTTTTAATCCGTGATATTTTTGAACACATTCTAAGGGTACCGAGTGCGTTTCCTATACTGGCCATCGAAAGAGGATTCTTCATATTTGTTTTTAACACTGTTTTAGTGTTTAAAAGTTTTTCCTACTTCAATCACCTAAATTACTTAGAGTGATATAGTTTTCAGCTTAGTAAAATGATGGACATTCTTCTTTCTTTCGTTCCTTTTGGGTGCGTGGGTATGTGTGTGGGGTTGACTCACTACCCTCTAAAACGACCGATTATCAAAAACGTGATATCCTTCAAGTAATTGATGTGTTTACAAAAATTAAACCAAGATTGGGGAATTTAAAAGTTATCATAATATTTCATCATCAGCTTTTTTTGTTACATCATATATATATATATATATATATATATATATATATATATATATATATATATAGTATGTCAGGTTGTATATGAAAAGAAATCAAATAAATTGCTCGATCATAGAAAAGAGCTAATATAATTTATTTAGATACTGTATATTACATATTTCAGCAATGTACCGCGGTTTCATCCAAAAGGGCAGATTTAGACATCTTTAGTAAATTTCTGTGCCCAGTGGAATCATCGGCAAGCTGAAACGATTGTAGTTACGGCCCGATAGGGAATGGCGTCAACAATGACAGAATAAGGAAGTGTGTTATTTCTCATTTACTTTTTCTAATGGTCTGAGGAAATTTGCTCTCGAAAGATGGTGCAGATGAAACATGTATGCAGATATGTAACCAAATATGTTTATTTATATATATATATATATATATATATATATATATATATATATATGCAGCTGAAACATGCATATACATATGTAACCAAATATGTTTATATATATATATATATATATAAACATATTTGGTTACATATGTGCATGCATGTTTCAGCTGCACCCTCTTTCGAGAGCAATTTTCCTCAGACCATTAGAAAAAGTAAATGAGAAATAACACACTTCCCTATTCTGTGTATTACCCCGATTTGGAGGGGATGGGTGCATAATTAAACCGCCAATATTTATGTCCAATTATACATTCGCGCTTCTTGCTTTCTTTTACTTTTTATAATTTAAGTTTATCAAGTACGTTTGACCGCTTTCGAATCTTTTTTATATATTTTATTACCCACTTGAGAGTATCTTTAACGTCACCTCAGTATAATCATATTCGTGCGAGGCCAAATATTTTAACGGTCAAAGGAAAAGTTATTTCCCAAACTGACCTATATATAAACTTTATTCATATATTCACATATATACACACCCGTATGCACACACATATATATATATATATATATATATATATATATATATATATATATATATATATATATATATATATACATACACACATATCCATATACACACCTATTCACACATACATACACAGGGCTATTACACATACATATATATATATACACACACACACACACATATATATATATATATATATATATATATAAATAAACACGCCTTTCTAGGTAAACACAATAATTAAACCCAAATACGAATATAAACCGTATTTATCTACATATATACGTATATAGACAGGCAATAAAATGAATAGTATCGCCTAGAATTACGTTACTAAATAAAAATTGCAACTTTATACACCCCCCATTCGTACAATATAATATTTATACTGGTCAATATCTACATATTTCAATCGAAAAATGCATCTCTATTAAAATTTCCACATACATACATACATACATACATACATACATACATACATACATACATACATACATACATATCATCACATATACTATGCACCCACACACACTTGTATCCATCTTTGCGCAACGGTGTACATCTACTCAACTTCCTCACGTATGCATGACGTGGTACGAAATACACACCGTTCTTACGAAATACAAGGACTTTTTCATAAATTACTCTTTGTTGTGATATTTGATTATAATAAACTTGTAAAGTATGTAACTTTACTTTTAGTTACTTATTACATTTTATATATATATATATATATGGGAATAGAAGGATGAAGGTAATCCGACGTGATGGTAAAATGAAAAAGGAAAACCAAAAACTGGATGTTTTTTTATGGAACAAAGTCTTTTGCCTGATCATGGCTAACTTTTATTTTCATCTCTAACCTTATGACACTCTTCCATTCACCCACACCCTTCCCTTTTCTCCCTGAATCTTCTCTTATTTTTCCTCATTTTTTTCCCTCACATTTTTAATACTACAGTCCAAATAAACTTTCTCATGTTCCAAATATTTCAAATATATTCCTCACCCACCCTTTCAATCACCCCCCTCCCTCCCCCACCCACTCCAATCCCTCACTCATTGCTATCATTTTCCAAATATTTCAAATATTTCACACCCTATTACGACAAATCCTCCCTCTTCCCCCTCTCATCCATTTTCTCCCATACCTCTTCTTAAATTCCCTCATCTTCTTCAAACGCTCTCTAAGACTATAACTTTCGCCCATCCACCAAAATCACAGCCCCCCCTCCCTCTCTACCCATCCCCATTTCCCTGCATACACCCCACACACACAAACATTCCAACTCACTCTCCCCCTTCAATCTCGACCACAGCCATCTGGTCAAACACCCCCTCCCCCTCTTCCTCCAATCTCTCTCTGCCATCCATTTTACCCCTGCTCATCCCCCACCTCTTTCTCTCATCGCCAGCCACAGTAGTCCTTGCTCCCTCCACCCTTCCCCTTTTTTCTCCCACTCATTTTTCATTCTCTAACAAGTACGGACGTCCAGCTAGACGCTGCCATCATTTTTCATTTTATTTTATTTTTCTTCCCAACATGTCTACCCTACATGTATCCGTGCTTGCATGATATCTTTTCCCTATATCATCATCCTGATGAAGTCTTATAAATAAAGACGAAACGTTGATGTACACATAAAAAAACATCCAGTTTTTGGTTTTCCTTTTTCATTTTACCATATATATATATATAGGGTAATCTTCTAGCCTAATGAACCAATCCATATAAATTTTGGAATATATATTCTAGTAAACACGGTGAGTAATATAGGCACATTATTATTTTTGTAAACTTAAACATTAAGGGGTGCATGTATATATATATTTTTTTTTAATTAAAATTTAATAATTATGAATTAATTATGATGTATTTTTAAATATATATTCACGGCAACTCAGTCAGTAACATGGGCAGATTTTTCTTGTATACTTTACCATTTTAAAATGAGTTAGATACTAAAAATATTATATAGAAAATAATGTCTCTACATCAAATTTTAATCTATAATTAAGTAATACATTTTGGAAAAAGGTAAGTTCGCGCGCGTGAAGGTCAATAATAAGTATTTGCTTAATAAAATTAAAAACTATAGAACTCATCATTATGAATTATGGAATGTATATTGTAAGCAACACGGTAAGTGATGTAGGCATATTATTTTTTATTTGTAAACCATACAAAGAAATGAAAAAAATTAAAATG
Source organism: Sepiola atlantica (assembly GCA_963556195.1). NCBI lineage: Eukaryota > Metazoa > Mollusca > Cephalopoda > Sepiida > Sepiolidae > Sepiola > Sepiola atlantica. Next base: position 182,766,901 of record OY744520.1, on the reverse strand, counting down.
AAAAAATTATGCTATATTTATTGATTATTTTTATTGGTGATTGCAGGGTTAGTTGTTTTTTGTCTAAGTTGGCCATGCTGATGACGGCTTAGAGCCTGAAACACGTGCCCATGGATAACTTTTGTGTACGTATTAAATTGATAAAAATATATATTAACGAACAATACGCCCTATAAAGTTAACGACTAGTAATAATGCAATTTTCTACATCTTAATCACTTAGGAAGTGAGACAATCGAAATAATAGTAAGCAAAAACAACGAACGCTGAAATCACAAATAAAAATAATTACATAAACATACAATATATATATATATATATATATATATTATATTTGAAGGCATTTTTGCCTCTATATGTATATAAACTTTCCAAAAGATGCTTTATAAAATGAACTTTCCTAATTTATAACTAGCAGCGACCATGCGCAATCAAGTTCTATTCTATTTAAAACAGACATTTTCACCAATAATCCAGAACACCGGACGAGACACTTCACCAACACCAGGAAGTAAATTATGAAAAAAAAAAGGTTATACCTTTATTTGTCTTGGCTCTGTCGAAGCTTGTTTTTATCAAGCGAAATATTAGCTTAAAAAAAATCAAGATGAAGAAAAAAAAACGGAAGGTATTTCGATAAATATTTCGAAATATTTTTCTTTTTCTTATGATTTAACTACTCGCATCTAATACAGGGGTTTTTGAAGGCATTTTTGTCTCTCTCTCTCTCTCTCTCTCTCTCTCTCTCTCTCTCTCTCTATATATATATATATATATATATATATATATATATATATATATATATATATATATATATATATATATATATATATATATATACGGCACAATCACGTTGACACACCGGTTCCCGTTAGATCACCGTAGATAAGCGGCGTCGAGCCTGGCCAGTACTAAATGGGTGACCCTTTGGGAATACCAGGTGCTGTATGTGTGCTCTCTGCTTATCTCGGCATTGTTTCCAGTCGTCTTGTATTACTACTTGCCATTAGAATCAAGCAATGCCGACTCAGGATCGCGGTTTTTGGGATTGCGCAACCCTTGCAATTACAAAATTCACGCGCGGGCCGCCCCTGGTGGGGCACTCATACGTCGAAATCGACGGGAGAGAGTCCATCATATATTATGGAAGTCGCATGAAGCCACTTGATGTCAGGAACTACAAAAATACTACTTGAAGGTCAAAAACTAGCCAACGGTAAGTGTTAGCTGGATAGATTTCGATCCAGAAAACCGCAATTCTTCCCCCTTTGTCACAAACAGCTCTAATGGAATGCGAGGACCAAACGACAACATAAAATTAGGGGGAGTTACGAGGCTGCCGAATGTATATGAATATATATATATATACTTGTATATATATATTAACAGAATAAATTACCTGTTTTTATTCAGTCATGATAACTGATTTCGAACTGTTAGCGATTCGTCAGATAGCTCTAACACGTTTTGGTTATTTGATCACAGCGAGAGATGGCGAAAGAAATAGATAGCTAAGTGAGAGACGGGTGAGTTGTTCAGTATATTAATCTGTACTAACAATTATAAGAATTCAGATCGAAATTCTCTTTCAACATAACTCAATCGCAGAATATTTTAACCTGTATTTTGTGTCATTAAAGTTTATAAGAAAACTGCTTAGGGAAAATAAACGTTGATTAAGTCAGCTTTAGTTATAATAACAGATTATATTTATTGGACCCACTAGTCCACTCTTCATTTATTTATTGGACCCCTTCAGCCGACTCCCCATGAAAGTAACAACTATTATGATCAATAGTTTAGTAATCATTATTTCAACTAGCTCAAATATATGGTTACTCAATTCAAATATTTTTACTAACCTCGAGGGACAACGGAACAGATACTATACTGCCATCTTCCCAAAATGACGAAGTCATGCCTGGGTGGAGTGTATCTAGATCACATAACAAATACTGCCCTGCCCCCTCACAACCAAACAAAAAAGTAATGCTTTGGAGTGTGATATGATGACGAACGAACGGAGAATATAATGACTCTGAAGAAAATAATTTACACTAACCCCTAAAAAAGTAGGAGGTAATGCTTTGGAGTATTGTTTCATGACAGCAGAACATATACTATAGTAACCACTCCCCCATTATTAATAGATAAGCATTTCACTGATGCACTTTAGTTTGAACATTTATTTTTATTTTATTTAAAAAATTGGCAACAATCTCCATTTTATTTTTAAATACAGAGAACGTCCTGTGAACTACCCCATAATTCGAAATGGACCAATACCGGGAATGAGGTATAATACACCCCACCCTACAATCTATGATACCGGCCCCATACCAGAAGGCTACTCTTTTTGTGAACAGTCCAATGTATCTTTTTTTAACAAAATGAGAGAATTGTACAATTTTAATGAAATTATACGCATTTATTCAATAAGGAATGCAAGTGATCTAGATGCGCAATAACGTTTTTTTTTTCAAATATGTTGTTACACTTTAAAACGGCTTTATTTTTTCGACAAACTTTAAGTAAGGTGTCAATTAATAACACTAAGGAGGCCTACATAGTGCTACGGAAATCATCTATTCTAACCTCTCCTTGCAGGTTTTGGTGGTTCTAAGGTAGGCAGTGACGGCTCTACATGCTATGCTGTTTCCAGAAGCAAATATCTTCGTCGCATTTCCCAACAGAAAATTGTTTGCGTCCCAATCCAGGGGTGCCCCTTCTTGAGGAGCTAGATTTTATCCACTGTAAAACCCGATCTTCCGCCTAACTTTGCTCTCGTGAGCGTAGGGACAATAGGAATTACTTGTAGGTCTGCTCGTGATTCCGGTAGTATTGATTTACTCCTCTCCAGGAGTTAGGCACAAGCCCAGTTTTTATCTTACTCCCACAAGTAAGATGTGACCCAAGGTCGGGTCGGGAAAGTGGGGGTTAAACATTGCCTGGGCAGCCCCGTCGGCATTCCCCGGTAGGGGCGCCTCAGGCAGTAAGCAATAAACTTACTCCTCCCCAAAGAGGGGAGGCGAAGCCTGGGAGGATGGAACTCCTAGAACTGCACAGGACAGACCGATAGACCGGCATGAATCAAACCCCGAAGGCCAAGACAATACCAGTCTATGGGGTGCAGTATCCATCGGAAAAGATACTACACTTTGATCTTAGCCAATCCGGTAGTAGCTCTCTCGCGCCGCTTCTACGATGATAGCGATTGAATATTCCGTTGAGGGTAACCCTTACAGGCCCTGCCCACAAGCGTTGCATTCCAGTCCTTTGACTTCCAAGCTGGTCTAGCTGTCAGCTTCCTCGTCTCTCGTGTTTACTCCCATTTCCTTCGAGAACCTCACCCACTGAGACTGCTCCACCCACCATTGTTCTTATTTTCTCCCTTTCGTCAAGTCTTGCGTATTTTCTGTATCTTTCGCACCCACTCGAATCGCCTGCTTTGTCTTCTCTCTCCCTCGCCCTCCGTCTCCCTCTCTCTCTCTCACACGCGCTCATTTTCTCTCTTTTTACCAATCCTTATGCATCTCTTTCGCTCCATCTTTCCCAATTTCCATGTATCTCTCTCGCTTACTCTCTTTTTCGCATTTTACATGCTTCTCTCTATCGCTCTCTCTCTCTCTCTCTCTCTCTGTGTCTTTACCAACTTTAATCTCTCTCGCTCTCTTTTTCACAATTTCCATCTCTTTCTTACTTTCTCTCTCACTTTCACAATTTGCATGTCTCTCTCTCTCTCTCTTTCTTTCTCTCTCTCTCTGTCTCTCTCTGCCTCTCTCCCTCTCTTTCTCTTCACCCTTTTAAGCAATTCACGTTTCTTCATATACTGCGACTATCATCGGAAGCTCATCGAAATCTCACGTACAACAAATGAGCTATATAAGAAAATGTATCATGTTGTGTTAAGAGCAGCTAACACTTTCCTTTCTTTATGTACTTTCCTCCCACAGCAGAAAGATGTGACACAAGGTTGGAATGTGAGATTGGAAAGCCAGCACTCGAGAAAGTAAGCACTCTGGCCTACAAAAAATGCCTAGGCAATCTCATCGGCATTCCCCGGTAGGGGCGCCTCCGGCGATTAGCATTAAACTAACCCCTTCTCAAAGGGTGATAATTTATTTAGACTGGTGCATTCCTCGGACACATTAATTTCTATATTAAATGAAAATTACATCCCTCGGAATGCACCACACCTTAGGCATTACGCCCGTTGTGGAAAGAGAGGAAGGTGGGGGTCGGAGGTCTGACATTTAAAGCCAGCGTCCGTCGGCATTCCCCGGTAGGTGCGCCTCAGGTGATAGCAATAAACTAACCCCTACTCAGAAGGTGAGAAGATAAAGCCTGGGAGGGTGGACCTCGCAGAACTGTGCAGGACAAACCCACCGACCGGCGGAATAAAGGTCCCAAGGCCAAGACGATATATAGGGTGTAGTATCCATCGGAACAGATACTACACTTTGATCTTAGCCAAAAGGCCAATAACAAAGTTTCCTTTCTTTTTGCGGTTCATAAATACATCTTCTATCTCATATAAATAGGGATTTTGTCCATCCGTCTGTCTGTCTGTCTGTATGTCAATCACAATTTTCTAAACCTTATAAATACATTGCGAAATAATGAGAAAATACTGAATTTAGCTAATCTAATATTTAAATCTAATCTCATCTATATATGAATAAATACGAATATTTCCTATATATATTAACTTCAAAACCTTACATCAAAGTTTTACTAAAATATAATGATACAGTATATGTAGTAATCTCTAAACTCCGTCGAACAAAACCCGCTTTTGCACATTTGCATATTTATTTGCTTTTTAAGTTTTTAATACATTTTTATTCTATAATTTACATTTATAATCCATATTGTCAAATTTTATTATATATTTATAATATTTTACTCGATAGTAATATCATCATAATTATTAATACAATTAAGTAAAGAGATTTTATTAAAGAACGATAGCGTTTAAAAAACATTTTAAAACTTTCAGTTTCAAGGGAGATAATTACATGAAAACTTCCGGCGGTGTTGTTAAGAGAACAGATAATACACTGTGACCTAAGCAAAAAAGGCAATTATTGTTTTGCGACTAGACATTTTTACATGTATGAAAAAAAAAACACTAGTCTATATCAAACGGAATGTTTGTTTGTCTGTCTGTTTGGTAGTTATAGAAATTGATACGTTAACACTTAGAAAATTAAATTCAGTCAGAAGTAAATCTTTCAAGGAATTTCATAGAACTATTCATTCTATCTGAGGTCGCTAGGGTTCAATTATCGATTCCAAGAATCCCTTCGAATCGAATTGAAAAAAAATCTAGACGATGATTAATATTATGCGAGGCTATAATGTTGGTATTCATTTTCTGTTTTTAGTTTTGTTACAATAATAAGTAGAAAGTGGGCTTTAGGTTTTCTTTCGGTAGCCTCGTAACTCCCGCTCCCCTAATTTTGTCTTTTAGTCCTCACATTCTATGAGCGATGTTTCTGACAAAGGGGAAATAATTGCTGTTTTGCTGAGTCGGAATCTATCCATTTAACACTTATCGTTAGCTAGTTTTTGACCTTGAAGTATTTTTCTTTGCTCCTTACATCAAGTGGCTTCATGTCTTGTCTGGAGTGACCTCCATAAAATATATCACGCTGGACATTAATAAATAGAAAAGGCGGCGTCGTAGTTTATTTTAAAATTTACAAAAAATAAGGAAATATTATTGTGGTGTTCAGGGCTAGGAGCCTGATTACAGATGGTTCTAATTATTTCACAGTCAATGCTAATGGGTGCTAGCTAGTTTGAGAATATAAATGCATTGCAAAATAATTTATTTATTATTGTATTCTATTACATGGAAAAACAAAAAAATACATTAAAAGTTCTTTCATTTCCAAATAATTTCCATAAAATAATTATTATATTTTCAATTATATATATATATATATATATATATATATATAAATAGTGTTAGTGTGAAATAAATTCCAGAAGGAAATCCGAGCTCAATGTGATAAACAGAGCAAGAATAAAATAAAGTAACACAGAATCACATAATCACCGGCGCGATAATTTATTTCGACCCTATGGCCTTATTCAAGCATCCAAGCAAGGCGATTATGTTTTTGAATACGATTATAATAAGTTTAAGCTTATCTGCAGTATTTAGTTATATCCTGGGGATATTTGTAATATTTTAATTTGTAAAATCAATGGGTTTGGCGGGCCAAAATTCTAGGGTCTGCTTATATGTGCAAGCAAAGGATCATTTTAAATATTACATTTTTTAACGCCTATACGCAGTTTAAGCGAAATATATTGTTTTGGACTATTAAAATAATTTTCAATGCTATTGATGATGTTTATCAATTTATATATTTATTTTTTATTTTCGCTTATGTTTGAATTCATGTTTTGAATCATGACGCAAATCATAAATCTGTGACGTTATGTAAAATCTATACTTTTTTGTTGAAGTAATATTTTAAGCTTTATCTATGAGAAAGTCCAAAGAGGTCAGTTGGTAGAACCCCAGACTGAATATCTCAAGGTTTCGGTTTCGATTTCCGGTCATGGCATCTGCTTCATTTGTTGGAAATTTATTATTTACAATTAATGCAATATTCTCCATTTCTAAAAGTAGTTACAGTATCTGATATTTCGAAATGATACAAATTTAGCAATGTGTTTATTAGAAAAAAATGTGAAAGACAGACAGACGGATACAATCTCTGTTAATATGAGATATTTATAAAATATTAGTGCTAAATAATCTCCTAACCATGTGGCAACACTTTAAGTTTTACAACTAAACTTTGTTTTAAATATATAGTATTACGAGTTTTGGCAGGCGGACATCTTAAATAGGAATTTCTACAAACAAAAATAATATACGCGTTTTACTCACCGGGTTGGCGAGCATATATATTAAAAATGTATAATGCTCAGTTCTTTAAGTTATGATAGTTTATCCTGTACAACGATATATATATATATATATATATATATATATATATGGAAATTGCTCAAAGCAAGGCATGCATCCACATGATGTAAGGAATCAAAATAAATACTAATTTAAAGTAAAAAAAACATCCAACGGTGAGTCTTAGATGGATATATTTCGACACAGAAAGCAGGAATTCTTCTCTCTTTGTTACAAAAATCGCAAATTGAATATGAGGACTAAAAGACAGAATGTAGGAAGCAAGAGTTACAAGGCTGTCGAAAGTAAACCCTGAGTCCAATTTTACCCCCCCCCCCTTGCTCGAGATGGCCAATAAAAAAATCTCGGAGTCATACTCCTTGAATTATGAGCGGAGACTTGGAAACATGCTTGCCGTGCTATGACATTAATTAAAAAAATTACGAAACGAGAACATGATTTAGTCTTCAATAAGACTTGTACTAATATATATATATATATATATATATATATATATATATATATACATTTAAAGTAATAAAATTTAGAATAACCAGACTAACGCATTCTTACATTTTATAACAAGACTATTGGGACACAATGTATACTATGTAAATAGATGCACCCTAGAATATGTAGAGATACGCCTTCTTACATTTTATAAAAAGAATTTCGGGACACCATGTATACTATTTTAATAAATACACCTTAGAATATGTAGACATACGCATTCTTACATTTCATGAAAGAACTTTTGGAAAATCATGTATACTATGTGAATAAATCAACCTAAGAATATGTAGACCAACGAATGCTTATATTTTATAACAAGACTTTTGGAAAACCGTGTATACTATGTGATTACATGCAGCTCAGAATATGTAGACATACGCAATCCTTCATTTTATAAAAAGAATTTCGGGACACCATGTATACTATGTGAATAAATGCACCTTAGAATATGTAGACATACGCATGCTTATATTTTATAAAAAGAATTTCGGGACACCATGTATACTATGTGAATAAATACACCTTAGAATATGTAGACGTTCGCATTCTTACATTTCATAACATGACTTTTGGAAAACCATGTATACTATGTAAATTAAGGCACCTTAGAATATGTAGACCAACGAATGCTGACATTTCATAACAACACTTTTGGAAAACCATGTATACTATGTGAATAAATGAACCTAGACATATGCATGCTTACATTTAATAACAAGACTTTCGGGACACAATGTAGACTATGTGAATATATGCACCTTAGAATATGCAGAGACACGCATTCTTGTATTTTAACAGAAAACATTTTACACACCATGTATACTATGTGAATAGGTGTACTTTTAGATATGTAGACCTACACATTCCTACATTTGATAACATGAATTTTTAGAACCCAAATATTGTATGTGAATCTATGCCCCTTAGAATATATAATTGAACGATTGCTTACCTTTTATAACAAGACTTTCGAGACACTATGCATACTATGTGAATAGCTTTACCTTAGAATATGTAAACCAACGAATGCTTACATTTTTTAACAACACTTACGGGACACCATGTATACTATGTGAATAAATGCACCTTCGAATATGTAGACATACGAATTCTTAAATGTTAAAACAAGACTTTTTACACACCATGTATACTATGTGAATAAATGACCCTTAGAATACATAGAAATACGCATTCTTATGTTTTATAACAAGACTTTCGGGACACCATTTATAATATGTGAATACATGCACCTTTGAATATGTGGGTAAACGCAGTTTACATTTTATAACTACACTTCTGGGACATCGTGTATACTATGTGAATAAATGCACCTTAGAATAGTTAGGGAAACACATGCTTACATTTTTAAACAACACTTTCGGGACACCATGTAAACAATGTTAATAAATGTACTTTAGAATATGTAGACATACATATTCTTACATTTCATTACGAGGTTTCGCAACACTATGCATACTATGTGAATAAAGGGACCTTAGAATATGTAGACATACGCATGCTTACCTTTTTAAACAAGAATATTTACACACCATTAATACTATGTGCATAAATACAATTTAGAATATGTCAAGATACGGATTCTTACATTTTATAAAACCACTTTCGGAAAACAATGTATAATATGTGAATAAATACATCTTAGAAAATGTAGAGATGCACATTCTTACATTGTATAACAAGACATTTAGGACACCATGTATACTATGTGAATAAATTCAGCTTAGAATATGAACACAAACGCATGCATAAATCTTATAAATACACTTTCGGGACACTATGTAAGCTATGTAAATAAATATACTTTACAATATGTAGACATACGCATACTTACATTTTAAAACAAGACCTCTTACACACCATGTATACTATGCGAATCAATGCACCCTAGAATATGTAGATATACGCATACTCACATTTCAAAATAAGAATTTTTACAAACCATATATACTATATAAATATATGCACCTTAGAATATGTAGAAAAACGCATGCTTACATTTTATAACAGGACTTTCGGTACACCATGTATACTTTGTGAATAAATGCACCTTAGAATATGTAGCCATACGCATTCTTACATTTTATAACAAGACATTCGGAACACCATGTTGATAATGGTAATAAACACACCTTAGAATATGTAGACATACGCATACTTATATTTGAAAACAAGACATTTTACTTACCATGTATACTATGTGAATATGTGTAACTTGGAATATGTAAACAAACGCATGCAAAAATTTTGTAACAAGACTTTCGGAACACGATGTATACTATGTTAATAAATACAGCTTAGAATATCTAGACATACGTATTCTTACAATGTGAGACAAGAATTTTTACACACTATGTATACTATGTGAATAAATGCACTTTAGAATATGTAGACATACGCATTCTTACATTTTATAACAACACTTTCGAGAGACCATATATACTATGTGAATAAATGCTTTAATAATATGTAGACATACGCATTCTTACATTTTGTAAACACCATGTATTCTATGTGAATCAATGTACCTTAAAATATATAGGCAAACGCATGCTTACATTATATGACAACACTTTCGGAACACCATGTAGAATGTGTTAATAAATGCACATTAGAGTATGTAGACATACACATACTGACATTTTAAACCAAAAATGTGTACACACCATGTATACTATGGGGATAAATGCACCTTAGAATATGTAGACATACGCATTCTTACATTTTATTACAACACTTTCGGGACACCATGTATACTATGTGAATATATGCACCTTAGAATATGTAGACATACGCCTTCTTACATTTTAAAACCAGACTTTTAATACACCATGTATACTATGCGAATAAATTCACATTAGAATATGTAGACATACGCATTCTTACATTTTATTACAACACTTTCGGGCACCATGTATACTATGTGAATAAATGCACATTAGAATATGTAGACATACGCCTTCTTACATTTTAAAACCAGACTTTTAATACACCATGTATACTATGTGGATAAATTCACATTAGAATATGTAGACATACGCATTCTTACATTTTATTACAACACTTTCGGGACACCATGTATACTATGTGAATATATGCACCTTAGAATATGTAGACATACGCCTTCTAACATTTTAAAACCAGACTTTTAATACACCATGTATACTATGTGAATACATTCACATTAGAATATGTAGACATACGCATTCTTACATTTTATTACAACACTTTCGGGACACCATGTATACTATGTGAATATATGCACCTTAGAATATGTAGACATACGCCTTCTAACATTTTAAAACCAGACTTTTAATACACCATGTATACTATGTGAATACATTCACATTAGAATATGTAGACATATGCATTCTTACATTTTATTACAACACTTTCGGAACACCATGTATACTATGTGAATATATGTACCTTAGAATATGTAGACATACGCCTTCTTACATTTTAAAACCAGACTTTTAATACACCATGTATACTATGTGAATACATTCACATTAGAATATGTAGACATACGCATTCTTACATTTTATTACAACACTTTCGGGACACCATGTATTCTATGTGAATATATGCACCTTAGAATATGTAGACATACGCCTTCTTACATTTTAAAACCAGACTTTTAATACACCATGTATACTATGTGAATACATTCACATTAGAATATGTAGACATATGCATTCTTACATTTTATTACAACACTTTCGGGACACCATGTATACTATGTGAATATATGTACCTTAGAATATGTAGACATACGCCTTCTTACATTTTAAAACCAGACTTTTAATACACCATGTATACTATGTGAATACATTCACATTAGAATATGTAGACATACGCATTCTTACATTTTATTACAACACTTTCGGGACACCATGTATTCTATGTGAATATATGCATCTTAGAATATTTAGACATACGCTTTCTTACATTTTAAAACAAGACTTTTAATACACCATGTATACTATGTGAATAAATTCACATTAGAATATGTAGACATACGCATTCTTACATTTTATTACACTTTCGGGACACCGTGTATACTATGTGAATATATGCAACTTAGAATATTTAGACATACGCTTTCTTACATTTTAAAACAAGACTTTTAATACACCATGTATACTATGTGAATAAATTCACATTAGAATATGTAGACATACGCATTCTTACATTTTATTACACTTTCGGGACACCGTGTATACTATGTGAATATATGCACCTTAGAATATTTAGACATACGCTTTCTTACATTTTAAAACAAGACTTTTAATACACCATGTATACTATGTGAATAAATTCACATTAGAATATGTAGACATACGCATTCTTACATTTTATTACACTTTCGGGACACCGTGTATACTATGTGAATATATGCACCTTAGAATATTTAGACATACGCTTTCTTACATTTTAAAACAAGACTTTTAATACACCATGTATACTATGTGAATAAATTCACATTAGAATATGTAGACATACGCATTCTTACATTTTATTACACTTTCGGGACACCGTGTATACTATGTGAATATATGCACCTTAGAATATTTAGACATACGCTTTCTTACATTTTAAAACAAGACTTTTAATACACCATGTATACTATGTGAATAAATTCACATTAGAATATGTAGATATACGTATTCTTACATTTTATAACAAGACTTCTGTGAAACCATGTATACTATGTGAATAAACGCACGTTTGAATATGTAGACAAACACACGCTTACATTGTATACCAAACTTTCGGGACACCATGTATACTAAGTTAATAAATGCTTCTCAGAATATGTAGGAAAACGCATTCTTACATTTTATAACACCACTTTCGGGGCACCATGTAGAATATGTTAATAAATGCACCTTAGAATACGTAGATATACGCATACTGACATTTTAAAACAAGACTTTTTTCACACAATGTATACTATAAGAACAAATGCACCTTAGAATATGTACACATACGTATTCTTACATTTTATAACAAGATTTTCGAAACACCATGTATACAATGTGAATAAATGAACCTTAGAATATGTAGACATACGCATTCTTACATTTTAAATGAAACATTTTTACACACCATGTATACTATGTGAATAAATGTACCTTAGAATATACATACACACGCATTCTTACATTTTATAACAAGACTTTCGGGATCCCATGTATACAGTGTGAATAAATGCACCTTAGACTATGTAGACAAACGCATGCTTACATTTTATAATAAAACTTGCTTCATACTTCTTTTAAACGGGCTCATTATTATTTGTGTAATTTTCTAGCTATTTAGCGTAGATATTAACATTGCATCTTATTTGTACAAGATCTAAAATGTTATCTAGTTTCGCTCACTGACAGACACTAAATCTACATTTTAACAAGATGTTAAATATATCGCATGAACAAAGAAAAAGATCGATGCTGTCTATGAATTAATACAATGCACTTATTATATTTAATATGTGCCTCATCTTTTTTTTGTATATGGATTTACACACTTCGTCAAAAACGACCAAACGATTTCAGTGAGAGAGGGTAAATTTATCCGAGTTATTTATCTACCTCCCACAAGGTAAGATGTGACACAAGGTCGGTAAAGTAGGGTTAGATAAGCCAGCGCTCGAGAGGTGAGCACTCTGGCCATTTAAAAATTGACTGGGCAGCCCCGTCAGCATTCCCCGAGAGAGGCGCCTCAGACAGTAAGCAATAAACTTACTCCTCCCCAAAGAGGGGAGGCAAAGCCTGGGAGGGTGCACCTCCTAGAACTGCACAGGACCGGCAACCCCCAATAGACCGGCGTAAATCCAGACCCAAAGGCCCGAACAATACCGGTCTATTAGACGGGGTAAAAACCCCTGGTTGATCCGAATTCTTCTGCGTATTACTAATTATAAAAAAATATATCGAGATATACTAAATATTAAAAGCGATTGAAAATAAAATCTGTATTTTTTTGTTCAAACACAGATCAATAACATAATCTATTTTTTATCTACATTCTGTTAGTAAACTAATCCGGTTTAATAAATAGGGGTAATTTCTAACTTTACTTTATATATAAGTTTACATGAAAATCAACTTCTCAAATTCAGAACAGAGTCGAATAAAGACAGACGAAGTGATCAACGTTTTTTCAGATATAACTTCATAACAATAATAAATGTGGATTATTTTATACGTTACTGCAGTTTCATTGGGTTTCCGTTCGTCATAAAATTATTAAGCAATTCTAAACGTCTCTTCTCATCTGAACACAAATTATAACTTAGAAAAACGTTTGAATTTGTGTTCAGATGAAAAAAGGGAAGTTAAAGATATATTAATAACCGTCTGACGATAGGAAAGTCCATGAAACTGCAATAAAGTTTTAAGAAACACATATTATTGCAATATCTATTTTTATACGAACACCGAATGTATCAACGTTTGTTTCCCGAAGTTTTTTCCTATATATTTTAATCAGAAAAAATACATGCTAAACGAATGTATTAATAAACGGCTAATGATTTTCCTGAATTCATTTAAGATTGCAGGGGGTTTGCCTGACTTGCTATTTGCTTTCCGTTTTCCACATAATCACTTGAAATGGTTTCGTCCGGCAGCCTTTTTACTTTCAAACTTTTGTGTGACGGGACGAATGTATATTTATTGATGTATTTATGTACACATACATACACATTGGCCTTTATTATAGAGTGGAAGTTTATTAATTTTTACACGATTCATAAGCAGTGGTTGATCATTTCTAAAAAAAGTAGTATTCCCTGAATTCTGAGTGACAACAAATCTACCAAGATTTCCAGTGCTTTCTGCGTCTCTGAATCATCATTTACACCCATTTTGACACATCTAACATACCGAGGATGCTTCATGCTAAATCCACCTGATAGTTTTGGAACACGTAAGCGTTTATTGTTTATTCGTGTTTATTGTTTAAACAGTAGTTGTCGTTATCAGCAGGAGAGGGGTGTCTGACTTGCTATTTGCTTTTTGCTTTTCCTTAAACCATTGAATGCTTACGTCCGGCAGTTTTTTAGTACTCGCTAACATTTTGTGTGACAGGACGGATATATATATATATATATATATATATATATATATATATATATATATATATATAAAATAAAATTAAATAAAAATGAAATGAAATATTTTAAAAAAATTTTAATTTTGGCTTTTCCACTGCTTACTTATCTATCTATGTAATTCCTCTGATGATAAGATTTTAATCTTTGAAAAGCCTTGGCTTAAGGAAAGAATAATACACATAATTTTATTACCGACTATACCTTGCATTGAACAATCGAAGTTGAAATAAATTTGTCATTCGTACATGTTTATCCCTCTTCTTTCATCTATCTTTAAATATATATATATATATATATATATATATATATATATATATATATTTATATTTATATACAAATAATCATTATTTGTTTATTTTTATTCTTGTTTTTGCTTTTGTTGTTTTTGCCCCCCGCTGTTGCTTACTTTGTATCAACTAAGAACTCGACTATGACGATGTAAGAGTCGCGACGTATGTGTTTTCGGTGTGAACACACTTTGAATATACAACATGCCGGAACAAGGGCGAACTTGCTGGTTGAGCGCTCACGCTTGCCTTCCTAATTACAAAAGGAGAAGCCCGAAATTGTAAAGTGAATCAATATACACAATTCAAAAAGCAACTTGTTTAATATGAATGTCAAAGTCAGACAAAATGTTGCCACGCGTTTCACATTATATTCGCAAACAAAACTGAATTATTCGCTTCCTTTTCGCTAAAAGGGCAAAGCAAAATGAATGAAAAAATGACTATATTATATCTTCATTGTCCAGAACCAAAAAAAAGTTACTGTACAGCCAAAGCCTTCTCTTATTTTACACCAGCATGGCTACCCGGCATTACTCGGGAACATGGACAACAAAATATTGTCTTGGTCAAAAGGTTCGTTTTTTATAGGAAGCAGGAACCCAAACATTAAATTTAGAAACAACCGAGTTTATGCAATTTATTTTCCACGCTTGATTTGGAAATCTTGAAAATGTATGCGATTTGTCTGGTTGTCAAACGTCAATCTTGTTCAACTACGAATTTCAGTTGGTCACTGTCGATCATCTTCAGCTGGGCAGGACAAGCAGCATCCCCAACTGAAAAATGTTCTTTTCGTAATCGAGCTAACCATTGCTGGCACGCCCGTTCTGTAACAGCATTTTTCCCCATACACATGTCATATATTTATGCAGCTTTCTGTTGCTTTTTTTTCTGCTTTTTTTGTAATAAAAAAAAATCAGATGTCGGTAGTGCTCTGCTTGATCCTCAATTTCAAGGCCTGAAATACAAGCAACAATGTAAGAACTCCTTTGCTTGGCGGCTTATTACACACTGACATAAACATATTCGCTACACCAAATACAGGAATTTAAGAATAGGATAACAATACGATCTTTAGTTTGCAGAAAGATGACATTCAAATAAGAAGACACTTTTTGGTCAACCCAATACAAGAGTTAAAAGTGTGTAATTTGTTTTAAAGCTTAACTCTACTTTCTCTCTCTCTCTCTTTCTCTCTCTCTCTCTCTGTCTCTGTATATATATATATATATATATATATATATATATATATATATATATATATATATATATATATATATATATATAGTCTCGGAAGTTTCTCAACCATTAAAACTATATTAAAAAAACAAAACAAACAAACTTATAGTCCCAAGTCTTTCAGTGGAAAATCACTCATGTAAGTCAATTTATTTTTTACAGTTATTATATTAGTTTGTTTCTAACACTATTTTAAGGGATCATCAGTTGTTTACCATGAAAAACTGTTTCGGGAATTTAAATATATATATATATATATATATATATATATATATATATATATATATATATATATATAGTAAGAAAGAAAGAGAGAAAGTGGGTAAAGTTTTTAAACAAATGACACAATTTTAGAGACAACGACAGATATATATATAGAGAGATAGATAGATAGATAGATAGATATCAATCTATCTATATATCTCTGTCATTATCTCTCTCTCTCTCTCTCTACGTATGCTTTTTTCTATAATATAGACATGTATGCATTTAGATATACAATATCTGCTGTCTTGATTCGTCTTTGTTCTGAATTTGTATTTTTGTTATGAAGTCAAAAAGACATGTATCCCTTTTCATATACAAGGTCTGCTGTCTTGATCCGTCTCAATTCCGAATTTGTATTCTTGTTATAAAGTCATACATACATGTATCTCTTTGAATATACACGGTCTGCTGTCTTGATTCGTCTCTGTTCCGAATTTGTATTTTTGTTATGAAGTCAAAAAGACATGTATCCCTTTGGATATACAATATCTGCTGTCTTGATTCGTCTCTGTTCTGAATTTGTATTTTTGTTATGAAGTCATATAGACATGTATCCATTTGAATATACAAGGTCTGTTGTCTTGATTCGCCTCTGTTCCGAATTTGTATTTTTGTTATAAATTCATAAAGACTTGTATCCCTTTTGATATACAGTATCTGCTGTCTTGTTTTCTCTCTGTTCCGAATTTGTGTTCTTGTCATACAGTCAGAAAGACATGTATCCCTTTGGATATACAACATGTGCTGTCTTGATTCGTCTCTGTTCCGAATTTGTATTCTTGTTATCAAGTCAAAAAGACATGTACCATTTTGGATACACAACATCTGCTGTCTTGATTCGCCTCTGTTCTGAGTTTGTATTCTCGTCATAAAGTTAGAAAGACATGTATCCCTTTTGATATACAAGAATTGCTGTCTTGATTCGTCTCTGTATCGAATTTGTATTGTTCTTATAAAGACATAAAGACATGTATCTCTTTGGATATATAAGCTCAGCTGTCTTTATTCAGCCCTGTTTCGAATTTAAGACGTTGATTTTCATGTTAGTATATATATATATAATCTTTATATATATATATCTGTTTTAATTTTAGATTTAAATGTGTTCCTATTGTTTTAATCAAATGACAATGTTTCTGTGGACCTGCTTAATTTTCCTATTACTTATGTATTTATTTATCCATATACAAGTATCCGAACTGGATAAGTAATCATCAGTTATACCATAAGTTATTTCTCTCTCTCTCTCCCTCTCTCTCTCTCTCTCTCTCTCTCTCTATATATATATATATATATATATATATATATATATATATATATATATATGAAGCAATCCAACAAAAGATATAAGCGTCAACTAATATCTTATAATTAGTGAAACATCCGGATAAAAAACTGAAGCTCAATATACTGGATAGAGCATTAATATTATAATATAAAATGAAGTAATAAAATAAGGTGTCAATCACATTTTATTAGAATTCAAAGTTCATGCAAAGCATCCTTAAGTCCTTAGCTCATGAGTTTTCAAAGATAATTTTTCTCTTCAGAGGACCATTACCGCAGTTATACTACTACAGGCAATAAAATTACGCTTTGAAAATATATAAAATTATATACACAAATATATAAAAATACATAACATCAAACATATCAATCCAAAAACATACTTTTGTTGAATCCATACAGTCCATCCAGGTCATACAAGTTGAGAAGCATAATCAGGAAGGACATTACTCCAAGATACAAACAGCAGTCCAAATACGTGAAATTGAAGGGGCCGGCAAAGTTATCCAGTCGCGAAATGTGTCCATATTCAATGTTAATGATAAATAAATCAATCATATATATATATATATATATATATATATATATATATATATATATATATATATATATATATATATATATATATAGGAAAACATTATTAAATAACACGGAGTGTTTTTGCTTGATGAGACTTCTTTTATTTTTTCAATTTTCCGAATGGTCCATTTAGTGTTTCGGTCAAATTGCTTTATGGAAGTTCCATGTGTTTCTTGTTCCATTTTCTTTACATTTTTGCGAGTACTTCGATATGATTCGTCAAATCATCTTCAGGCGATGTCAATTTTGGTTTCTTAAAAGATATGTCTTTACTGTAGAGTTTTTTTATCATTATAACTGCTAGTAATTTACAACTTAAAATGAGCGTCTATAATATTGAGATGTAACATGAGAGCGTGATTACGTTCTAAGAACGTGCAAGATTCAAAAGTGTGATTGCTTCACCGTTAATAATTTGATTACTTTCTGAGCGCGTTCAAGATTCAAACGTTATATATATATATATATATATATATATATATATATATATATATATTAAGAGTTCAATGTCTTGCTCAGATGTTTTCAATCTTATGCTGAGCTAGACATTGAACTCTTAATATATATATATATATATATATATATATATATATATATATATATATATTAAGAGTTCAATGTCTAGCTCAGGTGTTCTCAATCTTATTTTGCATCTTGACCTTCTGACAAGTATTTTAGCATCGGTGGACCCCATATATGCATATATATTTTTTCTAATCAAACAGTGCTAATAAATTCTTATTAGCATATACACAATATTTTCAGGGACAAAAATAAATTTACAACAGATGAAAATGACATACAAAGCATAAACACCGATAAGTAATATCTGCAACATGAGCTCAGAAATAGTGAGGATTAAGTACCACATGCGTTGTGATTGTACATCTGGCAACCTGGCTCTACAATATATAATAACTATTATAGTATTATTATTAATATTTCACAGATTGGTTCTCTTATTGCTTACAGATCTGGGCGAGGTGATGACGTTCTCATGCCCTGGCCTCTTAGGTCTCCAGATCTTACCCCGTGTGACTTTTTCCTTTGGGGGCTTTGTCAAGCAACAAGTCTATGTGCCGCCCCTTCCAAGAGATATTGACGAACTAAAGGCTCGAGTAACGGCAGTTGTGGGAATCATTGACGTCAAGATGCTGGAACGCGTTAGGCAGGAAATGGACTATCGACTAGATGTCTGCCGTGTGACGAATGGTGCTCATATTGAGCAACTTTGAAGATTCCCCACAAAACTTGAAACTTTAACCTTTCCAACGGTACCAATTTCATTTTTCAACTCCTAATAGTTTTTGAGTTATTAAAAATCGTTATGTTCCCAAGACTTTTGAAACACCCTGTATTATTAAAGTATTTTTTCTTTATCCCCACCCTCCAAGCTTCTGTTAGCCTTCGAGGATCAATGTAGATTCCGGTTAGTAATCCCTGATATATAGAAAGAAAAATACTTTTACTACTGACCGTGCGTCTATCAACCTGGCTTTACAATGTATATTAATCGAAGTAATCAACGTTTATCTATATTACCTATACTTTTTCTTACTGCTTACCATGGGTGCAAAAGTATATTTATTTATTGGGCAACCGTTACTCTTTTGTGGACCACTGGGGTCAATGTAGACTTGACTTTGGAATCCCTGGTCTTGATTAATGACATTTTTTATATCTCAATCCTTTTTTTAATATTTGTATTAACATATCTAACCCCAAACAAGGCAGGCCGCCACTGTATACATAAAGGGTTACTGAGAATTAGGGTGTAGATTTTGGGTGTCATCCTAAGTTGGGAGCTGTGTAGCGAGATGTTTGTTTACATTACTTTTAAACCTCTGCATCTCGGTACAGTCGGAGAAATGTTGCATTACCCGTTCTTCCAGGGTACCCGGTAAGATCCAACAAGAATGACAAAGAACAGAACGTATATGGAACAACTTTGGTTTTCTTTTTTTGCCATCACCGGATGGTTTACGCCGGCTACGCACACATATTAAACAATCTTTTGACATACTTTTGTCTCATGAAAGTCTTTTTCTTGCTGAGGTCACAGACTTGGTTTTCGCTAGAAACTCGTTCGTATATACATTCGATTGGAAAGCAATTTGCTCTGCATTGTCTATCCGAGCGTGAACTGAAACAATTGTTCTACAAGCACTTTGGTGAAGTACAAGTCAAGGGATTCCTTCACAGTACCAACTTGGTTATCAGCCGCATTTTTAGTCAGCGGACCCAAAAGTCTAACAGCGAGACGGGCTTGGGTACCATAGCCAATAAAGCTTCATCGGTGCCATAAAACTCGGTAAACTCCCATTCTTCCGGTACTTCGATACTCCGATCACCAGGCGTTTTTGAAACCGCCGTCTTTCGAGTCTCTTCGCACTGCGGCAGCACGAGGAAAGAAGATATTGGAGTAGAGGCATCTGTGGACCTCCATAGTTAATGGATGGGATTTAGCTGATTGTCGAGTTGGTCTAGTGTATTTGCGTCAAGGAGGCACCAGAGCAGCCAGTTCATCGGAGCACAATCCATTAAAGTATTTGTAAAACAAGCACAAAAATGCAACATAGCGGCGATGGGATAGGGGCTGGAGCTTGGTGGATAGTGAGATACCTATTAAGTTTGCGACTCTTTTTTGGACCTCGTCTAAGAGGGAGAGACTAGTGGATGATGTACCAACCCAGAAATGTCTCTAATTCTATTATTTATATCACATAATCTCTCGAAGTTTGATTTACCGTTTTTTTCTCTCCACATCTATCCCACCTGATTTAAAATTGACTTCTGCCTGAAATCATAAACCGAATCACTAGTCGTAATTTGAAAACGAGGCGTTAAAAAATGGCTGTCAAAATCCGGCAACATGTTGACACGCTTCTTTGCAAATGATATTCGCAAACAAAAGTGAATTATTCATTTCCTAATCTGACAAAATGTGTTCACCTCTCACGAAAAGGAAAAAGCCCCCCCCCCCCCCCCAAAAAAAATACAATGACTCGATGCTGTCAGTTATTGTTCGGGGAAAAAATGTTCGTGTGCAAAGTGAAAGATTTTTTCCCTCCTATTTCTATTTAAAGAAACGCTATTATTTCAGTCTGAACGATCGGAACTCATGAAAATTAATGATTATAATAGATTTTATGATTCTGAATAACAATTAAAGATTGCTTAAATCATTAGATTACACTTTAATAAATGTATTTTATAACTTAATGTATTTTGAACGAACAAGAAAGTATCAAGTATGATTTAATTTTGATTTACATTTTTCGCCAAACCATAGATAGACATTTGGATCCCCCCTTCGGCTCTTCCTCCTCTTTCTTCTCATCTTTCTTCGTCTTTTTTACTAGCTCCTCTTCTTTCCTCCTACTTTTTCTTCATCTCATTCTCACCCCCTTCTACCTTTTCTCACCTTTCTTCCCCTTTTCTTTTCCTCCACCTCATCTTTCTCCCCCTCCTTTTTAATATTTTCTTCTGCGTTTTCTTATCTGTATTCTTCCCTCTCCTTTTTTTTTCATTATCGTCCTCTTCTTTCTCCTCCTCTTCCCCTTCTTCCATTCATCTTCTTCTTCTTCTTCTTCTTCTTCTTCTTCTTCTTCTTCTTCTCTTTCTTCATCCTATTGCTATACTCCTTCTTTTCTTTATCTACCTCTTATTTTTCTTGTTCTTTTCCTCCACCTCCTCCTTCTCCTTCTTCACTTCTTCTTCTTCTTCTTCTTCTTCTTCTTCTTCTTCTTCCCCTCTTTCTTCATTCTATTGCTATACTCCTTCTTTTCTTTTTCTACCTCTTATTTTTCTTGTTCTTTTCCTCCACCTCCTCCTTCGCCTTCTTCTTCTTCTTCTTCTTCTTCCCATCTTTCTTCATCCTATTGCTATACTCCTTCTTTTCTTTTTCTACCTCTTATTTTTCTTGTTCGTTTCCTCCACCTCCTTCTTCGCCTTCTTCTTCTTCTTCTTCTTCTTCTTCTTCTTCTTCTTCTTCTTCTTGTCATACTCCTCTCGTTCTTTTTTTCCCTCACTTCTGTTTTCCTTCTTTTCATGTTTTTTTACATCTTGATTATATTCTGACTACGTAACTTGACTGGTTAAACGATCATGACACTCGATGGGAAACTCCACAGCTTAGTTGTTATAATGGCGACGGTGGATGCAGATTCAGTGGTGAATATCGACGGAAACCGTGTTACATTATAAACCGTGCTACATAATAAACTGTGTTACATTATAAACCGTGTTACATCAGAGTGATCTTGCACAAAGCTGCAAGCAATAATAACGTCGACACCTAGTGGTTCCGCGACAAGCAAATACCCGGAGAAACATCGAAAGCTATGTTACATCAAAGTTTGTCTTCTACATACATGTATACATATTTATTATATACACACACATACAAACATGATGGCTATCTATTTGTTAGACAAGTATGACCACCGCCGACAAGCGTAAATGAACTACATGTGGGCTATATTATTTTAATTTAATGAAATAATATGAAAATGGTGCAAAAAGAGGGCGAAATTTTAACAACAATTATTATACAACAATTAATAATTTAACAACTAAAAATTTAAATTTATTTGAAATATTTTAAAGGAGTTTCTGGAGTAGAATATGGGTAGAACTACCTGATTGAAAATTCAAATATATTAAATTTGCATTGAATTTGTTCAATAGGCATTAGACACCAATTCAACAAGATTCTCTGAATTTGAATTTCGTCTTAAGACCCCTAAAGCTTAAGCCTTATATTGTTTACATGCCCAACAATAAAAATTGTGTAATGGATTTTAATAAAAATTGGAATATGGATTCTAGGCATAAGGTTTAGTAGTATTATAGTTATTTATTTTATTTTTATATTTATTTAATCTTCGTTAGGGGGCATTAAAATGGTACAAAACTGTTCTGTTAGAGATATAATTTTACCCGTCTTCTAGTGTAATATATATATATATATATATATATATATATATATATATATATGTAAGTAAATTTCGTGTACAACAGAATCGTAGGATCAATTTTAGAGGAAGCATTATTATAATCAATGAAACAGACGAGTGGAAAAAAAAGAAAAATTGTTAAAATTACCTAAAGGCCTTATCGTCTGACCCTCTGAGAGGAAACGTCAAAATGGTAAATTAAAAACTAAAAGTCGAATGAGATATGAGGGAAAAAACTTATTTCAGTTGGAAGAAACGATTGAGAGAAAAAAAAAGGGTAAAT
Organism: Sepiola atlantica; assembly: GCA_963556195.1. Lineage (NCBI taxonomy): Eukaryota > Metazoa > Mollusca > Cephalopoda > Sepiida > Sepiolidae > Sepiola > Sepiola atlantica. The sequence goes on along the minus strand of OY744520.1, from coordinate 182,743,416 downwards.
CTCTCAACGTTATGGTGGATTTGAATCATTAAAGATCTCCAACTGATGCTTCAAAATCTTTTGTCTACACAGGCTAGGTCGAGAGTTGTTAATGACTAACGCCTCAATAATATTGAGATGGTAGTTCGACCTGGCACTGTGTAAAACAGAAAACCACCCATAAATAAGGTCATATACATACATATATATATACATATATATATATATATGTATATATATATAGTCAGCTTTGTGTGTATATATATATATGATATTTATATATAAATATTATTTATTTATTACCTACAGACATCGATGTGTCATGCTTAGGCAATCTTCAATGCAGGAAGCTAATTCCCGACGCTCGACGTGCGCGAACTCCGATCACAAATTGCTACTGATTCGCAGTCAAGAGAGTTACCAGTTGGCCATTAGAAATTAGCTCAGAATTTAGGAGGAATTTAACTTTGTAAATACCAAGTCAGCGCGTATTCACAGCAAGTAGCGAAACGTGATCAACAACAATAACAAATCGTGTTGGACCTCGCAATGAAGCTAGTAGTACTGCTTGTTATTAAATTCACTCAGAGTGCCCAGCCTAAGTAAAGCGGGCTATATAATAATATTTTATAAATAAATATTAATTATTTATTACTTACATACACCGATGTTTCATGCTTACGTAATCTTCAGTGCAGGAAGCTAATTCCCGACGGTCGACGGGCGCGAACCCCGATCACAAATCGCCACTGATTCGCAGTATATTTTAAATTTTATATATTATAAAATGATGTTCTATTTTATAAATGCGTATTCAATATTATCATGAAGTAATTTCTAATACGATAAAGATATGCTCAATATTTTGTTTTAAGCATCGTTATAGTAAAGTGAAAGCGAAAATGAACAAATATACAGGCACGTACTTTACAAGTTTAATCTGAAAATACAACAAACTATAGTATAAATCGAAAAAAGTCCTTTAAACATACGTTTTTCAAAAAACAAAAAAATCAAATCCTCTCATCAGAAGGAGAAACTAATTATTTAACAATAAAAACGTTGGTTTCAATTACTAATTTGAAAAAAGTTTATAATTATATACTGGCATATACTTTACAAGTTTAATCTGAAAATACAACAAAGTATAGTATAAATCGAAAAAAGTCCTTTAAACATACGTTTTTCAAAAAACAAAAAAAACAAAAAATTCTCTCATCAGAAGGAGAAACTAATTATTTAACAATAAAAACGTTGGTTTCAATTACTAATTTGAAAAAAGTTTATAATTATATACTGGCATATACTTTACAAGTTTAATCTGAAAATACAACAAAGTATAGTATAAATCGAAAAAAGTCCTTTTAAACATACGTTTTTCAAAAAACAAAAAAAACAAAAAATTCTCTCATCAGAAGGAGAAACTAATTATTTAACAATAAAAACGTTGGTTTCAATTACTAATTTGAAAAAAGTTTATAATTATATACTGGCATATACTTTACAAGTTTAATCTGAAAATACAACAAAGTATAGTATAAATCGAAAAAAGTCCTTTTAAACATACGTTTTTCAAAAAACAAAAAAAACAAAAAATCCTCTCATCAGAAGGAGAAACTAATTATTTAACAATAAAAACGTTGGTTTCAATTACTAATTTGAAAAAAGTTTATAATTATATACTGGCATATACTTTACAAGTTTAATCTGAAAATACAACAAAGTATAGTATAAATCGAAAAAAGTCCTTTTAAACATACGTTTTTCAAAAAACAAAAAAATAAATCTTCTCATCAGAAGGAGAAACTAATTATTTAACAATAAAAACGTTGGTTTCAATTACTAATTTGAAAAAAGTTTATAATTATATACTGGCATATACTTTACAAGTTTAATCTGAAAATACAACAAAGTATAGTATAAATCGAAAAAAGTCCTTTTAAACATACGTTTTTCAAAAAACAAAAAAATAAATCTTCTCATCAGAAGGAGAAACTAATTATTTAACAATAAAAACGTTGGTTTCAATTACTAATTTGAAAAAAGTTTATAATTATATACTGGCATATACTTTACAAGTTTAATCTGAAAATACAACAAAGTATAGTATAAATCGAAAAAAGTCCTTTTAAACATACGTTTTTCAAAAAACAAAAAAATAAATCTTCTCATCAGAAGGAGAAACTAATTATTTAACAATAAAAACGTTGGTTTCAATTACTAATTTGAAAAAAGTTTATAATTATATACTGGCATATACTTTACAAGTTTAATCTGAAAATACAACAAAGTATAGTATAAATCGAAAAAAGTCCTTTAAACATACGTTTTTCAAAAAACAAAAAAATAAATCTTCTCATCAGAAGGAGAAACTAATTATTTAACAATAAAAACGTTGGTTTCAATTACTAATTTGAAAAAAGTTTATAATTATATACTGGCATATACTTTACAAGTTTAATCTGAAAATACAACAAAGTATAGTATGAATCGAAAAAAGTCCTTTAAACATACGTTTTTCAAAAAACAAAAAAATCAAATCTTCTCATCAGAAGGAGAAACTAATTATTTAACAATAAAAACGTTGGTTTCAATTACTAATTTGAAAAAAGTTTATAATTATATACTGGCATATACTTTACAAGTTTAATCTGAAAATACAACAAAGTATAGTATAAATCGAAAAAAGTCCTTTTAAACATACGTTTTTCAAAAAACAAAAAAATAAATCTTCTCATCAGAAGGAGAAACTAATTATTTAACAATAAAAACGTTGGTTTCAATTACTAATTTGAAAAAAGTTTATAATTATATACTGGCATATACTTTACAAGTTTAATCTGAAAATACAACAAAGTATAGTATGAATCGAAAAAAGTCCTTTAAACATACGTTTTTCAAAAAACAAAAAAATCAAATCTTCTCATCAGAAGGAGAAACTAATTATTTAACAATAAAAACGTTGGTTTCAATTACTAATTTGAAAAAAGTTCATAATTCATATAGGAAATCCGAACTCTTTTATAATTCGAAAGGAAAAAAGGAAAATAAAATAGGAAGTATTATTAAACACGGCTTAAAAAGTTGTTTTGTATCAGTAAATCCACGGATATATTGTAACGTGTCAGGAGCTATCCTCACATTCGAATATTAAATCAGAAATTGTAGCAGTTTAATATATCGAAATACAAAATCTGAATGAAGCAATCAGAGTTCAATATAGATAAAATAATGAACTAATAATTGAAACTCAAGTTTTTATTTTTAAATAATTAGTTTCTCATTTTAATGAAAAAAATTGTTCTTTGAAAAACCTAGGGTTAAAGAACTTTATCTAGATGTGAAACTATACCCTGTTGTGCTATCTAAAATTATAAATCTTATAAAATATGTTCGTTTACTATTATCTTTACTCATATATATATATATATATATATATATATATATATATATATATATATATATATATATATATATATATATATATATATATATATATATATTTATATATATTTATTTATTTATTTATTATTCGGTAGAGAAAATCAGTATAACATCAGTACCATTGGTTTCAATCTCAAAAGGTGTTAACCTCCCGGCTATCTTCAGCTTTGTTGCCACTTAGTAGAGAAACACTGAGCTTGAAACCAACGGTACTGATGTTGTACTAGTTTTCTGTACCGAATAATAAACAAACATTATGTTCTTAATTTTGATGTTCTTAATTAATTGAGACCTCTGCTGGGATATTTCCATACCATCTTACAAAAGAAGTTATATATATATATTTAAGTTTTAGCCTGAAGATTCCCCCCCCCCGGGGATAACACGCTGGAACCTCTGTGTAGCTTAAGTGCTATAAATATATTTTCATAGCTCTACTTACGTATCGAGCACTGTTGAAGTAAATACTGAAAATTGATACATAAAAAATTATATATCCTTAAAAAATTTCATGTAGATCCATGAAATAGTAATATATACATATATATATATATATATATATATATATATATATATATATATATATATATATATATATATAAACTCATCAGTACAGGGAGTAGCTGCAATTGTTAGGGAGTACTGCAGTACAACCATTTATCGCGAATAATAACAACCAAAATAAGGTCATATAATACATATAAATATATATATGTACATATATATACACATATACATATATACATATATGTATACACACATATATACATATATATATACATATATATATTTATATATATATATATATATATATGTGTGTGATTTTTTAAAGGCTTACCAAACCATTCCGTTCAGGAGATTATTCATCACAACAAAAGACTTTTTCATTCAAAGTTTATTTATCATATATATCAAATTAAAGAGTTTCTTCCTACACGTGTTTCACTACCAAGCAGTTCCTTGCTTGGCAGATTATCAAAGGAATTAATTACCTGGAGTAAGACTATCAACAACTGACAATACACAATGTGGTGTTGCCTTTATTAGTGTCACTTAAGAAGAGGACAGAAGAAAAAAATAAAGTGAAAAATAAAAATGTCTTAAAAAAAAGTTTTATTTTTATTTTTGTTTGGGGGGGGATACTTTTCATCGTTGTGCCGCTCGACGAGAAAGTGTATTCTCGCACATTGTTCCTGTTTCTTTTGAATGCATTCGGGACTAATTTTCTTTGCTGTTTTGCTTTGCAGCAACAATACTGCGAAAATCTTACGAGCCACTTTTTTTAGACATTTTTATTTTTTCTCTTTATTTTTTGATGAATATATAAACTTTGAAAGAAAAAGTCTCTTGTGGTGATGAACGATCTCCTGAACGGAATGCTTTAGTAAGCCTTCAAAAAATCACGTATAAATGCTCTGTACCCTGTAAACGAGTATCATCGAGCTTATTTTTATTGGCCTAATACCGGTCGTCACTGAATAAACTATTTTCGAAGTGAAATCTCTCTCTCTCTCTCTGTCTGTCTGTCTGTCTGTCTCTCTCTCTCTCTCTCTCTCTCTCTCTCTATATATATATATATATATATATATATATATATATATATATATATATATATATATATATATATATATGACTTTGTGCGTACGCTCAGGGAGCAGAAAGTACCAGTAGTTGCAGTACAGCCATTTATTGCTAACAATAACAACAAAAATGACGTCATAAATTTATAAGTGATACATTATAACGTAGTTTCAGACCATCTCTCTAGGCATTACAGTTTCTATAATCGAAAGTTTGATTTTGTCATAGTCAGCCACGCTGATGAGCCGCAGTAAATACATATATATGATAAATATAACTTAACCTCTTTAAATTCAATTTAACGGTATATCTTATACAGGTTTCTTCCATCTTGCTATGCAGTTTGTGACCAGCATTATTTATTTACTGTTTTTACGGAAATCGCTCCAGACAAGGCATGAACCCACTTGATGTAAAGAGCTAACAAGAACGAAATATGGTTATTGCAAAGGCAAGAGATGCCTATTGGCTTTAGTCTATAAAATACTAAGGTTATTGGTAGGAAGAAAACAGTCAGCAGGAAGAGAGTTCCACAAGCCTGCGGTTCTTGGAAAGAAGTTACTGGAATAGAAAGTTGTATTATAATGACGTATCAAAACATCGAATTCATGGAGACCACTAGACCAACAAGTCAAACGAGCTGGAACAGAAGAAGCAGGGAATAGATCACATAATTCTGAAGAACACATGCCATAATAGTATTTATAGAAAAGACTGAGACTAGCAACATCACGTCTGTGAGAGAGAGGGTGTAGAGAAGAAGAAAGGGTAGGGCAAATCAAATTACAGATACGTTTCTGCACCTTATCAAGTACCCTCAAATGGGACAGAGATTCACGAGCCCAAATACGAAAAGATTACTCCATACATTTTCTAACATTGAGAAATGTAGACATTCTTTAAAAGATAACCTCAATTTGGCGGTTTGTAGTCCACAAATACTTTGACGCCGTTATTTTTTCAATGGCGGTGTCGTCATTCCTTCATATACAGCACGCACCGTAAAGTCCAATTTTTCTTACTGTGATAGAGGCAGAGGCAACGTGGTAGTATCAGAGTCACCCAGCTAACAGGGTTCTGGTGAAAATCCAGGAGGAGTCATCATCAGGATTCGTCGTCGTCTGGTCGTCTCTGCAAGCAAAGCTACGGAACCGCTCTTCCGTGGAGTAAAAGTTACAGTGTTTCTTCGGCGATATTTATTTTGTGTGTTCTCGGCATAACCTTCACCGACTTCGCATGCAACCGATGAGCATTGCTGTTCTCATTGTCGGGGATAAGCACCTGGAATCCTGCAGATTTACGAATTGATGCGATTAATGAGGAGGACTTCTTGCAGACCAGACAATTATTCGCCTAACATACATACATACATACATACATACATACATACATACATACATACATACATACATACATACATACATATATACATATATACATACATACATATATACATACGTACGTACATACATGGAAAATGAAAAAGGAAAAACCAAAAGATTTTTTTTTTATATATTCATCAACGTTTCGTCTTTATTTGTAAGACTTCCTCAGGATGATAATTTTAAGAAAAATGTCATGCAAGTACATAAAAATATTGGGTTGACATGATGGGTTGATAAGATTAAGTAGTAGCCACTACTGGGAGCGCAGGACCAAGGTCCGGGCTGAGAGAAGTCGGTGGCAGGGAGTTAAATTAATGTGGATGGCTGTGAGTGAAAAAGGGGGTGGGAGTGTTAGTGAATTTGTCTTAGGTGGGAGAGAGAGGGGAGGGGGGTGCTGAGGTACATTCATACATACATACATACATACATACATACACACATACATACATACATACATACATACATACAGAAACAGGTATTCATAAACCGGAACCTGCGTGGCAACCTGATTATGCCGTACGTACGTATGCATTATGCAAGATGATCATGTCTACTACACGTTTTGCCCTGCCTGAAATCATAAACCGAATAAATATCCATAATTTGAAAACACCTCGTTAATTATAAATGTCAGAATCAGGTAACATGTTGCCTCGCTTTTCGAATGATATTAGCAAACAAAGGTGAAGTATTCACTTTCTAATCTGATAAAACCTGCTCACCTCTGACCTAAAGGTCAAAGCAAAGCACACTTACCTTATCATGTTTCAATCCTTCAGAAAACTGTTACCATAAAAACAGAGAGTTTCATTTTTCATATTACATATCAGATAACAATATTGTGTGAGATGGCTTTCATTAAAAGATTTAAGACGTTCAATGCATTGTTAAGAATTGAAATTATATAACCGTTTAAAAAATTATAAAGAGTTAAGCGAATAGATTTTATTTAACGGTAATCAATATAATAATACGCTAAAGCATTTCATGTTCGTACGTACGTTATTACCTTTCACACATATTTAAAAAAATGAGATCGCCCGATTAGCAGAGACGGTGAGTGGTAATTAATCTAATGCCGTTAAAGTAATAATTCAGAATTTACCCATTTAAAATGAATTGTTCCACAATCTATTTATATCGCCTCGTCAACAGTACACTTTAAAATAAATGCATAAAAATAACGTACGTGAATCGAAAATTTGAATTCAAATAAAGATATGTTTATTAGAAAAAAGCCTCTGCATTTTACTGGTTAAAATAAAAGTTTCAATTACAAAATTTAATGCAACAATTTACTAACACTTATAACGTGTGACCAGAGCACACATCACTTGTGGACATTATTATACATCGAGCTTCGTAAACAACTGAAGCACAAGATCAAGCGACACCATGTCGTTTTAAAACAAAAAGGAAGAAAAAAATGTTTTCTATTATCTTGATGAAGATTCCTGTGTGAATCGAAAATTTGAATTTCAATAAATAATATGTGTATTAGAAAAAAGCCTCTGCATTTTAATGGTCAACAGAAACCGTTTCAATTACAAAATTTGGTGTTTATGCTGTTCAGCGGCCGTATTAAAATTTTTTTTTTTATATAAAAACAATATTATATACTTATTCAACGTTATGTTCTTACTTGCTGTACAAAAAAGTAGAAAAAAATATCCACTAGAATTTTAATTACAAGTATTTTTCCATTCTACGTATCATAACAGCGATTCGTTCACTAAGCCTCCATCTTCTTTCTTAAGAAGATTTCAGTTATCTGCTCTTGAAATCTTAAGAAAGATGATTGAGGCTTAGTGAACGAATCGCTGTTATGATACGCAGAATGGAAAAATACTTGTAATTAAAATTCTAGTGGATAATTTTTTCTACTTTTTTGTACAGCAAGTAAGAATACAACGCTGAATAAGTATATAATATTGTTTTTATAAAAAATAATTTTTAATACGGCCGCTGAACAGCATAAGCACCCAAAATTTAAATGAATTCTATACAGTGGAACTTTTTACTAATACTTATAACGTGCGACCAGAGCACTCACAACTTGTTGACAAGATTACACGACGAGCTTCGTTAACATCTAAAGCACAACATCAAGCGCCACTATGTCGTTTAAAAAAAAAGGAAGAAAAATATTGTCTATTATCCTGATGAAGATTTTTATCGATTTGAAGAATATTTAGCCGAAACTTATTTTTACGGTAATAAGAGAATGTTGTACTGTTTATAAAATAATTAAATTGTTCCAGTTTTAAATAAATACATACACATAGAAGAGAAACATTCGTTTTATTTATTTAAACAATATTTAGCTGATAATAGAAAATTATTTTTACGGAAGGAGAAAAGTCATTTATTTTAAATAGTATTGACTCTCACTGACATTTATTATTTCAACAGTAATATTATAATCAACAGTAAACTATACAGATTGATGTAGAAATCGCCGTGGAATTTCTTAAAAATAATATGCTCATCCATTCGATTCTATGTAGGTTATTACCTTTCACACCCATATAAAAAATATAAGATCGTCCATTAACCACCCCAGTTTTAAAATTCAAATATCTCTAGTTTGCATTAACTTTCTAACAATATATATTAGACTCAAATAAAGCCAGTCTCAAAATATATTTTTCGAATTCTTCCCAGTTTCTTTTCGTTTATATATATATATCCACGGACACGTGTTTCGCCGTAATACGTCTGATCAGCGTGACTGAATTAGCTTTAAACTCTTAGAGCAAAATACGTGAATTTGGATAATTATATATTATATTTTATAAATAGAGACTGTGTTCATATAAAGACCCGACAAACTGTGCAAAAGAAAATAACTCCCTTGTAGCATTTAGGAAATGCTTCACGGTAGATATCTGAATTCGTTCATTTATGCAAATGAACGAATTCAGATATCTACCGTAGTGCATTTCCTATCGTATCGTCAAAAAAGAGAAAACACAAAAGTCAGGTTCATTTTATATTCCAATAACCATGTTTTTATTGTATTATTTTTATTTTTATTTTTTCACATTTCTAAAAAACATAACATTTCTGTGAGATATATTTTTTACGGTTTGTTTCATTTGTCTTGTACCAAACAAATTTTTTTTGTCTCTGCAACATTACAAAATCATCAGAAAAATTTACAAAGAGTAAAAAGCTCTTGGATTAAAATGTCTTAAAAAAAACTACACTATACAGTGGTTCATTTTTGGGTGAAACCAAACCAAAAACAAAGAATAGAGCAAACTCAAACTTGGGGGAACTTACTAATACGCCATATATATATATATATATATATATATATATATATATATATATAGTCTAAAGAAGCTTTGAGGCATTAAAAAAAAAATGTAAAATGCAGTTTAAATTCCCAGACAAACCAACTAAATCCAAGATATTGCAGACTTAACATTCGTTGGAAAATTAATAAATGAAAAAATATAAGTAAAAAAAAAGAAAGGGGGGTTAATTATCTAAGAGGGAAACAAAAACAGGAGACCTTAAGCGTCTAATATTAACACGGGGATCATCAGCTAAATAAATAATAATGATAAAAAATAATAATATATTACCCTTAAGACTACCGTATGGTATAGTAATTTGCATATCAAATAACATTATAACAATAAAAAAAAAAAAAAAAAAAAAAAAAATATATATATATATATATAAAAATAATAATACTATCTAATCACTACATCCAAGAACCATTCCGCAATATAGTAGCTAGCAATAAAATTATATAGGAATTAAAGTTGCATTAAAAAAATAAATAAAAAATAAAGCTTAAGTACCTTAGGTACCAGAAAAGTAATTAGATAAGAGGAAGGAAACCTAGCCATACACATCTAAATACCCAATATATAGTCTAAAGAAGCTTTGAGGCATTAAAAAAAAAAATGTAAAATGCAGTTTAAATTCCCAGACAAACCAACTAAATCCAAGATATTGCAGAAATGAACGGCTATAATATTGAGATGTTGTATGCGAATATATATATTATCTAAGGACACGTATTTATCCGTGTTTCACGGTAATACGTCTCGTCAGCGCGGCTGAACTTTGTTTTGAACTTTTACAGGTAAATACGTGTCCTTAGATAATTATATATTATATTTTATAAATATAGACGCACCCCATATAAATGGATCGACACACTGTTTAAGGGAAATAACTCCCTCGGAGCATTAAGAAAATGCTTAACCGTAGATATCTGAATTAGTTCATTTGTCACTATCGCCAAAAAGAATAACTATAAAAAATAATTCATATATATATACATATATATATATATATTCGCACACAACATCTCAATTTTATAGACGTTCATTTTAAAATCGCACATTACTAGCCGTTAAAAAAAACAAACTCAACGTTAGAGACATAGCTGTAAAGACACCAAGACTAACATCGCCTGAAGATTATTTGACGAATAAAATCGAAAGTACTCGCGAAAAAGGAAAGAAAAAATTGAACAAGTAACCCACGGAACTTACAGCAATTTAACCGAAATAATACATGGACTATTCGGAAAAGGTCTTTTCAAGCTACAACACTCAGTGTTATTTAATAATGTTTGCCTAAATATATATATATATATAATGGAGTGATAAAATAGATAAAATTAGCATTGTTTACAAATTTATGAACTCATCAAGTCTTCAAACAAGAAATACAAACACACACACACACATACACACACACACACACACACACATATATATATATATATATATATATATATAGTAAGCTTTAAAAATATATTTATGGCAATTAAGCTACACAGAGGCTCCCGCGTTACATCCGGGGGGGGGGAATCTTCAGGCTAAAATGCATTTTAGCCTGAAGATTCCGACCGGGGATGAAACGCGGGAGCCTCTGTGTAGCTTAATTGCCATAAATATATTTTCATAGCTTACTACCTAGCTCTATTTATGTATTGAGCACTGTTGAAGTAAATACTGAAAATTGATGCATAAAAAATTATGTCTCGTAATAAAATTTTATGTGGAGACATGAAATACTAATTATATATATATATATATATATATATATATATATATATATATATATATATATATATATATATGTGTGTGTGTGTGTGTGGGTGTGTGTGTTATTGTATAGTTAAAACTATTTATGATTAACAGATTAATTAAAAATTAGAAGTTGT
>OY744520.1:182706833-182724333 GCA_963556195.1 Sepiola atlantica | reverse complement strand
TGAAATAAATAGAAATAAGATAACATACAATATATGGAAATATAAAGATATAGCATTTATTTAAAAAAGCAACAAATCTTAATTACACTAGGGGTGGGACGTAATGGATGAACATTTCAGATTCATGGGAGTAGTATTTTTTGTTCAATGTCGCATGAGACCACTTTTTCACCGAAAAATGATGGATTTTGAGTCCCGTGGAGCCCTAACGGCTATTTTTGGCCTGCATCTTCTGAATTTTGCAAACTTTTCAAAATGTTTGATTGTTTAGTGTTATTTATGTATAAATGAACACAAAAAATACTACTCGCATGAATCTGAAATTTTCACCCATTACGTACCACCCCTAATTACACTGACTGATGATTTTCTTATTCTATCATGTCTTAGTCTTTATTTAATGTAATTTATATTTGATATTTTATAACTTAAAGAAAGAGGCAAAATGCCTTCAAAAACCATGTGTTAGATGCAGATATTTTTATTAAAATAAAAATAAAAAATAAAAACATTTTTTTTTCTTGACTTTTTTATCTAGTATTTCGCTTGATATAACAAGCCTCGACAGAGCTTTAGACAAATAAAAAGTATTAACCGTATTTTTTGTTCGTAATAATCCTTCCTGGTCTTCTGGAAGTGACGTCCGATTTCATGTTGACTAACGGTGTAAATGTCTCTTTTACATTGAACTTAAATCGCGCATGGTCGCTGGTAGGTATAAATTTGGGTAAGTTCATTTTTAAGCATCTTTAGAATTTTAAACAAATAAAAAGGTATAAACCTTATTTTTTTCGTAATAATCTTTCCTGGTCTTCTAGAAGTGAGGTCCGATGTTGTGTGGACTAACGGTGTCACTTACGGTTTAGTTTACGTGGTATAATATATATGCATATATGTGTATCAATGTATGTGTGCATATCTATATAGATAGTATTTTTGTCTGTATGTGTGTGTGTTCGCTTGATCTTTGTGTCTTATGTTCACCCAAACCGCTGGACAGAATTGCTTGAAAATTGGCATGTGGACTACTGACTTCTCAGTGAAGGTCATAGGCTATATAAGAAATATATCACTTCAACGTTGGAAGTACCACCCCACTGAAAACGGTTTTCCCTTTGATTAAAATTAAATTTAAACCATAAGTAGAGTACCAAAAATGATGTCTATTCCCAAAATTTCAGCAAATTTTTATAATATTAGATGGTCTCCGGGAAAACAAGCCCTTAACTGGAAAATGTTTTCCCGTTAATTCAAATGAAATGTATATATATATATATATATATATATATATATATAATCAAAAAGAACACCTCTCTGTTTGTGCATGTCTGTCCCTAAAACGAAGACATACTAGGAAGTGTACTTTCAATATAATTGTATTCACATGCACAATTTGCATGTGAACATAATAGAAGTATTTTTGCGTCTCTGTATGCCCCTTAATGAAGCTAATGACAATTTTCAAACATGTTACACAAAGAAATTAATCTATTTATTAGCGTTAGTTTAAGAGTATTAACATATATCTGAATAGCTTGATGAGTAAGATATTTAGCTGACAGCATCAAGGTTGCTGTTAAAGTAAACTCTGCCTACCATGATGTTGCATATTATGCTATCTCACACTCTTACCTGGGCAACACCGGGTAGCTCTGCTAGTATATATATATATATATATATATACATATATATATATATATATATATATAGAGAGAGAGAGAGAGAGTTGAGGGGAATATATCATCAGTGAAGTTCTAATGAGAGAAAAATGTATATTTAAAGAAGTGAGGCTACCAACATTTGTAAAAAACCTTTTCAATAATTATTTCATTATTCTGTTATTTTATGATTTTGTGATTTTATAACGCGTTTCGAGCTTTCGTGCCTGCTCTCTTCAGGTATATTATCCATTGGTAACCTAACTTGTTTAAATTAATATATATATATATATATATATATATATATATATATATATTTCAAATTTTGAAAATCTATTTTAAAGAATTTTTGTATAAATATTTCAAATAATATTTGAAACATCTTCTTACTATATAACATTTAGTCATTTACAAGATGTTCTACCTCTGACGAGAAAAATATTGGGTACTTGTTCGTCTTTTACCATAGTCCGTTTCTCACAACTTTTTACTGCCATTTTTTTTATTCGCTTTTTGGTGTACACTTACCTATCAGGCTGCTAGAGAATTCCGGTGTTTTTGGAAAAAAATTTTCAAATAATTTACATTTTAGGAGGGGGGATCAATTTCCAATGTAAATTCAACGTAGACTAATCCCCCTCTTTTTGACCATCTCAATTTTAAAAAAAAATCTTTTTCGATGTACAATTACCTATCATGTCGATAGAGACTTCCGGGTTTTTTGGAAAAAAATGTCAAAAAAATTTGATTTTAAGACGGGGGATCAGTTTTCAATGTAAATTCAACGTAGACTGACCCCCCCCTCGTGTTGACCATCTCAAATTTTTAAAATTCTTCTTCTGCTTACAATTACCTATCATGTCGCGAAAGAATTCCTGGGTTTGGGGAAAAAAATTCAAAAAATTAGATTATAAGACGGGGGATCAGTCTTGTTCGTCTTTTACCATAATCTGTTTTTCACAACATTTTACTGACCATTTTCTTGTTCTTTTTTCGGTGTACACTTACCTATCCAGCTGCTAGAGAATTCCGTTTTTTTTTGGAAATTTTAAAAAATATTTCACATTTTAAGAGGGGGGATCAGTTTTTTTATGTGTGGAACTTGTAAAAAATAAAAACAATATTTATTTTTAAAATTTGGTTTTTGAATTGCCATATTTCACAAGTGTCTTTAAATTTAAATAATTGCTCGTTTTCCGTAATTGTCGGTGTATGGTAATACTTTTCAATACCAAGTAAGTAAAGTTTTGCTGTCAGTTTATTTTTAACTGCCATATTTTACAAGTGCTTGTTCATGTTACATGCTCGCTAATTGTACACCGAAAAAAATGAAGTTGGTCCATAAGAACAACACATGCAACATGGTCAAAACTGATCCCCCTCCTAAAACCGCAAATATTTGAAAAATATTCCTCAAAACCCGCAATTCTCTCGCGACATGATAGGTAATTGTAAGCAGAAGAAGAATTTTTAAAAACTTTGAATTTACATTGAAAACTGATCCCCCGTCTTAAAATCTAATTTTTAAAAACTTTTTTCCAAAACCCCCGGAATTCTCTAGCAGCCTGATAGGTAAGTGTACAACGAAAAAAGAACAAAAAAATGGTCAGTAAAAAGTTGTGAAAAACGGACTGTGGTAAAAGACGAACAAGTACCAAATATTGTTTTCGAAATGTCCGGATATATGGATGTATATCTATTGCATTTGAGCATATCAGAGAAAATAAACGATTTAGTATGTTTAATTTTGAATAATATATTAGTTTGTTTCTCATTAATATTATTTAAATACTCACAAACTTTATATTTTATGTATATATATTTATTTTATTTGTGGAGCCCAAAAGTAAATGAGAATTTATTTATAAATCATATTTTTTATAAATGCATTTATTTATTCTTTATGTTCTGTTTTTGTCGGGCTGAACGTTTGCGCGAATGTTGTATAGGCTTCTCTCTGTTTTTCTTTTTCTTTTCATTTTCTTTCATTTGCTGGGGACGGGGCATTTATCCAAATGCCACCCGATCACGCGCTATTTACAGACTCCAACCGAGAGCTCTTTTCAGGATTCTGGCTGTTCCTTTGAGTGCAGTTGTTTGGATTTCTCTTGCACTTCGTTCACCAGGTATACTTGCCAAATACTTTTTCTAGTTCTTCTTCATGAGTCCAGTGGCTCCTATGTAACTGGAATGATGAAGATCTCTTTGAGGTTCCAGTTTCTTTCATATCATACATTAGACCTTGATATGTTGTTATTTTATCCCTTTCAGCTCTGTTTAAACCCCCATGATTAGGAACACTGATCGCAACCAAAGTTGCCTCTCTCTCTCTCTCTTGTTCCTTATGACAATGTCAGGTTTGACAGCTGCGTTTTCCAGATAGGTAGCTGTGGGGATTTCATGGTCATAATGGATGGTGTATGTCTTATTTCCCACAGTTCCCTCAGGTAGATGTTCACAGGGCCTGCTACTACACCTGACATTCAGTTTGTAACAGATGGTCCAGTGGAGGTACTTGCACACTCCATTATGTCATGCTGTGGAGAAGCCATCTGCCAACATAATTTTGCAACTCGATATCAGGTGGCTCACACTCTCCACTTCAGTGTGGCAAAACCTTAACTTGTTCTCCTGACTAAGACCAGCTATCTTTTTAAACGCATTTGTCATAAGGCTCTGGTCTTGGGCGGCCATTATAAGCCTTTCCTGGTCATAGTGGAGGGCTCCCCTTCTTAGCCAGCCCAAGGACGCTTCCTTATCAATATAGTCCTTGGATAGTTCATCGAGGAAGTATGTGGCACGTTTCTGTCCTGACCACTCATCAATGCACCTGTTCTTAAAAGTCTGGGTGTATTTCTTGCGGCTCTTTTTGGCTATATCTGTGGCAGGATTGTTTGGTATTTCTGCCTAATCTATATGACAGCCTTGTCCAAAATGCTTGGTCAACTTTGTGATGGAGTTTGTTTTGCTGGCTCTTGATTCTTAATGTTCATGTATCATTGCTAGGCTGGGGTTTAAGGAGCTTCTTAGGTACTGGCCAATGCTGACAATAGTGGGTCTATGCTGGTGGTTAATCTCTGATAGTCCCAATCCTCCCTCTCTTCTGGGCAAATACAGTCTTGTCAGACACTAATTTCTATAGATGACCCTATGGAGGGTTAACATTTTTGGTGTCTTTACATCTAGCCTGTTGATGGTTTCTTGAGGCCAGTCAATGATGCCAAAGCTGTACGTAATTACTGGCATGGCAAGTTGGTTAATGGCAATTATTCTATTTTTATTTGTAAGCTGTGTTTTGCAGATCTTTCTTACACGGCGTACATAATCTTTGCCAATTTTCTCTCTCATCCTGGCATGTTGAATGGTGTAATTTTCCTCGTTGCCAAGGTATTTATATGATTCCTGCTCTTCGAGATCTCGTATGTCATTTTCCTTATCTAGATGTATATTGTCTGTATGAATCTTATTCCCAGCCCTGAAGGAGCACTTGGCACATTTATCCAAGCCAATCTCATTCCGATGTATTTGGAGAAGGTGTGCACAACCTGCAGGAGCTGCTGCAATTCAGTGTCAGAGCTTGCATGAAGCTTAAGGTCATCCATGAAGAGAAAGTGGTTGCTTCTCTTGGATGGATCTCTCTGGCATCCCTGACCAAAGTTGTAGGCCTCTCGCCTGTTGTTGAGAAACTTACTAAGTGGGTCTATTGCCATGCAGAATAGCAACGGGGATAGGCTGTCACGTTGGAAGATTCCCCTTCTAATATTGATGTTAGGGATGGTAATCTTTCCATGGCTGTGGCTTAGTGAGATGGTGGTTTGCCACATTTGTATGTGGGCAGCTATTGTTTGTTTAATTAGTCGGTTGATATTATACAGATCAAGGCACCGCAGTAGCCATGAGTGGGGCACGCTGTCATAGGCCTTCTGATAATTAATCCATGCCATGCTAATGTTTTTATGCCGCTTCCTACGTGAGTGTATGTAGGTCTGTGTAATTTATATTAAATAAAACATTCATAACTTTCCCAAATTTATAACTACCAGCGATCAAGTTGTATTTATAACAGACATTTGCACCGTTAGTCAACAACATCGGACGAGACACTTCTACATGGCCAAGAATGATTATTACGAAAGAAATAAAGGTTTATACCTTTTATTTGTCTAATCTCCGTCAAAGCTTGTTTTATCAAGTGAAATATTAGATAAAAAAAGTCAAGATGAAGAAGAAAAAAATGTTTTAATTTTTTATTTTGATTTTAATAAAAAAATATCTGCATCTAACACATGGTTTCTTTAAAGCATTTTGCCTCTATCTTTATGTTAAAATTCAAAAGATGCTTAAAAAATGAACTTCCCCAAATTTATATATATATACATATAGTGTGTATTTGGGCAAATATTATAAAATAACACGGCGTGTTTTTATTTTTTCAATTTTCTTAATTTTTTGTGTGAAACATCTCAATATTATAACCCTAACCCTAAACCTAAACATCTCAATATTATAACCCTAACCATAAACCTAAACATCTCAATATTATAACCCTAACCCTAAACCTAAACATCTCAATATTATAACCCTAACCGTAACCGTAAGCATCTAAATATCATAACCCTAACCCTATACCTAAACATCTCAATATTATAACCCTAACCCTATACCTAAACATCTCAATATTATACCCCTAACCCTAGACCTAAACATCTCAATATTATAATCCTAACCCTAAACCTAAACATCTCAATATTATAACCCTAACCGTAACCTTAACCATCTCAATATTATAGATGCTTATTTTAAAATCGTACTCTACTAGCTAGTAAAAAAAATCAACAGTAAATACATAGCTGTAATACCGCTTGATTGATGAGTTGACGAATAAAATCGAAAGTACTCGCTCAATAAAAAAGGCAAATGGAATAAGAACCCAATTTGATCGAAATACTAATTGACTATTCGGAAAGTTGAACAAAAAGGTCGTATAAAGCCAAAACACTCTGTGTTATTTAATAATTGTTGCCTAAATGAAAATATGCTGCCTGAATACACACAATGTATATAACACAGGTAAGGAGGACTTTTTTCTTTATTTAATAACTAATATAAGTTAGCAAAACATTTATACGGAACAAAACTTAGGTTTAGTATATGGAACGTTTATGTTTTTGTCTTTTAAGGGAAGTGGGGTCTGATCAACTCTGCTGGGAAGCCATGAAATTAAATACTGTCTTGTTTTTAAATTCCCGAAACAGTTTTTCATGCTAAACAACTACTCATGATCCCTTAAATAATGTTAGAAGCAAACTAATATAATAACTGAAAAAGTTAAATTGACATACATGAGTGATTTTCCACTGAACGACTTCGGACTTAAGGTTGTTTTTAAAAAAAAAAATTTAATATAGTTTTAATGGTTGAGAAACTTCCAAGACTATATATATATATATATATATATATATATATATATATATATATATATATATATATATATATATATATATATATATATATATATATATATATATATCCTTGCGAGATATTTTCTTAAAAAATCTCTAGAAAATGAGCCTTGACAATATTCAACTTTGGTTCGAAACTTGTATATGCTTCCATCTTATTTTTATTTATAGTTCTAAGTTCTTAATTCATACTATTATTATTGATTATTTATTTTATATTTATCCTATATTCTCATTGTGTATTTCTAAATTTTATTATCATCTCCTTATTAGTAACTCTGTTATTTTATCCTTATCTTTATTTTTTATTTTTAATTATACCTTCATTATTTCTAATCTTGCCTTAATTATAAATTATAAGTTAACTATTTTATTTTATTTCTTTATTTTTATTTACTAATTTATAATTTTATTAATTTTATTAATTTTTTTTTATATATTCTTTATATATATATATATATATATACATATATATTTTTTTTATTTCCCTATATTTCTATTATTATACTTAATCTTATTTCTTATTATATTTTATTTTTTATTTTATTTTTTTTTATTTTTTCATTTTTTATTTTTTATATATTTTTTTATTTTTTATATTTTATTTTTATTTTTATTTTTTTATTATTTATTGTTTTATTATTTTTTACTTTATTGTATTTCACTCTACTATACTCCTTTTATTTACATTTTTTAAATATATTTTTGATTTTTGTTTATTTATAATTTCATAATTTTTTATATTATTATTTTTTTATAGTTTTTTCCTATTTTTATTGTATATTTTATTTTTTATTTTTTATCTCTTATTCTTTTTCCCTTTATATATTCTATTATTATTTTTATATTTTACATTGTATTTTACTTTATTTTATTCCTTATTTTATTTTAATTTTATCTTTATAATTTTGATAATGTTTATAATGTCTTTTTATCATTATTATTATCGGTTTATCTTTATATTTTTATTTTATGTCTGTAACTTATTCCTTTTTCTAATATTTGTCCCTGCATCCCCTCCTGTCAATAGATATCCCTCTAAGACGAACTTGTCATTTGTTTCCTTGAATTTTCTGTAAGATGTGCTGCTAAAGGCGATGATGAAGAGACGTTCTGGAGTGGCTTTGTAAAAAAAAAAATTTAAATTAAAAAATAAAAAAAATAAAAATTAAAGTATTTCCAGAATGTTTTGGAAACGACCGTACGCCATACTAGACTTGTTGTTCTAATTCTTTGAACAATTTGAATGTTCTGATTCATTAAATCATCTTATATATATATATATATATATATATATATATATATATATATATATATATATATATATATATGAGATACACAAAAGAATATTGAGCAATAACAGGCTCAATATTTAGCAATTAAATAGAGCTTCTAAATGCATTTATTTCCTGATTTTATTAATCATCTTATAATGATTTATACTCAACAGATTTACTATTGTTTCCAAAATCTGAACAGTAAACAAAATATCCTGGTAGTTTATCATAAAAACATTTTTTTCTCTTCAAAATTCTTAGATGAACACATAAAAATAAAAGGTGAGATTCATCACATGGACTACATAAGATTTAAAAACAACAGGATTAAATCAGCAAACGGTTTAAGCTCATCTGTTAAATTTGTTGGAAATTTGGGTACTTTTTAGGAATAGGTATCCAAGAAAATTTCTGTACTGGCGTCATCAATTCCAAGTTTCAACGGAGACTTCTAAGACTGGCGAACGTTAACGAACTTCAGCGAGCAAACTGAATATATTATTAGCTTCTTTACGACGAAGTTATTCAGCGAAGGAAATTGTTGCGTTTATCTTGTATTTAAGTGTATTCTGTTATGTTGTTTTAGCACTTCTACCCAGTACGAAACGAACTAAACTAACCCTAAACGAAACCTAAACTAAACCTAACGTAACATTAAACTAAACCTTATTTAACTCTAAACCAACTCTTTTTGTAAAGATCAATGAAAAGTTGCAAATTAATAAGGGTATCCAAGGAATTACATAACAATCGGAACTTGCTTGATCTAATTGATTGAAAAATAATCGTATGGTAATTAACAGTGTCATTTTATTTGTATATTTCGGTAAAAGTTTGAACATGATTCGGCTTTCTCAGTTCGTAGACGGAACTGTTTATGTAACGACTGCGTCACGATTGCACATCTATGGATACCTATTCCTAAAAAGCACTGATATTTTATATAGTTATAGATGAGTGCATTTAATACATATTTAAATCTTGCTTTAGAAGAAAAACTATTAGTAGATGTTGTTTGTGCTATAGCTATGTTTATGAACGTGAATTTTATTCAGATTCCAATTTACAAATTCAATTTTTTTTTGGGGGGGGGGAGAGCGGTTATTTAACTGAGGGTGCTAATTTAAAATGCTACCCGGACTTTATATATGTAGAGGTAATGGGAAAACATCCAGACGCGTGTGAAACTTTGATAGTGAAAGAGATCATTTTAAAGCTATTTAATTTGCGGATAGAAAGTACTTTTAGGATAGAATTATAGTTTATAGGCAACAGTTGGGTCTTTATGGTTCATTTGTGCTTTAAAAGCAGAGAAAAAATGTATTATTTGTCGGGAAGGACACCACGCATGGATGATAACAGAGTTTATTAACAAGCTAAAAATTACCAGTGTTAAATGAATGAACAAGATATGATCAAGCATCGTGTGAGTTCACACGAGTCGTGAAGGATGCTACCAAAATTTAGTAGTGTTTACATTGCTAAATTTCATGCACTAGAAGTAAATGAGCTATTGTTGTTGTTATCGTCGTCGTCGTCGTCATCATCATCATCATCATCATCATCATCATCATCATCATCATCATCATCATCATCATCATCATCATCGTCGTCGTCGTCGTCGTCGTCGTCATCATCATCATCGTCATCGTCATCGTCATCGTCGTCATCGTCGTCATCATCGTCATCGTCATCGTCATCATCCTCATCATCATCATCATCATCGTCATCGTCATCGTCATCGTCATCATCATCATCATCATCATCATCATCATCATCATCATCATCATCATTGGCCTTCATCTTAGTCATCTGTTCCATTGGCTCGGGGTCCATTCTGTCGCTCTAGATGTCAACCTGTTGTCTGTACATCTCGAAAGGTGACTTTCCCATCTATGTTTAACCGTTCGTATGGTGCTGATGATGTCATTCACTCTAATTTGCTGTCTGATCCAGGTGTTTCGTTTTCTTTCACGTAGACATAATGCGTTCCATTTTAGCGTTCACATAAAATAGCAAAATTCAAAAGTGCAAAAGAAGAAACAAGAAACAAAGAACGAAAACTTCTCAAACTGGAAAAGGTAAAAAAAAGAAAAAAAAAGAAAAGCTTGTTAATTCTTGGATAGGTTCAGTATCCTTTCATTTTGTTTTAGTTCAAAACTTAAAATACAAGAATCATTAAAGAGGAATATTTAGACATTATTTGACATTCAATTTTGGTAACAATGCTAAATAGAAAAAACAGCAAACTACATGATCGATCTTCCCAACTGACTCACCAGATGCAAGAATACACCTCAAGAGGATGAAATCCCCCTCCCCCAATACACTTTACAAAACATAACTGAATACGGCACGATCCTAACTAATAAAACAACAACTTTTAGGCAAAATTGTACTTTATTCATCAACATAGTCCTCTTCTAGAGTGATACACTGATTCCAACGCTTCTCAAACATTTCGATGCATTTTTTGAAGAACGAGTTGTCTTAGGAATCAAAATACGCATCAGTTTCCGATACGACTTCTTCATTGGAACCACACCTCTTTCACTGAAGAGTTCTTATGAGGTCTTCAAACACCCAGTAGTCGCTGGGGACAGATTTTAAGAATAGGGTGGATGCGAACCAATTCAAAGTGCAATTCATGTAGTTTTGTCATCGTTGCGATCTACATGTGGCACGGTGCATTGTCTTGGTGAAAGCTTCTTTTCTCATTCATTTATGGCCGATTTCTGGTGAATTTTCTTTCTTTCAAGCGTAACGATGATGCTATATAATATTGGCTATTAGCAGTTCTTCTTTTTTTTCAAAATAATCGATGAACGCATCTCAAAATACGGAGGCCAAAACCTTGCCTGCTGATGTTTGCGTATTTGATCAGTTTGGACGGCTTTCACCTGCAGCTATCCACTCAGCTCATTGCTGAGTTGACTCCAAAGTTAAGTGATGGATCAGTGTTTCATTCATTGTTGCTTATTGAAGCAAAACTTCTTTTTGTTGCAGAGAAATAGTTGCAAATAACGCTATCAATTGTCGGCGCGTTGTTGCATTTGATCAACTGTGGAAAAACGCAGCACCCACTTTGAACACAACTTGTTCATTGACAAATGTTCATGCAACATGGTGAATATACTGCCTTTATTCTGCTATATCACACAACTTCAATTTACGATAGACCTAAACAAGTTTGTAGACTTTTTGTAATGTTTTCAGGGGCAACTTCCGAATTTGAGAGACCTGAGTGTTCAGCATCAGTTATGTCTGTACGACCGTGTTTAAAATCAGCATACAACCTCTTTATTGTTTTCGACAGACCAGAGTCCGAATAAGACTCATCACGTTATCACGAAATTTATGTTATGACATTGTTTTGAAAATTAGCAACAATAACTTCACTTAAATAACTGTAATTTGTAAAATTATGATCCGATTAGGCTCACATTTTTACACATGCCATTTGAAGGTCGGTTCATTAATCAAATCATATTGTTTGTTTTATTAGCGGTGTTTCTTTGAGTGGTGTGTTATGAATCCAAATAAGATTAAATCTCAACAAATTCCCCAACGCACGATCGTATTTGAATTGTTGATGATAATTGTAATCCGAAAAACCGGTGCTTTCCCTAGCATTAAATCTGTATTTATGAATCATGTGTTTTAATTACATAAATATAATTGCTATCTCTGTTTTTTGTTAGTTGATTAGCGAATTCTATCTTATCCTATCACTGCTTTTTACCGAAATTAATTGTAAATATTGAGTAAATATAATCTTTAAATGTTTCTTGTCTATAAATAGTTGGGCATTTTTATGATTATGTATTGAATTTACTCATATATATATATATATATATATATATATATATATATATATATACACACGCACACATAAATATAATACCAAAATCTGAGAATATAGTACTAAAAAACAAAGACTCCATATATTAGAAGCCCTATATATATAAAAAAAAAAACATAATTAATAGAATTAACTTTAATATCAGTAATAATAGACTTAAATGTCTATAGTTATAAATATAGTATCCTACTTATTATATAATTCCCGCCAACACCTTCTATAATACTAACACATGGTCTGTACTTGATTAATCTCATTCCCCTGAAGATGGACCCGGATGGGTCTGAAAGTACTTGGGAGACAAATTCAAACTATGGCAAATTTTTCAGCCAATTCCCCTCCGAAACTAAGATCCTGATTCGGACTATTGAAAGGATCTACCAAAGGATATCTAGACATGAGTTGTCTCTTATATTCAACAATACCTGCCTGCAAGAAAAGATGCTGCCTATATATATATATATATATATATATATATATATATATATATATATATATATATATATATATATATAATACCTGCCTGCAAGAAAAGATGCTGCCTAGATATATATATATATATATATATATATACATATATATATATATACATATATATATATATACATATATATATATATATATATATATATATATATATATATATATATATATATATATATATATTACGTCGTTACAAAAGTAATGGCCGATTTCAGAAACATACATTTATTCGTGAAAATCTTTTAACCTTTCTCTGTAAATGACGTTAACTTGTTGCAGTTCTGACTGTAAGTGTCTGAGACATTTCTTTGACACTTTGGCGTGGATTTTGCTCTACACGTGCTTGCAATTGTTCATTGTCAGAATTACACGGGCCACCTCTACTTTCTTCATCTTCAAGCCTTTTTTCTTTACTACGAAATTTCTGGAACAACTTTCGTAGTATCTGCTTTCTTGCGGATCCCTCTCCCCATGCTCTGTTTGCAGAAGTTTTGAAAGCATTGTGCTCAAGTAAAACATGAGAAGGCGAAGGTTATGTTTTGGCATGTTTATCAATGAGGGTCTCCTATGCTTCAAAAGTACTTTCTATCTGAAATAAGTTACACAATATTATTGAGAATATGTTACAATTTAACAAAAATAAACTACAAATCCTGTGTGTATATGACTTTTTAAAACCCACCGCTTATATATATATATATATATATATATATATATATATATATATATATATATGTATATATACGTATATATATGTATATATATGTATATATTTACATATATGTATATATATATGTATATATATGTATATATTTATATGTATATATTAATATATATATATATGTATATATATGTATATATATATATGTATATATTTGCATATATGTATATACATGTATATATATGTATATATTTATATGTATATATTAATATATATACATATGTATATATGTATATATATATATATTTGTATATATATGTATATATATATGTGTATATATATGTATATATATATGTATACATATATATGTATATATGTATGTATATATATGTATATATATACGTATATATATGTATATATATGTATATATATATATATATGTTTATACATATATATGTATATATATACATGTATATATGTATATATATATATGTATATATATGTATATATATGTATATATATGTATATATATATGTTTATACATATATGTATTTATACATGTATATATATGTATATATATGTACATATATATATATGTATGTATATATATGTATATATATATATATAGAGAGAGAGAGAGAGAGAGAGAGAGAGAGAAAGAGAGAGAGAGAGAGATGAGTAGGTCCAGAGAAAATGTAATCAATGTGAGTTGTTTTGTTTTTTGCCTTACACATTTTTGAGAGCGAACTTTGTCTTTCTACAGAGTCCATAATCGAAATTTCGTTTGTTCGGTTATGGAAAACACGAACAATATAATAAATAAAAGTTTGGTCACGGGAATTAAGCTAAATATGAACTATATATATATATATATATATATATATATATATATATATATATATATATATATATATATATATATATATATATATAATATATATATATATATATATATATATACTTTATATATGTATGTATATATATATATATATATATATATAATTCGTCCTGCAAGATTAACTTCTTATGTGCTGACTGTAACCGCACACAGTATCAATGAGTTTATTGACACGCGCTTCATCTCTAGAGCAATAGCTCTGGACATTTCAAAGCCCTTTAATAGGGTTGGACACAAAGCTTTTCTTCACAAGCTAGCTATATTTGGAATATCTCGAAATGTCTTTTCAACTACTAAATCCTTTCTCTCTGATAGGTTTATAAAAGTAATTGTTGATGGGTACAAGTCTGAAGCACATAGGATCAATGATGGCGTGCCTCAGGGATCTATTCTTGGCCCAATCGGTATTCCTGATCTCCATGAATGATCACCCACATCACATTATGAGTTAATTCTGTAATATTTATGCAAGTGACACACTCATCTACGGCAACACTTAAAAATCATTAATGATCAAGAACTCTATGTTTCTCTCTCTCTCTTCCTACCTTGATCACATAGTGTAATGGGGAAAACTGTCTGGTAACTTTTAATTAAAACCAAGCTTTTCCCATTTCATTACTAACGCTCGGATCCTCACTTTGCCACAATTGAAATGAATGACTATCTCCTTGAAGAAGCTCCATGCTTTGATAAGCTCCTATCACTGACCTTCACACAAAACCTCAATTGGAAGACTTACATCAAATCTATTGTTTCTGTCGATGAAAAAAATTGTTAGATCTTTTAGTATCTCACTCCTAACGCAATCCTACACCTGTATAAGAGTCAAATACGTCCTCAGATGGAGTACTGTTGCCACATCTGGGGAGGTGCTGCTGTGAGCACCCTTTGCTGCTTTGACAATGTCCTTTTCTTTTTCTACAGCCTCTCTCTCACAGAAAAAACGTCACTAGTCTTTATCTACTCCATGGTTATTTTTATGGTAGGTACTCGACTGGGATCCAATCCATAGTCCCTCTGTAAAACATTTACAAAAACTCGTTGACTAGGCTATTATTTCTCTACTTAATCGTTATTGTCATGGTAAGTGCTCGACAAGTTCCAATCTATGGTTTCATCTTCTAAAACTTTACTACAAGAACTCTTCTAGCTACAACAACTATAAACACTTTTTTCTCCTTCTGTGTACTAAAAACTAAACAACATTTCCAGGAGCAAAGTTACTTGTTAAGAACTATCCCTGTGTAGAATACAATACCACGGGGCTGCTTTCAAACTGACTATTGCATGGTCTAGCCCAATGTTATGAAATGCATGTTGAGCCGTCTGGTTAAATAATCTAATTTCTGGTCAGTCTTAACCATTGTTCTACATCCTAACGTTGTTGCTTCACTGTCCTCCTGACAAACGTATCCTCATTAGATGGGGTCCATAAAAATAATAGACTCGCAGTCAACCAAGCTCTAACCTCTGTCCCATCGCCGCAATGTTGCATCCTTATTTTTGTTTTACAAGTACTTTAATAGAATGTGCTTTGACGAACTTGTAGCACTTATGCCCCTTCAATGTAAATATCCCGACTTACCCGACATGCAGCAAAACCCCACCCCTTCAGTGTAGAGGTCACCAGAAGCCGGAAAACTTTCTACTTTAATAGTTTATTCCATCGAACTGCTTGACTTTGGAATTCCCTCCCTCTTTCCTGCTTCCCTTACTATACTAACACGCAGAAATTAAAATGTAATGCGAATAGACATCTCGCTGCTCAACCCCCTACTTAGACCGTCCCTGTAGGAATGGTCTCTGATAGTATACCGATACGTCACAGTTGCAATGTGCCTTGTTTGGGGTGACTAAGAATTTAAAAAAACAACAAGAAAAAAACTTATCATCGAGGGGCCTACGGGATTTGATAAGTGGTAAAACGTTTATACACAAACAAATGTGTGTGTAATGTTTGTGTGTTCCCTATAGAAAGAAACGTTAGAGAATCTAAATAAAATCTAAACGTCTATTCTTATGTAAAATTTACCCGGAAGACAATGGAAGTGTTTCCAAATTTCTAAGTGATACCCTAAGGGGACTAAGTAAACTTTAAATATATCCTATGTTATGAAATTTAAATCAAGTATATAAATTTTGAGGAAAGACAATAGAAGTTGTCTAGAATCTCTAAGTGCCCTCCTAACCCAAGGGAGCTATGCGGATCGAACCTCTGGTAAAACTTCAAATATATCCTATTTTTATAAAATTCATATCATATGTATAAAATCTTTCGAGGAAGACAATGGAAGTGGCCCCGAAACTCTACGTCACCCTCTAAGTGCCCCATAGGGATAGAACCGATTTAAAACTTTAAATACGTATATCGATTTTTAATGAAACTATAACTATATGTAAAACGCACTAATTTAGAGGAGGTCAAAACGGGAGAAGGGGGGTAGTAAAACAAAGAAAGTAATATATATGGTGGTATGAGCATAGTGAAAAGATACATAGTCGAGATACTCATTCAATCCCGAGCAACGTCAGGTCTTCCTGCTAATATATATATATATATATATATATATATATATATATATATATATATATATATATATAGAAGGTTAATACAACAAAATATATAAGAAGCAACTAATATCTTTAATTAGTGAACATCCGGATAAAACTCCCCAGTGTTCTATTAATTTGCATATACCTTGGATACATTTTTCACTGCCATTTACTGTATCGATAGCAAACAAATTTCCTGCCTGGATAACTTTTTCGTTTGTGGACTACCATTCACCACCTGGATTATTTTTCAATCAACCTCATTGATATCTTTCCTGAATATGTTTTAAACTTTATGACTTGGATGAACTGTATAGGTTTAACAAAAAAGTATGTTTTGGTCCGATATATTTGATGTTTTATATACTTTTATGTATTTTTATATATATTTCTTTATATATTTTCAAAGTTTAATTGTATTGCCTGCAGTAATGTCATTGCGGTAATGGTTCTCTGAGGAGAAGGATTTTCTTTGAAAACTCATGAGTTAAGGACTTTAAAGTACTTTGCCTGAACATTGAATTCTAATAAAATTTGATTTGCACCTTATTTTATTCTTTCACTTTATCTAGTGATATATATATATATATATATATATATTGTTACAAAATGTAAGGAGAGCTATCGAGATTCGAACTCACGA
>OY744520.1:182676833-182701833 GCA_963556195.1 Sepiola atlantica | reverse complement strand
CCGAAATGGAAAAAAATTACATTTTTTCCTCCATAACTTTTCATCCATCCATTATTGCATTTTACACTCGCCACATTGAGTCACATAAAGAGGAGGCCCACGCACGCACGGCTTGTTTTAATAAGTTATGAATAAAAATCGCTCGAATTTGAAATGCAAAAAGTGATAATGTTTAGTGAGTTTAATATTTGTTTTTATTTTCTGTTAGAAATCAAGAAACATACTTACGTGTGAAAGAATAACTTTATTTGAAAGTGATCCCGTGTTTTTTTATTATATATCGTCTGCGATGATGTGTTCCTTAACACGTAATCCGACATAATCCGGTTACCAAAAACGTATAAGTTTCAAGCAGCTGAAATAGTCGAATTATATTCTCTGAATCTGGAATGTAGCGGTGCGTTAACAGAATTGTGCTACTATAAACTAACACCCCGGTGGTTTGGGTAGCGGTTAAAGTAGATAATTTTAAGTGGGTGAAAGATGTAGCTACTTTCTCCTTGTAAGGTTTATTTGTGAGAGTTAGATATCCCAGACAAAATATAACACACATTGAAATGATGAAAAACCAATGCATAATTTCTAGAAACACCCGTGAAGACCTAGTATAATTGCCGACCACTTCATATGCTCAACTGTTCCAGTATAACATATGAAGTGGTCGATAATTTTCCTATAATGACTGAAGTTGCAGGGGAAAATCGAAATTATTTTATTCCACAGATATATAAAGCAGTAAATCGTTTGAATAAAGACGATGAAAACGATCAAGAAAATTAAGGAAAAGAGAAAATTCCGTCGTCTTTAATCAATATATATATATATATATATATATATATATATATATATATATATATATATATATATATATATATATATATATATATATATATTATAATATAAAATGAAGTAATAAAATAAGGTGTCAATCAAATTTTATTAGAATTCAAAGTTCAAGCAAAGCATCCTTGTATCTTGGAGTAATGTCTTTCCTGATTATGCTTCTCAACTTGTATGACCTGGATGGACTGTATGGATTCAACAAAAGTATGTTTTTGGATTGATATGTTTGATGTTATGTATTTTTATGTATTTGTGTATATAATTTTATATATTTTAAAAAGCGTAATTTTATTACCTGTAGTAGTATAACTGCGGTAATGGTCCTCTGAAGAGAAGAATTATCTTTGAAAACTCATGAGCTAAGGACTTAAGGATGCTTTGCTTGAACTTTGAATTCTAATAAAATTTGATTGACACCTTATTTTATTACTTCATTTTATATTATAATATTAATGCTCTATCCAGTATATTGAGCTTCAGTTTTTTATCCGGATGTTTCACTAATTATAAGATATTAGTTGACGCTTATATCTTTTGTTGGATTGCTTCATATATATATATATATATATATATATATATATATATATGACAACAGAAGCAGAAGAAAGCCGGATGGCTAAGTCCTTCTGTATTTGAAACCGACGGTACGAATGTTGTACTGATTTTTCTGTTCCAAAATAAATAAATATTACGCTCTTAATTTTTAATTTTTAACTTTAATTCTCAATTAATCGAGCATTTTTTCTGCTATATTACAAAGAAGTTTTTATATATATATATATATATATATATATATATATATATATATATATATATATATATATATTGATTTAAAATTAATAAATATGGCAAGTGATCGGGGAAAAAGCAAACGTTGATTAAATCATATATGTGGAACGTTGAAAGATTCCTTAAATGTTCGCTTCATATAAATCAATAAAAATCAAATATATTAGAATCTGTAGAGACAGCGCATCTGTGTATTTTCTTCAACTCAAAAGATATGAATGTTGCACATATTTGAGTCAGATTAAACGCGATGGAAGTAACAGTCACACAGAAAAAACAATCATACTTTAATGCTTTATTGTTTGCAAAATCAAGCGATAAGATTTCCTCGGTGTATCGATTGATTCGTTTAACATACAATATATACATATATATATATATATATATAGATATATATATAGATATATATATAGAGAGAGATATATATATATAGATATATATAGATATATATATATATATATAGATATATATAGATATTAATCCAGGTAAAGTACACAATATTAAATATAGCTTTTTATATATATTGTTATTTTGTTATGCAAACATGTACACAATCCGCGACACTGTCATGTCCATGTTATCGATCAACAGCTGTTTTAAACTAAGATCTCATAAGGCAGAATTGAAATCCGATCTTAACCTCAGACTTTATTTCATTCATTTCAAATATAGTCTGAGGTAAGGATCGGATTTTAATTCTCCGTTATGAGATTTAAGTTTATAACAGTTCTTTATCAATAACATCGACATACCACTGTCGCAGATTTTGTACATGTTTGTATAAATGAAAATAACTATATATATATATATATATATATATATATATATATATATATATATATATATATATGAAGAAGAATAGAAAGGAATTAGAGAAGCAAAAGCCAAATCAAATTTCAATTCAATTGCTCAGAGCAAGGTATATTCCGCAAAAAGGCAATTTATTCAAGTTAATTTTTTCTTAAGCCAGGCTTTTCAAAGATTAAAATCTTATCATCAGAGGAAGTCGCTGGGATAGATAAGTTGGCAAAGGCCAAGATTTAAAATTTGAAAAATAAAATAAAAGTTGTAGGGAAAGAAACACAGGGCAAAACAATGCCCGAATGCAAGCAAATGTCTGATTGCTAAAAAGTCCGGTGTCGAAAAGTCCAGCGGAGAGAATGAAATGTAGATAGGTAGGTCGTTAAAAGGCACGAGAGGTTGTGAGAGAGGATTCAAAGTTAAATTTCAAGAAGCCACAACTTCAGGTGCGGCGAAAATAGAATGAATCCAAAGGGTAAAAAGTCCAAGGTACCTCTTATTGGACTTTTTACCCTTTGGATTCATTCTATTTGGTAGCTAGCAATAAAATTATATAGGCATAAAAGTTGCATTAAAAAAGAAAGGTTAAGTACCTTTGGTACGAGATAGGCAAGTAGATAAGAGGAAGGAAACCTAGTCCTACAGATCTAAATGCACAATATATAGTCTAAAGAAGCTTTGGGTCATTTTAAACAAAGAAAGAAAATGCAGTTTACATTCCCAGAGAAACTAACTTAATCCAATATATCGCAGACTTCACACTTGCATAAGCCAACCCACCGTTGGAAAATTCATAAATAAAAAAGTGGATTTAAGTATCTAACAGTGAAACAATATATATATATATATATATATATATATATATATATATATATATATATATATATATATATATGCGTGTGTGTGTACTTTTACTGAACAAGTTCGTTGATTCGAACGAAACCGGTAAATGTCTCGTTTTTGATGATTTATTCCTGTGTTTAATTTGATTTTCTTTTTTTTTTTTCACACATCCTCACTTTATGACATTTCATTTAATGATATATTGTGTATTTTATCTTCATATATATATTAACGGTTAATCTAAGAGTCAACTTAACCGCAGATTTGGTCCGATGTCCTTATGGATATTAGCTCTTGAACTCAATATTCAAAAATCAAAGTATGTAAAAATAACGTTGGAAACAAATCTTCCGACATTTTGAGCGTTCTTTTCCGAGTTTCATATTTTCTATCACCAATAATAATCTGAACCTTTTTCACCACAAGTAAGAGAAAGAAAGAAATCAAGGTAAAGTATGAAAATTAAAAAAAGAAAACAATAAAATCATTTTACAGGTTTTTTTTTCACCCTTTACGTACAAGTCATTTGTACTTTTCAGGTCAGATCATCGTGCGTATTTGACGTATTGTTTACTTCGAAAAGAAATTATTTATATTTTTTATCAAAAATTGATAATAAATATAGAATTGTTTACAATTTTATAGTTATGTTTCTATATGTTTCTTTATTTATTTCAGACAATGGAACTATTTTTTAGATAAACAGGTGTATAATTTTGTATCCTTAAGCCGAATCCATAAACACAGTTAAAGTAGGATAAAATGACAAAATATTTTCGTTTGATCACTAACCGTGTGGCTGAAATGTTATGTTTCATTTCCAAAAGTTGATGCTATCTTTTAAGCTTCGACTCTTACACTACGCAATTGTTTATTTTTACTATAGAGTTCCAGTTATTTCTTAGTCAATATCGATCATCATCATAGACCTGAATAATGCACTGATTAACTACACGTCAAAATAATTGATAAATATAAACATGTAAACTTACGTAAAATTAAAAATCTCACGTGCAAAATTTCATAAAAACAATGATTAACAATAAATAAATTCCAGCAGAAAAAAGTGTATTCAAATCCAGTAAAAACGGTGTAGGTGTAAACCTATGTCTATGATGATGACACAGCCGATATCGATCATCATTATAGACCTGAATAATGCACTTGTTCATTACCAGTCATCAAAATTAATCAATGCAAACATATCCAATTACGTAAATTAAAAGTCTCACTTAAAAGACGTATTAACAATTAAACAAAATGCTAAAGGAAAATCCAGTAAAGAAAATCTGACAACACGTAGTTGTAAACCTATGTCTATGATGATGACACAGCCGATATCGATCATCATCATCAACCTGAATAATGCACTTGTTCATTACAAGTCATCAAAATTAATAAATACAAACATATCAAATTACGTGAATTAAAAATCTCACTTAAGAGACGTATCAACAATTAAACAAAATACTAACAGAAAATCCAGTAAAAAAAATTTGACAACACATAGTTGTAAACCCATGTATACATTTTAAAGTAATTACATAAAAAGTTAAAAATGTAAGGGAGATTACTAGTATTTAAAGTTAATCTTGAGATCTTTTTTTAAAATTTATTTCAACGTGATGTACTAATCATTTTTAAATTTAAAAACCAAAACTAAAATTACATTAATGGATCCCAGGCTATGCCGGATAAAAACAGCTAATATATATATATATATATATATATATATATATATATATATATATATATATATATATATATATAGGGTGCTCGATAAAAATGCGAACAATTTGGAAAACGGTTATTTATTCTTACAAAGAATAACTTTTATGAAGTTTTCAAACACTAATATTTAAGACTATTCATAGTACATGCCTGGCAAACATTTGACTGGGGTCCACGACATGTGAAGAGCAAATTGACGGCTAAATAATAATTACCGAGAAACATTTTAGTTAGAAATGTCTTAGTAATGTCTAGTAATTAGCAACTATACATATTATTACGAAGCAGTTTACAATAGTTGATTTATTTTTATCAAATCAAATGTAAAATGTACAAAAATATAAAAGAACCTTATTCACAAAGACACACTTTATTCACAATGAATTAAACACATTTTTGATATTTCAAAAATCATGAGTCAATTTGTTTATATACTGACTAATTGATTACAGAAAATATAATGACATATTACAATCAGAAAGCAAATTAAACATTTTACAAAATCAAATACCTTATGAACAAAATAATGTTCGGAGAAACAATTTTGATAATTTTTACAAAATTTGTTATGTTTGTTACATATACAATTTTTTTTTTTAAACTAGATAAACAAAATGACTTTTATTGACATGGGAAAGACTTTAGTGTTTAGGAAAAAAAACCTTACACCTAATTTCAAATCATAAGCTCCTCACGTAATCAAGACAGATCGAACAATTTAACAGTCGACGATGATCACTGCTTTTATCGTCGAGTGTTTTCTCTCAAGTTGTCCGTTTTGGACAGAATTACCGTGTTTACGAAAGCTGTATATGTCGACGTATGAGCCTTAAGGATAAATTAGTATTATTTAAATACCACTTAATTACTGATTACGGGGGTTGCATGTTTATCTGTTTCTATTGTGTATTCGTATTAAAGTGGTGATAGTGTGAGATTTTATTTATTTATAGACCGGCCTGTGGCTTAAATTCCGATATGAGTCACTATATTTATTTACAGAATTGGAATGTATTAATGCGATAAAAATAATGGTACTGATATCGATCCTGAACCAGCTTTCGTGACTTTCGACTCGGAATCGTTCGGCTGTCCTACGCAAACGGCCGAGTGTTGACGAGCCGATTGGTGGAGAGATACTGAGCGATTAGCCAAGCTGTGCTCAGCGCAAAAGAAAACATGGAACAGTGAGCAAGTAAAAAGAAATAATAAAGTAAAAAATATGTCGTTATAATAGTAATTTTGGTATGTTTTTTTTTGTTTCTTCAAAAAAATTCCTTGTAAATAAAAATACAGTATTCATTTTATAAGAGTAACCTCGCTATGTTTTTTTTCCTGTTGTTTCTTCCAAAAAATTCATTGTAAATAAAAATACAGTATTCATTTTATAAGAGTAACCTCGCTATGTTTTTTTTCCTGTTGTTTCTTCCAAAAAATTCCTTGTAAATAAAAATACAGTATTCATTTTATAACAGTAACCTCGCTATGTTTTTTTCCTGTTGTTTCTTCCAAAAAAATTCATGAAAATATGTTTAATTTTCTTTGTTGTTTCTTTAAAAAATTCCTTACCCTAACCCTAACCCTAACCCTAACCCTAAACTCTAACCCTAATCCTAACCCGAACCCTAAATCTAACTCTAACCCTAACCCGAACCCTTACCCGAACCCTAACCCTAAATCTAACCATAACCCTAAACCTAAATCTAACCCTAAACCCTAACCGTAACCCTAAACCTAACCCTAAATCTAACCCTAACCCTAACCCTAACTCTAACCCTAACAAACAAACCAAAAAAAAACAAGCAAAACATTATTATCATAGGACGCAGCACCGTATCAAAATCGTCGT
Source organism: Sepiola atlantica (assembly GCA_963556195.1). Lineage (NCBI taxonomy): Eukaryota > Metazoa > Mollusca > Cephalopoda > Sepiida > Sepiolidae > Sepiola > Sepiola atlantica. The sequence continues at coordinate 182,694,977 of OY744520.1, read as the reverse complement.
CTGGTACAAATCGGCTCGTCAACACTCGGCCGTTTGCGTAGGACACCCGAACGATTCCGAGTCGAACGTCACGAAAGCCGGTTCGGGATCGATAAGAGTACCAAAATAATGTATGTGTTATATTTATATATTTCTTTTGGGGTGCTTATGTTTGATTATGAAGGGGTTATTATATTGTAGTTTATTACTCAAGAGAGGGTTTTTTTTTAACCGCAAGGCTTATGTCAGGTTTAATATCTAATGGAATAGGGGTATCCTTTTTAACGAACATTGCTGACTTAAGGATTATTAAATCAAGTGGATTAGTCATCATATGTTTGTTATATCAATAATATGTATGTAGTGGTTCATGTATGAGAATTACTTTAAATACAATGGTATTTAAAGTAATTCTGTTAAGTGTCATCGAATTACGTTCATGTGTCTATCATAGGGCCTGTGTGTATCGGTTAGATTTAAATCTTATTCATATAACAAATATATCTTTTTATTTTGTTTAAGGGTACTCGATAAATATATTTCTAGATATTTAACTAGTATTTTAAAAGATTATAAAATGCACATTGTTTATTTCATTTGTGATTGGTGGGGATTATAGGGATGTGATTGTAGGTTATATTTATGTTCCTATGAAAAATATACAGATGGTATGTGTAATATATCTGGGGTCATGTGAGGGGGGTGTTTTCTTGCATATAAAAAATAATTTTAAAAATAAGGGTGGACTTCTTAGCCCAACCCTGAACCTAACCAACAACTCTACCAGACGATACCATAAACCTACTGAACAGCTCAGATATGTTAACCAATAATCCTACCACAACTCACCAAGTTTTTTGTATAACCACAATAATATCAGAAACAACGAAAACAAATCAACAAAAAAAAATCACTTCCTAAAGTCGAACACTTCCTCGCAGTGGTAGGGTCGGAGACAAGTGTCAGAGCTACACGGCTAACAGAGCTCTGGTGAAAATTAAGGTGGAGTCGGCATCAGTATCCGCCCTCTTCTGATCGTCTCTGCGTCTGCGATATATATTGGTGTAAATAAGTATTTCCTGATGATTTTATGAGTTTGCTACCGTTGAAAAATAGAAACAGTCTATAATTTCCAGGTTAGGTTCTTCTTAAAAGTGGGAGATAGAACATAACGAAAATTCTAGAAGATCATATTATATTAATTTTTGAACATTAATTTGTATTTTATTGATACAAATATGCATTTAAAATAGCAAAACATGGCTTAGTAGTTGGTGAAGAAACCAATTTAGCCAAGCGCAGCAGCCAGACGTCCATTGTCGTTTGCCACTTAGTTTTTATAGATCCCAAGGATGGGGATTATTGACTTACTCCTCTTCGCAGATTCTCTAAAAATCGGTAACGTTCGTAAGATCAACAGTGTGTTTGACCTTGTTTAGGAGTTTCTTGGCTTTTACGATTCGCTTCTCTTTGGCTTTTGCGGTGAGTAGTTGGTCCTTGCGATTCATTTAGTAGCGAACATCCTCGTTTAACGCTTTCTTCATAGTCGTCACTCCAATGGCCATATCTCTCGTCAATGTCCGCATTACCATACCTGTATTTTGTTTCACCTTTTGTTTGCAGATTCTCGACGAATTCATTTGTGCGAACACAATCAGATCGCCCGCGATGATATTTCCTGCGAGTCAATGCTCCTACAATTCTGTCGCAATTCCCCAAGTTCCGATGGATACTGCACCCTATAGACCGGGGCTTGATTCCGCCGGTCTGTGGGTTTGTCATGTGTAGTTCTAGGAGGTCCACCCTCCCAGGCTTTGCCTCCCCTCTTTGGAGAGGAGTAAGTTTATTGCTTACTGCCCGAGGCGCCCCTACTGGGGAATGCCGACGGGGCTGCCCAGGCAATTTTTAATGGCCAGAGTGCTCATCTTTTCAGGCGCTTGCTTTTCAAGTCCCACTTTCCGTACTCGACCTTGGGTCACATCTTTCCTTGTGGGAGTAAGATAAAACTGGCTTTGTGCCTAACCTCCTGAAGAGGAGATAAATAAACATATCACGGCCTTCACGGTATCAAAGGAAACACTGAACTGCAGCTAAGATTATCGATTTTATTTTAAATCCCGCGCGAATTATCATGATGCATTTAATTCGTCCTTGGTCTCCATGTTTCAACCCTACAAATACTACACAGAAACAGCTATCCGTTGCACTTTACCGTAATCAAATACTTCTAATGGTTCTGAAATCGAAGTATATAAAAACAAATTATCAAATTTGTCCCGAAAAAATAGAAAAATTATAGACCAAAAACTTTAAATAAACTGGTACTATGGGGTACGGCGCAAGGAGGTTATTTTACAAGGACTGCACTTCTATCTCTCAACATAAATACTCTCGACCAACCCAACTAGTAGTAAAATTCCACCCCTTCACAGTAGAAGTCCCTAAATACCGGATGATTTTTCTACTGTTATAGCTTCTGTCCTCGGACAGCTTTCATTTGGAGTTCCCTCCCCGCTCTCTGTTTCCTCGATTGTACCAACATGCAAAAATTTAAATGTAATGTGAACAAACATCTTTCTACCCAGCTTCCAACTTAGGTTGCCTCCTTTGAAATCTGGCCCCTTATCATAGTAACCCCTTACGCTTTAGTAGCAATATGCCATGTTTGGGGTGAACAAAAGTAAAAATTAAAATAAATAAATACATAAATATGGGGTATAGGGCTAGGAGCAAGAATTCACAGTGGTCTTCGTCAATTTCCGTGAAACGCCAGGAGTGTATGTTAGTATATAATATTTTGATGATAAACAAGGAATAATAAAACCACCATCCCGTAGGTCAGTTTTTGTGTGCCTAACCCCCTCCTCTCACCTACACCCCCCACACACACATATATATATATATATATATATATATATATTAAAACAAACATAATTTGAGTATCCGACAATTGTTTCAGAACCTCTTCGGCTCCTCCTCAAGGATATATCCTTGAAACAATTGTCGGATACTCAAACTATATATATACAGGGTGGGCAAAAATAAGGGTCCTATTTTTAAAAATTCATAACTTTTTTATTTATTGATTTTTTAAATTTTTTTTTTTTAGAATTAGTAAAGGACCCCTTCCGAAGCAAGCATGAGCCGTATTAGCCCTAAGGAACGTACCCTCATTTAGAAAACATTATTTTTGCTTAAAAAACTCAAAACAGTGTAAAAAATAATACTTTAGTTTTTGTAAGTTTTAAGAAGTGTTTTTCGGCTAAAATTTGTTTTGTTTATTTCAAAAAATCTCGGAAGGGTCAGTCTACACACACATAAAGTTTGGTGAGTTTAACTTTTATTTTGTGGAAGTTATTCAAATTCAAGTTATTCAAATTTAAAGATAGGACCCTTATTTTAGCCCACCCTGTATATATATATATATATATATATATATATATATATATATATATATATATATATATATATATATATATATATATATATATGTACCCAAATAGTTGCTTATAGGTAATTAACATTTCCTTTATTGTCACGGTACGTTTATATGTTTCACCTTTCTATTTGTTGTACGTAAGCGTTTGTTTTGTTCATTGTTGGCTTTAACCATTTACTCCTGTGCGGCACCAGATGGAATCAGCCCATCGCGGCACAGCTGTCAACAGGCGACCAACATGACTGAAGACATCGACAACAAGAAATAAAGCTCATATAACGTTTGATGAAAGTAATTAAATTAACTCGTGCATTATTAATCGGAGTTTAACAATAGTAAGCGGCGTTGCGTTCAAGAATTTTTGACATCTCGTACCGTAGTGCATTCAAGAGGTTACAGGAAATGCCCACCCTGGATGCATGACTTACTTTACAACAACATATGCAAGGCTTGCATCAAGTCTAGCTTTTGGCTAAGATCAAAGTGTAGTATCTGTTCCGATGGATACTACACCCCATGGACTGGTATTGTCTTGGCCTTCGGGGCTTGATTTACGCCTGTCTATGGGTCTGTCCTGTGCAGTTCTAGGAGGTCCACCCTCCCAGGCTTCGCCTTCCCTCTTTGGGGAGGAGTAAGTTTATTGCTTACTGCCTGAGGTGCCCCTACCGGGGAATGCCGACGGGGCTGCCCAGGCAATTTTTGATGGTCAGAGTGCTCACCTCTCGGGCGCTGGCTTTTCAACCCCCACTTTCCGACCCGACCTTGGGTCACATCTTACTTGTGGGAGTAAGATAAAACTGGCCTTGTGCCTAACTCCTGGAGAGGAGTAAATAATACAATCAGTGTGAATAATTTTACTTTCTTCCCTGTGTGCATAAAACTAAACGGAACTTCCATGAACAAAGTTTCTTTCCATGAACTACCCGTCTGTTGAACAAAACATGGTCGTTTTCAAGTCCAATGTTAACAAATTCTTGATGAGTCGTCCTCTTAAATAATTAAATTCTGCCAAGTTTGAACCATCTTTACCAATCATCACAGTGTTAGCTCACTGCCCACCTGACAAAATAATTAACCCTTATCCTCGAATGGCCTTTGGGCCTTGATAAGCGGGGACTTGTTAGTACATACACAAATCTGTTGGTAAGGTCGCTTGGATAATGGTCGGATCATTCTACTACTCCAGAAATTACATGGCTCCTGATGCAATCATTTACCTATATAAGAGTCAGGTATGTCCTCAGATGGAGTACTGTTGCCCCATCTGGGGATGCACTGTTCAGAACACACTTCGTTCTTTTATATGAATCCTCGTAGATCTATGTGGAGCTTCGTCCATCTGTCGATCCCTAATACTTCAGTTTGAAATGTAATTTTCATCGCTAAACGCGCAGATTCACACTAAAAAGTACTTGACTGCTTTACCTATACATAGATAACAGTCAGATACGTCCTAAGATAGACTATTGCTGCCACATATTGGGAGACGCTGCTCGAAGGATTCTTTTTTGCCTTGACATAGTACAAAATCGACTTCGAAATTTAGTGGGGGATGACTTGTTCAATTACCTCCCTCTTCCCTCTTCTCCACCCCTCAACTCCCTCACTCATTGCCATCATTTTCCAAATATTTCAAATATTTCATACCCTATCACAACAAATCTCCGCTCTCCCCCTCACCCATTCCCCCTCTCAACTATTTCTTTCGTACCTTCACTCCTCCATACCCCCTTCTTAAATCCCCTCATTTTCTCAAAACGCTCTCTAAGACCATAACTTTCGCCCATCCAGCAAAATCACAGCCCCCCTCCTTCTCTACCCACCCTCCTTTTCTCTGCATACCCCCCCCCACACACAAACATTCCAACTTACTTTTTCCCCTTCAGTCTTGATCGCAGCCATCTGTTCAAACACCTCCTTCCTCCCTCTCCTCCACTCCCTCTCTGCCATCCTCATTATTCCTGCTCATCCTCCCCACCTCTTTCTCTTACTACCAGCCACAGTAATCCTTGCACCCCCCCCATCTTTCCACTTCTTCCCCACTCATTTGCATCAACATTCATTTTTCACTCCTCACCAATTACGGACGTCCACCCAGTAGTGGCCATTATTTTCTTCCTTTTCCCAAGATGTCAACCCTACATATGTTTGTACTTGCATGACATTTTTCTCTATATTATCATCCTGATGAAGTCTTATAAATAAAGACGAAACGTTGATGTACACATAAATAACATCCATTTTTTGGGTTTTCCTTTTTCATTTTCCCATATATATATATATATATATATATATATATATATATATATATATATATATGTACACATATATATGATGACAATTATGGATATAATATTCAAACGTGACAAAAAACGAAAATAATAAAAGCAAAAACTATTTATATATTCATCAATGTTTCGTCTTTATTTCACAACTCTCTCAAGATGATTGATTTTAAGAAATACCATACGAGTACCATATTTTAAAATAATTGGTGAGTGTGTTTTCAAATATTGTACTTGTATGCTATTTTTTAAATCAATCATCTTGAGCGAGTCTTGAAGTAAAGACGAAACGTTGATGAGTATATAAATTACATTAGTTTTTTTATTTTCTGTATATATATATATATATATATATATATATATATATATATATATATATATATATATACATGTATTACAAAAGATCAGAACAGCATCAGTACCGTCGGTTTCTATTGAAACCAAAGAAGAGCTCTAATTAGTCTCATTTACCGGACTCTCTTCAGCCTCTGTTTATGTTTGCCTCACAGGAAATACACACACACACACACGCGCGCAAACACACACATATAATATATATATATATATATATATATATATATATATATATATATACATATATATATATGATATATATTTATATATATAAATATAATATACATATATATAATATTTTTATAAATAAATATTACATTATTATTGCCTACAGACGCTAGAGTTTAAAGCTTATCCCTCTCATCAGTGCAGGAAGTAACGATTTCAGACGGTCATGCAGCGCGAACCTGGTTCACAGTGTCAGCTTAGAATCTTCAAGTAGTCGCCATATTCACTTGGCCACCAGAAATTTACACGTGATCAAGAGAAATATGTTCCTAGAAACGAGCACAGACAGAGGAATAGTCGAGAGTGTTCGACGAACGTATTCGGAACTTTGCTTTAGATGACAGTCTATTTTTAAAATCCCCGAGAGTGTTCGACATTTAATTTTAAAGACTTTATTATAATATTTTTATGAATAAATATTTAATTATTTATACCTACAGACGCTAGCGTTTCAAGTTTATTACTCTCATCAGTGAAGGAAAGTAACTATTTTAGACGGTTGGGAGGCGCGAACCTAGTTTACAGAGTCATACTATAATCTGCATGCAGTCGCCATATCCACTCGGCCAATGGAAATTAAGATCTATATGTACCTAGAAGCGGGCACAGGCAGAAGACTAGTCGAGTGTGTTCGACGAACGTATTCGGAATTTCGCTTTACAGCTGATGGCAGTCTATTTTTAACCTTCCTGACGGTGCTTGACTTTAATTTGTTATTGGGTTGATGCAAAAACAATGGCGTTTTTTTAACGTTCAACTTCAAAAGCCCATCACTTCTTTTATACCAAACTTTATTAATCAAAATAAGCACCATTAGAAACAACACAGTTTCGCAAACGGAAAACAAGTTTACTTATTCCATTATCATAAAAATCCGGAGTTCTGGAAGCGATGAAGTCATTGAAGGCAGATTCGGCATCATCTCTGCTTTTGAAGCATTTCTCGCGCAAGAAGTTGTCGAGATGCTTGAAAAAGTTATAATCGGTGGGCGAGAGGTCCGGTGAATATGGCGGATCAGGCACAGTCTCGTAGCCCAATTCGTTCAGCTTCTGCAGGGTCAGTTGTGCAACATGCGGGCGAGCGTTGTCATGGAGGAGAATTGGTCCCTGCATATTGATCAATCTCGGGCGCATACGTTGGAGCTTCTGGTGTATTTCGTCAATTTGTTGGCAGTACTTCTCCGCCGTAATCGTTTCGCTCGGATTCAAGAAAATGTGATGGATTAGACCGGTCGCAGACCACCAAACAGTCACCATAATCTTTTTGTGTGTGCAATTTCGGCTTTGGGAAGTGTTTTGTAGCTTCGCCGGCATCCAGCCACTGTGCCGAACGTCGCCGATTGTCATAGAGGATCCATTTTTCATCACACGTCACAATTCGCTTGAGAAATGAGCAGTTTCTGTTGCGCAGCAAGAACGTAGAAGACACCTCAAAACGACGATTTAAAAAAATTATCGTTCAATTCGGGCGGCACCCATTCATCCAGCTTTTTTTACTTCCCTATTTGCTTCAAATGGCGAACGACTGTTGATTGGTCGACCTCGAGTTCATCAGCAACTCTCGTGTGGTTTTGCGAGGATCGGCTTCAATTAAGGCTTTCATATCTTCGTTATCAACCGCAGTCGGCCGGCCTTGACCGTCTTCATCTTCGAGGCTCTCGTCACCATTGCGGAATTTCTTGAACCACTTTGTGCCGTACGTTCGTTAGTCGTTCTTGGGCCAAACGCATCATTGATGTCACGAGCTGTCTCGGCAGCTTTTCGGCCTAGGTTGAACTGGAACCAGAATATCGTGCGGATTTCAATTTTACCCATGCTCTCGAAAAGCCTGCAAAAACAATAAATGAAGAGCTTAAAAATGGAAACGAATAACAGGATTCGATAGAGCGAAAAACGCGCTTTAAAATGACCTATAACAACTCTATATTTATCAATAAATTAATTCAGAAAACATATATAAATACAACATATGTGAGAAAACGCCATTGTTTTTGCACTAACCTAATATGAGGAGCTTATTATAATATTTTTAAAAAACTAAATATTAAATTATTTATACCTACAGACGTTAGTGTTTCAAGTTTAATAATGCACTGATAAGTGCGGGAACGTAACAATTTCAGACGGTCGGGAGGCGCGAACCTGGTTTACAAAGTAAGCCTAGGATCTGTAAGCAGTCTTCATATCCACTCGGCTACCGGAAACTGTCACGTGATTTAGTGGAAATTAAGGTCTATATGTATCAAGAAGCGGGCACAGGCAGAAGATTAGTCGAGTCGTATTCAGAACTATGCTTTAAAGCTGATGACTGTTTATTTGTAACATCCCCGAAAGTGCTCGACTTTAATTTCTTAAAGCAGATTATTATAATATTTATAAATAAATATAAAATTATTTATACCTACAGACGCTAGACTTTAAAGCTTATATATAAAAAAAAAATAGTATTTATGTATTCATCAACGTTTCGTTTTTATTTCAAGACGTTTCTCAGGATGACTATTCTGAAGAAATAACACTTTTTTATACATATATACTTGTTCGTCATTAGACTTTTAAGCACGACAACAATAGATATATGAAATATAAAACTGTGACATTTACACGGGTCCAGCTAAAAAATTATATAATATATCAAAAACTCCCTTTTTCGCCCGTATCTCACACAGCGCATAGCGTATTCAGTCTTGTTTCATTACATACTGATCTCGTATGAACACACTTTAAAATGACTTTTTTTTTATTGATTTGAAAAATATTTAGCTGACAATTATTTTTACGCTAAACAGAGAATATTTATTGTTTTAAAAATAATTACATTGCTATGATTTAAAACCAATACAAAAGAGACATATTTGTAGTATTTATTTAAAAAAATGTTTTGTTGACAGTCATAATTATTTTTACGGAAGAAGAAATGGTCATTTAAAAAAAAAATTAGTATTGACCCGGACAGAGATTTATTATTTCCAAAGGAATATTATTGTTGACAGTAAATTATACAGATAATGATAAAAGCACCGTGGAATTTCCACGGGTCCCCGCTAGTATATCATATTCTTACATGACATACAAGAGGGACACCGTTGAAATTGCATAGTGTGTTCTACATCGACCTGTACAATTGGTTTGTCTTGAAGTGATTCAACCTTCCTCTCTTTTGTAATTAACACGATTACAAAAATCCGCTTATCTCTCTTTCGCCCTATATATCACACAGCACGTGACAGACTTAGTCCTGTTACTTTTGATACTGATCTCGTATATGTACACTTTATTAAAAAAAAAAAACTAGCAGAAACCGTGCCCGGTGCTGCTCGGGGTAGATATAAATGTAATTTGAAAATGTAAGTATTAGAGTAAATGCTTATAGGATGCATCCATATTTTTGTATAATGTTGCATACTTTATATATTAAGAATATGCATGTGTTTGAGGAAGGCAGAAACACTGGTATGCCAATAAAAACTGTGTTCCCTTCATTAACGAGGATTTATATAACACTAGAAGGACCAGTGTCCGGCGTTGCCCGGAGTAGATATGAATTTTATTTAAAATATGTAAGTATCAGAGTAACTGCTTATAGGATGTATCCATGTTTCGAATCAAACAAAATAGAGTTCCATGTTTTGGGTGACTGTTTCCCCCCCATCCTACGCTTTTTAGTCAGGCAAACATACTCCCTCTAAAAGTAAATGTGATCCAAAAATAGTTGCGAATCTTTCAGCGGTCAGTGAAGGAGAAGTCCTTGTGGACTGAATCAATTTTTATCTCAATCCGAAATAGCCATGTTTGGGGGAGATTTATTTAAGCAGAGTAAAATAACAGATACTACACTATTGGCAAAAATACAAACTACGTTCCTCCTTCCTCAAAGTAAATGTGATCCAAAAATATTCGCGAAGCTTTCAGCGGTCAGTGAAGAAGTCCTTCTAGACTGAATCAATTTTTATTTCAATCCGGAATGGCCCTGTTCGTGGGAGATTTATTTAAGTATAGTATCATAACAGATACTACACTTTGGCAAAAATTAAACTACGCCCCCAAGTAAATTTGATCTAAAAATACTCTCGAAGCTTTCCGTGGTCAGGAGAAGTGCTTGTAGACTGAGTCAATTCTTATCCCAATCCATAGTCGCCCCGTTTGGGGAAGATTTGCGATTGATATAACTATTTAAAAAAAAATTGTTTATGATTTTTCGACTGTTGATTAATCTGCATTTGTACACATTAATATATTGTTCCTATTTAGTTGCCTTCCCACGTGTGAAAATTCTGTCAAAAGGGGTAATCTGGATTAGTGAATAAAAAAATTGCCCCAGTCTTGAAGGAGTTATCATTTTTTTTTATTTTTATTTTTTTAATTTGCTTGGCTAAACATTCCAGTTCTTCCGGCTAAATTATTAAATGCTGACTTTAATCAAATGCTTGCCATGAAATTTTTTATGCTGCTGTACACACAGAATGTACTTTGTAAGTTATCTTTATAGTTTTCAATATGCAAATACTATACAGCATTTTTGGTCTGTTTGTAAAAAAAATCCCCATAAAACACCCGGAATTGCCCGGATTTTAATAAGGAACCCTATACCCTTTCGTGCTCTGTCTTTAACATCAGGTTATTAAGTACTAATATCCTTTTTGCAGTTATTTTGAAAAATAAGTATAGTATCATAACAGATACTACACATTTGGTAAAAATAAAAATCATTGCCCCCCCCCCCCACACAACTGATAAAGTAAAAATTGCTGCAGTCAAGAAAAAATTCTAAATGACTGACAGAGAAGAGAAAAGAATGAGTATGTTATCACAACAGGTACTACACTTTAACGGTAAATCTATATTGAAAAGTACGAAATAAAAATAAACCTAAAAGAAAAATATACCAATATTTAAATAGTGGAAAAGTAACACAAAAATGTAAAAATTGTCGCGGTCTAGAAAGATTTCTCCTTCACTGAGCGAGGATAGAAAAATATTTTTTTACAGGTTCTAATGTTACGTGAAAATAATTTTTTTTTTTTTTTAATAATTTGACTTTTCAAAATAAAAAATATAAAAAAATAAAAACCAAAAAAGTAGAAAAAAGAAAGAAAGCGTGAACGCCTGGCTAAAATGGTGATATGTCAATGTTAGCGAAGAAACGATTCTAATATATGTAATAGTATTTAAATTTGATGATGATTTTTTTGTAATAAGTTGTGAATAGAAATCTGCCGAAGTAAATACGCACTGAAAATGATGTAAGCGGATGTTTTGTTTTGTGTTATAACAATGAAACTTTAAAGTAACCGAAGCCGATCAAATTGTGAAAGACGTTACGTAAAGGCGACATTGTTATTGCTGGTAATAGGGTGCATTCGTTAATCTAATCCGCTAATTGAAAGTGTATAGGAAATATGAATGATGAATATCAGAATGTCAGAATGGCTAGAAAAGGTATTCTGAATTAACCGGTGAATTTTACAGAAATCGCTTGTATTAATTTCCTACCCGGTGATTTGAGTTGAAGGGGTAGGAGTAAAATGAAAGTAAGTAAAAAATGAGGCTACTGTCTCTTTGTATGTGTCATTCTCGAGAGCCGAAGAATTCAGGCTAATTGAAATATTTATTGCTTGTTCAATAAATGAATACAAAGTTTTGGCAAACACACTTGATTGAGTTAGGTTAATGCAGTGGTTTTTGTAGCATTTGACGGATGTGGGGTTTATTTTAGTGTAGTCAAAGTAGCAGGGGGGGGAGATTAATAAATAAAGGAAATAAAAGAGGCAATATTATTCAACAATATTCATAAGCCGTAAATGAAGATTATTTTCTTACGTTATTTTCATGTGAAATAATTTTGAAACAGCGTTTCGAGATCTGATGTTCAAATTCAAATTCTGGTGTATACAGGCGTTAGGGTTAGAAAAACATTTCTGACGATCGGATTTACTGTGAATCGTCACTGGTTTGTTAGGATAAATTTCTTTTAAATGTGTACGATATATCTATCTACATATAACAATATTTATTAAGTAAATATAAAATTAATTTTACCCAAAGACGCCGGCATTTCAAGCTTTTGCTATCAACAGTGTAGGAAGTGATAATTTCAAACGGTGCAGAGGGATTGAACCCAGTTACAGATTCAGCTTAGACTCCACAAGCTTGCTCTCTCTCTCTCTCTCTCTCTCTCTATATATATATATATATATATATATATATATAAATATATATATATATATATATATATATATATATATATATATATATATATATATATATATATATATATATATATATGCGAATATTAGTTTTCGGCCAGCGACTTAACCAGTTTAGGGGTAGAGTTTTTTTTAGCCAGTGTTGTAACTCCTTCATTGTCTATTGGACTCTTGAAGGCCTTACTATTTGGCTAGCCTTTTTGGAGTCCAGGGGATTAAACGCTGGTGGTGGTGTTTCTTTAAGGCTTTGTTTGTCTTTAAGTAATTCTACTTTCCTCTCTATTTTTATTATTACGAGTAGCTTCTTACATCAAGTGGCTTCCTGCCTGGTCTTGAGCGACTTCCATAAATAAAAACAATATTTTTTTACCTTTCTCTCTCTCTCTCTCTCTTCTCCTTTTTCCATATCCCTCCATGTTTCATCATTGTCTATATCGCCAAATGCTGGCACGTGTATGCAAATCATCTTTATCCAAAGAACAACAGGTAAATTCAATGTGAAGATGGAGGTCATTATTTGTAAATCATCTGAATAGGCCGAAACAGCTTAAAACAATCAAACACCTTTACACCGCGCACAACAATACATGCGTAGCAACTCCAGATGTACGCATTGTTCCTAAAAACAAAATGACAAAATTAATAATTGTGTCGTTTGAATGGCTTAATTATCAACTGTCTCTTTCTGTGACGTGAATAGGGATTTATACATTATACAATCGTTGACGTACGTTCGTATGAGTAAAGAGACAACAGCTTGCGTTATTATTTGAAAATTTTATTAATAGATTTATATGGAAGTAGATAATTATAGTCATTAAATGTTGATAACATTTTGAAATCTTTGGTTTAGGTTTGTGTTTATTGTCAGCTTTGTTTACGAGGGAAACTTCCATATTCCACATCAATGAATTGCTTGTATATATATATATATATATATATATCTGTGTGTGAGTGTGTGTGTGTGTGTGTGTGGAAATTGAAAAAGGAAAACTCAAAATATTATTTATGTATTCATCAACGTTTCGTCTTTACCGTAAGACTTCCTCAAGATCATTGTATGAAGAAAAATAACACTAGTACCAAATGTTTGAAACACGAAGTGGTGGCGGATTTTGAACCGCTTATGAACAAAATAAATTATGAGATACAAATACACGGTGGCAGTGGGAAATTGAGATGCCAGTAGAGAGTGGGGGGGGTGGTGGCGGTTGGAGTTATAAGAGCATTAGGTAGGGGGGATATTACAATAAATGTGAAAGGAGTGGGGGCGGACATTGGTAGCGGTTAGAATTAGTTTAAACTATGAATCAACCCGAGAAAGTCTTATAATAAAGACGAAACGTTGATGAATACATCAATCATATATTTAGTTTTCCTTTTTCAATTTCCATTACGTCGGAACACTTTTCCCATTCTTTATCATATATATATATATATATATATATATATATATATATATATATATATATTCTGCAAGGGCTTCCACTCATTTTTAGCCATTTGCATGAAACAAAATTAAATAAAATTCTAAACCCACATTATGACTAGCAGTTAGTGGTGAATATACACATATATAAACATATGCACATACTTCACATTATATATATATATATATATATATATATTATATATATGAATATATATTATATATATATATATATTATATATATATAATATATATATATATTATATATATATATATATATATTATATATATATATATATATATATATATATATATATATATATATATATATATATATATAATATATTTTATATATATATATATATATTATATATATATATATATATATTAGTATAATATCTGTTCCATGACGGGTAAAATTAATTCGCCGAACAGAACAGTTCTGACTCTTTTATGTCCCCTTACGACGATTAAAGTCAACATATAATCATTTTATACTTTGTGTCTCGAAACATTATTCCAATTTTGATCAAAATCCATGATATCGTTTTGATTTTAGAAAATGGTAAAAAAAATATATGACTTAAGCTTAATGTGGTTTAAGAAAAAAAATAGAATTCGGATATTTTTAATAAATCTGGGTGGAACGCTCAGAAGTGCTAGGGAATTAATTAAAGATCCACATTAAACAAAGGGCAGGCAAGGCTCCGTAGAATCTACAGTTCAGTATATCTCTCTTCTGTTGTCAGCCAAGGTGTTCTCAGTCACCAGATAATCTGCAGTTGCCGTGGACGTCCGGGCGTGAAGAAAACTAAAGATTTGATTTCATTGAACTGTTTGTGATGAATAAACGGGCGCGAATCTCTTTGAGTGACGGAGAATGTAACACAAATAATGTACACTCTCGGGTCGTACTAATTGTGTACGTCTCATTTAGGCACGTCCACTTTTGGCTCCTGCTGCTTTTCTAGAAATAGAAGCATGACAGCGGAGCAACTTTATCGTCAAATTCAAGGCAATATCTGCCCGTCACTTATTTACTTCTTACAAAAATTTTCGGACTAAATTTGAAATAAAAACAAATGCCATATTATTTGATTTTTTTAACACAATAACAAATCTACATTGGTAAAACACTAATTAGAAAATCTTCGTAAAACGTAAACAAACATTCATTTCAGGTGTACGAGTACAATAGTAATAAAAAAAAAAAATACCAGTCAAATTAAAAAAAAATGTCCTCTTAAGTTTGAAGAAAAACAATTTACGTTTTGGTATGCCAGTTTAATCTTTTAAATAGTAAATGACAATATCATCGAAGTATTAACGTCGAAAAAATAAACAAAACACATGCAATAGTCGAAAATGAATTGTAGCTTTAAAAAAAGCTTTAGAAACTAAAAAAAATGCATTTTACTTAAAGAAAGAAACACGATCCGATTCATATTAAGCCTGAACTTTATTCAATATTATTTTTTTAAAAAGAAAAGTGTAGTATGTTTTCTGATACTGCATTTGATCTTTTCTGCACTCGGTCAGTGGAAGAGAAATTCTTATAAACTGAGTCAATTTTTATTTTTGTCCAAATCCAGTGTCCTTTTTGGGAGCTGGATTTTCTCCACGGTAGAACCGATCTCGTGTCTAACTCTGCTCTCGTGGGGAGCTAAGTAAATAGGAACACACAGAATTCAATATCGATTACTGCTTGCTTTTATTTGTTTATTTGTTGTTGTGTTTTTTTACGAATTTAATACTTTCTTTACTATTCAAAAAATTAATCTGGTGTACCAAAAAGTAAATAACCATTTTTCTTCAAACATAAGGAGTTAGTTCCTTCATTATTTTCTACTTTTATTATTATTATTCTCCTAATGACTACTTTTACGTTATCCAGATTTTTATAGTGTTTAAAAGAAATCAAATTTTAAAGAATACAGTCATTTGTTTTTATTTAAAATTTAGTCCGAACATTTTTGCAAGAAGTAAACAAACACTTATTTTTTTCACGCTTAAGAGGACATATTAATACAAAAAATCGAGAGTTTGCCAAAAATAAACATTCGATTTCATATAATCGTTATGGTTGAAGGTTGTGACTAAATTCGTTTCATTTTTTATTTAAAATAATACCGCAGGACGATATTTTAGTTCAGTTCGATCTGACGGGCAGATATTGCCTCGAATCTGCTAATGTTTCCCAACTGACGTGCCTCTATTTCTAGAAAAGCAGCAGCCGAAAGTGGACGGGCCTTTACGTACATAAATTCTAGACATGTACGTGCCATGGGCACATAAATTCTAGAAATGTACGTGCCATGGGCACGTACATTTCTAGAATTTATGTACGTAAAGGCCCGTCCACTTTCGGCTGCTGCTGCTTTTCTAGAAATAGAGGCACGTATACGTTTAGCATGATTTGAAAGTAGATGTGCCATGGGCACGTACATTTCTAGAATTTATGTACGTACAAGGCCCGTCCACTTTCGGCTGCTGCTGCTGCTTTTCTAGAAATAGAAGCACGTATACGTTTAGCATGATTTGAAAGTAGATATGCCATGGGCACGTACATTTCTAGAATTTATGTAGTAAAGGCCCGTCCACTTTCGGCTGCTGCTGCTTTTCTAGAAATAGAGGCACGTATACGTTTAGCATGATTTGAAAGTAGATGTGCCATAGGCACGTACATTTCTAGAATTTATGTAGTAAAGGCCCGTCCACTTTCGGCTGCTGCTTTTCTAGAAATAGAGGCACGTATACGTTTAGCATGATTTGAAAGTAGATGTACCATGGGCACGTACATTTCTAGAATTTATGTAGTAAAGGCCCGTCCACTTTCGGCTGCTGCTGCTTTTCTAGAAATAGAGGCACGTATACGTTTAGCATGATTTGAAAGTAGATGTGCCATGGGCACGTACATTTCTAGAATTTATGTAGTAAAGGCCCGTCCACTTTCGGCTGCTGCTGCTTTTCTAGAAATAGAGGCACGTATACGTTTAGCATGATTTGAAAGTAGATGTGCCATGGGCACGTACATTTCTAGAATTTATGTAGTAAAGGGCCGTCCACTTTCGGCTGCTGCTTTTCTAGAAATAGAGGCACGTATGCGTTTAGCATGATTTGAAAGTAGATGTGCCATGGGCACGTACATTTCTAGAATTTATGTAGTAAAGGCCCGTCCACTTTCGGCTGCTGCTTTTCTAGAAATAGAGGCACGTATACGTTTAGCATGATTTGAAAGTAGATGTACCATGGGCACGTACATTTCTAGAATTTATGTACGTACAAGGCCCGTCCACTTTCGGCTGCTGCTGCTTTTCTAGAAATAGAGGCACGTCAGCTGGGAAACATTGGCAGATTCGAGGCAATATCTGCCCGTCAGATCGAACTGAACTAAAATATCGTCTTGCGGTATTATTTTAAATAAAAAATGAAACGGATTTAGTCACAACCTTCAGCCATAACGATTATATGAAATCGAATGTTTATTTTTGGCAAACTCTCGATTTTTTGTATTAATATGTCCTCTTAAGCGTGAAAAAAATAAGTGTTTGTTTACTTCTTGCAAAAATGTTCGGACTAAATTTTAAATAAAAACAAATGACTGTTTTCTTTAAAATTTGATTTCTTTTAAACACTATAAAAATCTGGATAACGTAAAAGTAGTCATTAGGAGAATAATACTAATAAAAGTAGAAAATAAAAAAGGAACTAACTCCTTATGTTTGAAGAAAAAGGGTTATTTACTTTTTGGTACACCAGATTAATTTTTTGAATAGTAAAGAAAGTATTAAATTCGTAAAAAAAACACAACAAATAAACAAATAAAAGCAAGCAGTAATCGATATTGAATTGTGTGTTCTTATTTACTTAGCTCCCCACGAGAGTAGAGTTAGACACGAGATCGGTTCTACCGTGGAAAAAATCCAGCTCCCAAAAAGGACACTGTGGATTTGGACAAAAATACAAATTGACTCAGTTTATAAGAATTTCTCTTCCTCTGACCGAGGACAGAAAAGATGAAATACAGTATCAGAAAACATACTACACTTTAAAAAAAAATAATAATATTGAATAAAGTTCAGTCTTAATATGAATCGGATCGTGTTTATTTCTTTAAGAAAAATGCAATTTATTTAGTTTCTAAAACTTCTTTTTAAAGCTACAATTCATTTTCGACTATTGCATGTGTTTTGTTTATTTTTTCGACGTTAATACTTCGATGATA
>OY744520.1:182659333-182661833 GCA_963556195.1 Sepiola atlantica | reverse complement strand
CCGCTGCCCGCCACCTCCGGTCCAAATATCAGAGGTGAGGTGGGAGGGGCATGCCCAGGAGAAGGAAGGACAGTTGTGACTCCGGCCGATTTTTTGTTGTTGCGGTTCGTTCGTTGGGAGCGAGGGCACAAACAGGAATGGCCTATGACCCATCAGCAGCAAGATAGAAAGTCTGGCAGGTAGCAATGGATATGAACCGGCGAGAAGTGGGGTGCAGGCCGGCGGGCCTTTGATGTTTGTCCGTTGGAGTTGGGACCGGAGTGTCAGACGATGAAGAGAGAGAGAGAGAGAGGGAGAGAGAGGGGGAGGGAGAGAGAGGAAGAGAGAGAGGGAGAGAGAGAGGGAGAGAGAGAGAGATTAAGTTAAACTTTTATTTTATAAATATAGGGTTTCCATGGAGACATCCTTTCCTGGGCAGATCCAATGTATTCTTTTACCATTTTAATTATAGAAATAATATTTTGTAAAATTAAGAGTTATTTCATCGGAATTGCTTTGTTCCGTTTGCTTTTTTTTATAATTAATTGTTACAGAAAAAAGGAGAGAAAAAATAGAGTGATTAAGATGGGATAGAATTAATTTTGTTTTCTAATTTAAATTTACTAGAAATTGCAATTAAATGTCTAATCGCAGCAATTCTTTTACTCTTTCTGTCCGCTGTTTGTCTGGATGCAGCGCGAATAATCTCTTCTTGTGGAGGAACGCGAGTTGCTGAGAGCTGGAGTAGCAAGATGCTACAATTCCATGAGTGATTTTTCATGGACCTTTCATATAGAAGAATAAAGAAAGGTGGAAGTTAAAATTGGGAAATTATGAATTCAGGTAGATTGACTCGTTTTTTAAAAATTGACAAGTGATCGGGGGCAAAGTACCCGAGCAATTCACACGTTGAGAATTTTTTTTTTATGTGGAGAAGAACCTTCCATGCGTTGACTATGATCGTGGAATATAACCACATGCATCTACCTCCGATCCATGGATCGCGTCTGTTCGGTGTTCGATTAATCAGAATTGAGGCCCC
Source organism: Sepiola atlantica (assembly GCA_963556195.1). Lineage (NCBI taxonomy): Eukaryota > Metazoa > Mollusca > Cephalopoda > Sepiida > Sepiolidae > Sepiola > Sepiola atlantica. Next base: position 182,660,812 of record OY744520.1, on the reverse strand, counting down.
ATGAGTAGAAAACATGCGTATAGATGTGTAGTCTTCTGAGCGGATACACTCTCTGTGTGAATTGAAGAAAAAAAGAACTACAGAAAAATAAAAACAACCAGTTGGAGTCAGAGATGCCGGCGGTATTTACATTTTGAAATTACGGATGTGTGTGTGTAAGATCCCTAACTCTATGGTATAATGAATGAAGGATAACGATAGATTGTTATTAATCTTTATCCTCCATTCATTATAATGATTATAATGTGGATTAGGCCATTTAGTTAGTAATGGTAGTACACCAAAACCGGGGCGATAAGAACTGGATTACTCCAAAGAATCCCATCTCTGGAGATTCCAAGTGAACAATCCGAGTGGATGTCGCTGGAGCAGTTATTAGGATGGATTCAATTCGTTTCAGTTCGTGCATCCCCATGGGGGGGGGGGTGCACGCTCCTGCATGCGCATATAATTTGGACCTAAATAGTTGCCTGTTGTTGTGTCATGTCTCGTTGAATGATTCTGGATCGATTACACCAATGTCAGCCATACATAATGCCCAAGTTGATAGTGAAGGTGTGATATGGCTCACCCAATCAAAGATCCCATCTGGCTAAATAAATGTTAAAATTGTGTACGAGAGAGTTAGGAGAAGTTAGAAAAGAAGGTGTCACTTTGTGCAATTCATATTCTATGGGACGTGAATATAGGTTGTGTTGGACATTCGGTTTCCTTGCACCTGTAAGCACAGAGAAAACTGGAAGCACCCTCATGGGTTGCCATATTCATATTGTTTTAGAGATCTAGGTTTTAAAATTTGAAATGTTAAAATTACGGAAAATGTTTTTTGTTCGAAGAATTTTAAAATAGTAGAATTATAGAAAAAGGTTTCTGGTTTGGAAATCTTTAATAGTAGAATTATAGAAAATATCTTTGGAGAGTGCCTGCAAGTGGTCAGAGGACATTTGGGCTGTTGACAGATTTCTAAAATTGTAGAATTATTGAAATGGTTTTGGGAGTGTTCCTGAAAGTTAGCAGACGATATTGGTACTGTTCAGAAATTCTAGAATTAAAGAATTATGGAAAAGTCTTTGGGAGTGTTCCTGCAAGCGTGCAGGCGATATTGGTACTGTTGAGAAATCCAAAAATTGTGGAATTATGAGAAAAGTCGCTGGCAGAGTTCCTACAAGGTACAGAAGACAGTTGGGCAGTTGAGAAATTTTAAAATAGTAGAAATAGGGAAAACAATTTCAGATAGTGTTCCTGCCGGGTATGCGGGGGACACATGGAGCATTCCTGTCAAATGCGTGGGCGTTAGGGGTCGTTTAAAAATAGATATATAGTATGGAATTAATTTAATTGGGTGGATACTTGTTTCGACGCCGGGAGGTTGTGCGTGCGTTAAGAATGTGACTTGTCTGCCGATTGGATGAAGAAGAAAATATATTGATGAATTGTGCCCATGAAAGAGCGGTTAAAGAGAAATAAGTTGAGAGCTTG
>OY744520.1:182651833-182654333 GCA_963556195.1 Sepiola atlantica | reverse complement strand
ATCCTAAAGGAGAGAGAATTGTGTATTTGTTGTGGAAGTTTTATATGCAAAAGCTAAGTCTGCCGTAACGAACGCAGCGTTCCTTCCGAAGGCACTTTGACCGCCCTCCCTCCTCCCCTCTGCCGTTGTAAGGATTCCGTAACGGATGGAAGAAGCAATTTTGTCGGTGGTCTTTCAACATTTACACACACGTCATCAGCTTTAAACAAGAAAAAATATTGCCTGGCCTAGGTTCGCTACAAGGACAGCAAATGTAGCAGCTGTTGCAGCTTCAATACAGCAGTCACCCAGACGTTTCACACGAGACCACGCACTTGTTTTACACTTGTTTTACACATGCTTGTTCAAAATGTTTGCAGGATCGAACACAAGTATCTCCATATGACTACTTCAAGATGTGGGTTGTCACGAGCTAAGCGAAACGGATTATGAAACCGTACATGTTTGTGTCAGGACTGCTGTTCTCATTATGGATGTTATTTTCACAACGTTTCCATCGATGTAACCTGCGATTTTCTTGAAACGCGTCTTGTTGAACGCTGGAATATTTTTGTTGAACTCGGGAATCAATCCGTTTTATACGGAACCCTTTATTTAATCGACGGGGATAGCTTGATCTTGTTGCGCTAGCTATGACCGGGTAAAAGTTTTAAGTAATTCGTAATTGTATCCTTAGTATCGCTTTTACTGTGGATTGCATCTTCAACCTCCAAAAGACTGTTACTTCAACCTCCAATTATTACTAAGCGCTTATATCTCTTGCGCCACTGGTCCGGATGACGAAACAAGAACAATCTACATCTGTGGATTAAATAAAGAGTTTTCTGTTTGAAATTTCGTACAGATTCACAAGTTCGATATAGAGATTTTCGAGTTCGATGACGCACCCGAAGAAGGCCGGTGGTTATATCGACCGAAACGTTATAAAAATAGCATACAGCATGAGAACAGTAGTTCGAATAATCCAAATAATACAAATTATCAATGCTCATCTAAGAAATTCTGGAACATAATTTTTGTCAGGACATTCTCCAGCACATTCTCTCAACAGCTGTTCCGATGTGCAGTGATGAAGCGCCATTTAATTTATCGGGGTTGGTTACTAAACATAACTCTCGATGCTGGTTAGTCAAATCCCCTCGTTAATTTAACGAATGACCACGACAATACGAAGATACCTGTCTTTTTATTGAAATATCTCCATACAAAGCATGCAGCTACTTAGTGTAAGGAGATAACAAGAACGAAAGATGATTACCCCAAATACAGGAGATGCCTATTGTCCTTAGTCTTGAAAAGACCAAGGCTATAGGTAGGAGGAAAACAGTCAGCAGGAAGAGAGTTTCACAAGCCTACAGTTCTTGGTAAGAAGCTACTCGAATAAGAAGCTGTATTACAATAAGGTATCAGAACAGCAAATTGGTGGAGACCACTAGACCAATGAGTCAAACGAGCTGGAACAAAGGAAGCATGGAATAGACCAGACAATTCTCAAGAACACAGCCCATAATAGTATTTACAGAAAAGACTGAGAATAGCAACATCACGCCTGTAAGAGAGAGAGAGAGAGAGAGGTATAAAGAAGAAGAAAAGGTTGGGCAAATGAAATTACAGATACGTTTTTGCATCTGATCAAGAATCCTGAAATGGGACAGAGATTTCGACGTATAGTTTCCATATTATTTCGAAGAGGAATGAAGGCGTTACAGTTACTGTTACATCGGACCATTATTCTTACCCCCCCCCCCAAAAAAAGGTTTCTTCATCTTAAAGTCGGCCAGTTAAGCGCCGTTCAAAATCCGAATGCTGCATGATTCCAAAAAGATGGTGCTACACCGTTTACGTCTTGATGGTCAATCGGATTCTCCCACCAAATGTTTCCGGGTCATCTTGTTGCTCAGAGAGGCAATTTAATTATTGCAGTATCGCTTGGTCATTACACTTATTCATTAAACCTAACGAGCTTATACCCGCTCATTGAGTGTTGATGGGGCAGTGCCTGGGTAGACCAATGTCCAGTTTTACCTAGCTTCTACTACTTTATAGCTAGAACCAAGAAAAATAAAGTGAAATTTCGTGGGAAATAAATTGCTACTTAGTTTTTGCATGAGAGAGTAAGCAACTACGATGAATGGATTTACGTACTGTTTTCATCATAAAAAATAGTAATGATGTTTATAGACTAATGCAGAATACTCTTTGCCTATTTCTTTTTGTGGATTATCAAAAAGAGGTAACTTAGTTTGTTAACATATCTAATGTTTTTTATATTTTGATATTATCATCATATTTAATTTCATTAAATTTATAAAACGAGTATCAATTAAAAACAATGTGTACGACTTACTTTAGATACACACTCGTTTATTGACCTAAAAAAACAACTGCCTTAGTGATTTATACTCTGCCTATTCCTGTTTTAAACGAATCACCTGTTTTTCTATTTGCATACGAACAGATAAACACTAAAAACATGATAACTTTTTAATAGCATATCATT
>OY744520.1:182624333-182646833 GCA_963556195.1 Sepiola atlantica | reverse complement strand
ATATAGAGGAACTTTTAAAATGTAAATAGCGAAATCAGCGGCTATGTACCAGGCAGTATAGAGTGATCTACGAAACGGTGTTTGGATCGTGCATATAGCTATTTGTACTGCTTGTTATTAAAGCTACTCGAGAGTGCCCAGCTATTGTAGGAGGGGGCTGATTAACAATAATATTTTTATAAATAAATATTAATTATTTAAATACCTACAGACATCGATGTTTCATGCTAACGCAATCTTCAGTGTAGGAACTAATTCTCAACGGTCGGTAGGCGCGAACCCCGATATATATATATATTGAACGAAAAATTCAAAATGGCGTATTAGTCGGTTGCCCCACGTGTTAGTTTGCTCTTTTTCTTTGTTTTTTGTTTGGTTTCACCCAAAAATGAACCACTGTATAGTGTAGATTTTTTCAAGACACTTTAATCCAATAACTTCTTACTCTTTGTGAATTTTTCTGATGATTTTGTAATGTTGCAGAGACGATATTGACATAAAAACGTTGTTAGGCACAAGACAAATGAAACGGACCGTAAAAAATATATCTCACAGAAATGTTATGTTTTTTGGAAATGTGAAAAAAATAAAAATATAAAAGAAAACCATGGTTATTGGAATATAATATGAACTTACCCTTGAGTTCGGTTTCGTGTACTATCACCCGGGAAAGTGCCGACCAGAAACGCATTATGAACTCTACGAAAGATACTTTATTAGCTGTCAGTTATCAGACAGACCAACCCTGAAATAAGCCGCCCCAACGGCTTCCGATTCCCTGGACTCCAAACAGGCTTGTCAGAAAGTAAGCCCTTCGAGAGACCATTAGGGAAGAAAGGAGTTATAAGGCTGGCTGACAAAAAAAGTTTACCTCTGAACTGGTTGAATGGCTGACAAGAAACCAGTGTTTATATCGTGACACCACAAGAAAACAAATATATAAATTATCTTTTTGTTTTGTTTCTCAAAAATGGCGACAGCTTACTTGTTCATGATATTCTTTCAAATAAAAAAAAATTACGTCCGTTTCTGTTTTTTTTTGTAATAAGAATATATGAATTCTCTCTTTTGTTAGTGTATAAAGTAGATACAAAAAATAAAGTATAGCTATAGTTAACAAATGAATCACCTAAATGCTAAGATTATTCTTAGCTGGGGGAAATCTACGCGATATTGAATTTACCTAAGATTTACCTAGACGCTGCTATTCTGAATTCAAAACAGCAAGCCGCCATCAATAGTATGCCTCTCCTGCACCAAACAGTCATACTAATAAAAAAAAGTCAAATTAAATATTTTCCAGGTAAACTTTTATAATCAAAACTTATTAAAATCTGCTGGAATAATTTTTTAATTAAAATGAAATATAAAGAAAAAAATAAATTTGTACTTGATTACTAGAAAACCATCAAATAATTCGAATAAAACAATCGATTATTTTTAATTAATTAAATTATTAATAAAATTGATTTGAAAGTGTGAAATAATTTATATCGGTTTGAAACCGTCTTAATTAAATTCAAAACGTTGTTTATGACCGTTAGGTACAAGAGAAACAGTATTTTTATGGTGGCTTAGGTAACCAATAATATTTGTATGAATAAAAAATTATACTAAAGAACAGCTCTACTTGTTATTGAGCACTTTTTATAAACAATGGAGTTTCAACGGATTTACATCTATATAAACTAATACAATACATGTACTAACTAAACCAATATCGCTGAAATTTCTATATTTTAAATTCATTTTTAAATATCTTGTCCTAGTTTGCCCCCATTCTTTATTTGGAATAACCTCGAATTAAAAATAGTTTGTAAAAGCAGACATTAAGTCTAATCTTGCTCTCGTGGCGAGGCAACTAAACAGCGACACACGCTCAGAGCTCGAAGAGCCATTAGAAATATTAACCAATAAATAAGTTGAACTAATGCAGCATCTATTTTATTTTCTTTGAAGTTTAATAATGGTACAAACTAAGCAGGTTTACTGATTAATTTAATAATTAATTGATACGGTTACGAATAGATTCAGATTGCAAGGTTTTCTTTAGATATCGAAATAAGTATTGTTCTCAAAACAAACTAAAGGTTTAGCTCGGTGGCAAGCTGTCAGACCAAACTCTGTATTGAAATAAAGTAACTGTTATCAAGTGTGTTGAGGTCAACACGATCTACCCCGCTAAGCCTGACACAATGACAGCTTTCTCGACTCAAATAAACTTTGTAAGTGTGAAACCCCCGACTTATATCTGAGGGTGGGAAGAGCTAGGGGCGTCTCTTGAATGACAGCCTTTCTTTCTTTTCGCGAGAGAGTTTTCTTATTTTGAAGTTGCCGCCGAATGAAACATATGTGGGTCTGACACGGACTATTACACTCCGACTGGGTTGCGGTTAAATCATGTCTGCCACCGACTACAATAGTCCGACTTGGTTGCGGGTAAATCATGTACCAGCTTGGCTGATAAAATGAAATTTTAAAAATAAATTATATTTTTTCTAAAACACAAATGCCCCGTCTAGTTCTTATTTAACCATTCCTTTCATCTTGCAGACTCATCCATGGCTCTAATCTATAAATTCTAATAGAATTTTCCACGCCGCTGCGTAATTTAACCTTATGTGGAAATACCGTTTTTATTACTGATTTCTCTTAATATCAGCTTCCAGTGTTTAGAATAGACATCAGTTAATGTTAGGATGGAGAGTACTTTAGTCCCAATGCTTTTTAAGCTACAAAGAATCTTTAGGGTACGGTGATTTATAATTAGACTTAGCTCTACATTGAATAGAGAAAACATTAAAAGCTAATACACAAAACATATTAGTATTACCCTCTAGTCACACATTTTTGCTAGTATGTATGACGAACGAACATCTACTACATTGCTCCAAAAGAAGGGGGTAATACCTGGGTGGATGGTCTCATGACAACTGAACAGATAATACACTACCCCCAAGTATGAGATAATTCCTAGAAGGATAGTATAATGACTACAGAGCTAATATTACAGTATCCCCAAAAGACAAGAGGGAATGCCTGGAAGGGTAGTATCATGACGAACGGACATATACTAGCCCCAAAGGAGGATGGTATTATGACAACAGAACAGATACTACATTGACCCACCCAAGGAACATGTAATGCCTGGGAGGACGGTATCATGACAACAGAACCGATACTCCGCCCATCTCCCTAAATTAAGCATTGAAAGATAGTATATTAGTCTGAAACAATATAGTAAACTAAATTAAGCATTGCAAGATTGTAATAGTATAGTTTCGGCTTCAGACAGAGAGGTACGAAATCTCCATTGATAATAGATTCTCAGATAAATTCACGTGTGTGTGTTGTTCTTGTGTCAGCGTAACTTTGATAATTGCACACTACACATTGAATTATTATTATTATTATTATTATTATTATTATTATTATTATTATTATTATTATTATTATTTACTATAAAATCAGAATATTTTTAAAGCACACTTGCAATAGCATGACGAATGAAAATTGAGAAAGGTACCTAACTTTTTTCCCATTGGACGCGATTGATTCGCAGAATGTTTGTCTAGAAACAGATAACATCGACAATAACAGTTGTGTACGTTTTATTTTTCTGTATACTTATTGTAATAAACATGTCTAACTATGTATTTGTTTATATATATATATATATATATATATATATATATATATATATATATATATATATATATATAGTGCATTACTTCGAATAAATATCCCTAAAGAGACATTATTGATGGGCATTGAAACTATAAGAAATAACTCGGAATAACGGGCAATGGAAGTAGAAGTAATTTGTCCTTTATTCATAATCGAAACTCAGTTACCGCCATAAAAATCGGACATTTGAAAAAATTTGCAATCCCCGATTTTTCATTTCTTACCGATTTTCCGATTTCAACTTTTACATTTTGCTTTGTCCTCGGTCGAAGGAGGAGAAATACTACTCGGTTATTTCCTAGTTTAGTCAAATGATTTTTTAAATACATCCTTGTATCCGTGTGTGTTTTTCGGCTCTACGTAAATAAACACGGACTTATTAATTATCTTTAAAAAAGATAAAACAGAAGATAAAAATGAGGAAGGACAGAATAAAATCGAAAATCAAAGTCGTATAGACACAGCTAGTATATATATATATATATATATATATATATATATATATATATATATATATATATATATATATATATAATGGTAATAATCCAGGTAAAGTCGTCCACAGGGTAGTAATCCAAAGAATTTCAACCGGGTTTATAAAAAGTGCTCAATATCAAATAGAGCTTTATATATGATTATTTTTATTTACACAGACATGTACAAAATCTGCGACACTGGCATGTCGATGTTATCAATCAACAGTTGATATAAACTGAGATCTCATCAGGCAGAGTTAGAATCCGATCTTAACCTTAGATCATATTTGGAGAGAGCTTCTCTCCAAATATGATCTGAGGTTAAGATCGGGTTCTAACTCTGCCTGATGTGATCTCAGTTTATAATAACTGTTGATCGATACCATCGACATGCCAGTGTCGCAGATTTTGTATATGTCTGTGTAAATAAAAATAATCATATATATATATATATATATATATATATATATATATTAGCTGTGTCTATCCGGCTTTTATTTTCGATTTTTTCTGTCCTTTCTCATTCGATATATTACTGATGTGGTCACGCACATTTTTTGTAGGGGACATTCATACTGTCTCTGACAATTACAATTGTTAGTGGTTAAATTACCGTCAATGTTTGAAGAGTTAAATGGAGAAATAAGGAATTCAAAATAAGTGGGTAATAAACAAAAGAAAGAAATGGAAGGAACTGTAGTTAAAGAACGAATGATGAAGGTAATACAAATAATGAAAAAAGATAGAAACTAAATAAAAGAGTATGTACATATGTAACCAATTATATTTGTATAAATAACAAATTATACTAAAGAACGGCTCTACTCGTTATTGCGCACTTTATAAACAATGGAGTATCAACGGATTTACATCTACATAAACTAATACAATGCATATATATATATATATATATATATATATATATATATATATATATATATATATATGAAAATGTATTAATCCACATATAGTTGTTTTGTCGTTTAACGACACATCAATGTGGCTCGACATAGCGAACGAATCAACCTTGAGATTCGAACCCCGAACGCAAGGTCACTACAAACCGTGACAAAAAAAAGTTTGCGATATCATACCATAAGAGCTAACGAATCCGCTACTGAGAGCGGAAAAAATAATATCGTTTAAATGAATTTATTCATTTGTTTACATTTTTTTCGATACTGATAACTGAGAGGCTTCCCGCATGTGAAGCACATTACCTTGCGACTGCTTACCTTGAACCTTAAACACGATTGTCTTCAAGTCCAATGTCAGCAATTCTAATTACGGAAGAGTTTTATTCGCTATGCTAAAGTGAAACCATTGTTTCCTTAACATAATGCTCCGACCTTGAAGAGCGTATTATTAGATAGATAGATAGATAGATAGATAGATAAGTTAAGCATATCTATATACTATTAAAAGATTCTGGCAGTTTTTTTTAGTTCATATGTTCGTACGCAAATAGAAACATGTGATTAGGTGACACATACAGAATAGGCAGAGTACACATTACTAAGGTAGTAGTTTTGACGATGTCACTATCCGAGTTCAAATCCCACGTAAGTCTGAAATATTTTTTTTTAACTAGATGCATATTTTTTAAATTTTAAGAAATTAACAAAACATAATAATATTAAAAACATTACATAAATATTTTTTTTAAAGTTACCATTTTGCGCTACAATGTAGACATAAAGAGTATTCGACATTAGTTTAAAGCGAATTGTTTTTACTTATAAACATAATATTTTATATTTTTGCCAATAAAAAGAATACGTAAGTACACTCATCGTGGTTACTTACTCTCTTATGCAAATACTATTTCTTCCAGGAATATTCTTTTAAAATATTCTTTATTTGTGCTATAAAACGATGTAATTTAGGTAAATAGGAAAGTTGAAATACCTATGTACTGTACGAATACCGCTCAAATTACGGGTATAAACAAGTGGTAAGTGATTTATTTTCTCAAAATGTGTATTTTGATTAAAATATATTTTGATTAAACAAGATTTTCGATCAATAACTCATCTTTGTATGCATTAAAAAATAAATGGTTGTATCCGGGGGGGGGGGGGCATATATTTGTGAATACTGAATAATGGAAGTATGCAACAGTCATATTGCCGTTTTGAAAATGAAAGAAAACCACTCCTTTCTCCACTTGCTCGCGCATGTTCGGCTTTATTATTCATTGTGCCTTGTTGATCCAATTAGTTCCAACTCATGACATTTGATTCCCGGTCACGGAGGGTCACACCGCCCACAAACAAAGCCGTGTCAAGGCGTTCCCGCCTTTGTGATCATTTATGCAAGCTAATCAGATGCACTGGTCTGACCAGCTCACTCTTACCTTCCCTAGCTTTCTGATATTACCGCGAACGAAAAAACATCATTAAATAATTAATTACAAATTACAAACAAATAATAATAAGGATTGTGTCGTTTTTATTCATTTTTTTTAAATCCTTTTTTCTGTTTTACTAAAATTTCACAAAATAAAAATCTTTTGTTTATTTGGTAACCTTTTGACAATGCCAATCTTTATAATTATTCGTCTTTTCACTCGAGCGGTTCTTTCTTTTATTCTAATCAATCCTTTCACGAGTCGGACACAAAATGTAATATAGTGATAATAAAGATTTTGTTCTTTTCAGAAGCATTGTGCAATTTCAAAATATGAAAGCTTGAGAAGCCGCTACAATGCAACTTTATTCATTGATTGTTTTAATTTGAATCTAAATTATCGGGAGTAAATCGCATCTTCAGAGATAAGAATTGTTGCATTTTATGCATTCGTTTTTTAGTGTTGCCACTTTAGGCCGCCAGTGTTAATTTGAATCAATCCTTAAGTGAGAGAACAGTGTCGGTGTGATACAATGGAGGCCGCGAGGATAGGAAGTGACTCATCGACAGAGACAAAAGAGAATGCGGGAGTTGTCAGTTTCCATTGTTTAGGACAGGTGACTCAAAAAAAAAAAATACCGGACACGACATTTGGGGGTGACGGCGTTTTGCGACACTAGGGTAGGTTAGTTTTACGACAGTTTGACGACAGTAAGGTTTATGACAAAAAGTTAACGAGTTTGGGTTTTGGGGAGAAGCCGGGCAGTTTGGATTTAACCTGGACAGAGAGTGGATCGGGACAGATTGGACCGACAACTGACGACTGACGAGTTATAGACTGAGGGAGAAGTCGGCGAGTTTGGGGTTAGTTTTCCATCAGAGCGGATCGGACAGACAACTGACCAGAGAGATAGCGACGACCACGACTGGGGTACATATTTTCGCGCGGACGGAGAAAAAGCACGCTTCCCAGACTCAATCGAGGTGTATGAACATTTGTTCTGTGTTGTTTTATTTTAGCGTGAACATAGGCGATCACATTCGGTCACATCGGCACGCCGGGACAATAATAATAATAATAATAATATATATATATATATATATATATATATATATATATATATATATATATATATATATATATATATATATATATATATACTGGTTATTTAAAAGCAATGCATTTTGGTTATATAAGAGCAATGTATTATAGGAATATAAATAATTATCCTACCTATAGAATTATATTTGACAAGTATATTCGGCATTAAATCACCCATAGATGGTTTATATGCTGTAAAAAAGACATCAAACAAATGCTATTGGTCTGTATTTTAGGAGATTGTCTGACTCTTTTCCTGTGGGTATTCTTAAAGAGTAATGTTTTCAAGGAGTAATGTTTTCATGGACTTATATTTTCAATGAGCATATATTCTAGAAGTAATGTATTCTACAAGCGATGTATTCTAAGAGCGATGTATTCTAAGAACAATGTATTCTGAGAGCAATGCATTCTAGGAATAGAAATAATTATCCTACCTATAGAATTATAGTTGAAAACTTTATTAGGCATTAAAAAACCCATAGATAGTTGATATGCCGTAAAAGAGATCAAACCCAAACAAAACAAAAAAATAATAAATTGAATATTCTCTGATGCATTCAAATATAAGTCGAAGAATACATGACAAAGACAACATGGGAGGTTGGGGGTTACGCAAGGTCAATACGCGGAGTTAGACAGAAAATTAATGTCGAGTATATATCTGTCAGGTAAACAAATGACTTTTTAATTGGGGTTCGCTATTACTACTGCTTATTTTCGTAGTTCGGAAAGTCGATCTTATGAATACAGCTAACGAAGATTGTGCCTCAAGATTGTCTGGTCTGCATGAAGTTCTCTTCGTTTATTGTAGCTATTCGTTAATCTGTAGGATTGCAGGTGTTAACCTCGGCACCGAGAACAACAAGGTTAAGAGGTTGCATGCGAAGTCGGGGAAAGTTTGACTCAGAATACACAAAGGGGTGACGCAGGAGCAACGTTGCCATTTTCACTTTATAGATTAGCGATTCCGCGCCAAACACGTCTCTCTCTCTCTCTCTCTCTCTCTCTCTCTCTCTCTCTCTCTCTCTCTATATATATATATATATATATATATATATATATATATATATATATATATATGTATATATATATGATCTAAGGTTAAAATCGGATTCTAACTCTACCTGATGAGATCTCAGTTTATAGCTGTTGATCGATGACATCGACATGCCAGTGTCGCAGATTTTGTACATGTCTGTGTAAATAAAAATAATCATATATATATATATATATATATATATATATATATATATATATATATATATATATATATATATTTGCAAAACAAATCAATTGGTTAATAGATCTAGTTTATTTAATCTGCCTTAACAATACGCTTCACGATCGAACATATATATAAAAAAAAGTGGCTGCCATAGCAAGAAATGCCATTAATTATGTTGAAAGTTCCAATTAGATCACCTCCCATTCTTCTCTGTCGTAAAGTAGTTCATCCTAAGATTTCTGACATTGCTTTGTAACAGCACTCTTTTATGTTTCCGCATTTTTTAGATGAGGATTGATTATTTAGATTATTTTGATTACTCGGACTACTATTCTCATCTTGAATGTTATTCTCACAGCGTTTCGGCCGATGTAACTTCCGACCTATTCATGTGTTTCTTGTCGAACTAGGAAATCTGTACGGAATACGTAACGAAACCCATTATTTAATCCACGGAAGCAACTTTCTTTTCTTAAGTCAACCATGACAGCGTAGACGTCTTAAGTAATTCGTAATTGTATTCTTCTATCGCCCGTATCCAACCCTCAGAAGACTGTTACTTAGAACTTATTATACTTTTATCCACTGCGCTATACTATAATTGTCAACAAGGACCTGTGGCGCAATGGATAAAAGTGCTAAGTGCTAATAAGTTCTAAGTTTCAGTTTTCTGGAGGTAGTATAGACTACCCACTAGAAGAAGGAAATGCCTGGGAGGATGTTTGCATGACAACAGAACAGATACAACACTATGTCTTAAAGGAATAGTCTATGTCTTTAAAAATGGTATCATGGCTAACAAAAATATGATACACTGCCTCTAAAGAGAATGTAATTCTTGTTATGATAGTCTCCCTTCTGTCTCCCCTTTGAGCTTGCAGCTTTCTGGACGATTAATTGTCGAATAAATCATTCATCTTCTAAGATCATGTTATTGGATTAGTTGAATAATTAATCTAAGAAGTATGCTGATGATTTCTTATAACATCTAACAGAGCTAATCTCAGTCTCGGAGGAACAACACACATGCATGAATAACGATGTTGCCCAGAAGACAAAGTATTATTTTAAAATGATTAAGGTATAAATGATTATACTTATTACAGAAGTAAATAGTTCGATGACGACCCCCATGCTGTAGCACCCAAATATCATAAATTAGAGACTCGTCACCGATATCAGTTTCATGTCGTACTCAGGAAATTTTATTTTTAACTCTTAAATGCTTTTTGTTTAAAAAAATGATACGTTCAAACCAAATGCCTATTCAATATAATATTCAATGAAAATGTATCAAACTGCAATTTTTGACAAGTGTGCGTAGGTATTCGTATTATGTTGCATCTGGACACCCGCTAAATAGATAATCAGTATCTTTGATAATAATTTTTTTTCAAAATAAAGCATTTAAGGTTTAACCCATATATAGGAACTTGATATACTAATTTCCATAAATTCAACATTCATGTTTTTATCTATTTTTCAACATTTCTAATATTTTAAGCGCTAGAGTACGACGCATTTCTAAAACGCAAAAATCGTCTATACCTATTCAAGCTAAGATCCGCGCTACTAGGTGCTTATTACAAAATTCAACGTTGATATTAGACAATTATCCGTTGAAAAACAATTTAAATTATTTAAATCCTTGTTCATGAATGTAGTGGTAAATACAAGTTTAATCGTATGCGTTAAGACAGCAGATTTGATTAAAAGATTGTGTAACACTTACGTCACTTCCTGTTTCTGTGGCAAAACTTGCATTAGCGAAAATAAATTGCTGGTTTATTTAAGTTATAGGAAAAAATGGCATACTTTACTGAAAGAAAACCTTATTGCTTTTAGCCCATTCGTTTCTATGTATTATCCGATATCAATCTGCCATTGTTTGGCAATTAGCGATAATCTTTTTGAAAGTAGTTTTGTTTCACACATGGAACGTGTGATACAGCATCTCAGATCTCGTTCTATCACTTGTTTGCGTTTGCACATGCGCAACAAAACGAAACCGGAAGCTATGAAGAAACAGTCACTCTACGAGACCGCCATTTTGTCTGCCGGTCTATTTTTTCGCAAACGTTTTGATGAATATCGAATTGCTTATCATATTTTCGTCTTTAATCTTTCCTTTCTACTAAATAATATTTGTGAGCAACCCCTCTCCGAACACACAGCTACCTCTTCCACCCTGAAGGTATTCGAATGTTCAACATTTCACACTACTTGCTAAAGTCTTCTGAAGGCGACATCTTTTTTTTATTCTATTCAAGCTGTCACCCTTCTAAGAATCTATATAAGGATGTATATAAGAAATGTATATAAAAATGGGCTCTCCTCCCCCCCTCCTCTTAAAAAACTAAAACAAATGAAATAAATAAAGTAGATAGAGAAAACACTTATGTGTTAGGTAAACGTTTAACTGCAAACACGAGTATTTGTTTAGATTATTAGATAAAGACCATTAAAAAAAAAAAGGAGTTAATCAAAAGAAAGAGTTAATCTAATTCACTGTAAATTACACCCTGAAAAACATCAAGATATACACCAACATTTCAGGCTGTGTTTATCAGATGAATATCGGATAACAGTCTTACGTGAATGCGGCCTCTTCAGTATCATGAGAAGATACACTTTTTTGCCTCCCTGTATCAATACTGAAGAGCGCTCTTTTTTATTCTGGTCTGAGATGGAGATGAAGAAAAGGATAGTTCTATAAAAACAAGAACGGATATTAGGATACGTCCATTCAATCTACACTGATATTCTTAAGATACGTCCACTCGGTCTACGCGTTTAACGATTAAAATGTTTTTTTTATGTAAAAAAAGAAAAAAAGGAAAGGGAGGTGGTTCTTACGGATTGTAAGTTGAATCTTCGGACGAAATATGGCAAACAGGAGTAGTATTAATGGTAAAAAGTGAGGGTGGTAGGATGGTAGAAACTTGTCACAGAAACTATATATTTAGGTTTTTCTGTCATTCTCACACTGTTTTTTTTTCTGTAACGTTGGATTATACTCAATGAAAGAAACGTGTTCTTCTTATTAACACATTTTGTACAAGACCCTGTTGGGGTCGGTCGTAAAAAGAGCATTTCCTTTTTTTGCAACCCCTACTCTCTTCTTGGTACCGTCCATTTATTTATTTTTTCAACATTTATTAATGAGTCACAACTTATCCAAGCTAAACGCGACTCACGGATAACAGTGAATGATATAGAATGACTGTCAGTTAAAAGATGAAGAATATTATGAGAAGACTAAAACTGATTAAAATTAACTTAGTCTGATTCCATATGGGAACACTTTATGACAAGTATTTGTTAAAATTGAATATGAAGACGACCAAGTTGTAATCTGCAGGGAAGCAGTCCTGTTGTAATGTATTCCTCAGAAGGGAAGACGCTTTGTTCGTGGAAGTTCCGCCTCACAGTAGGCGCATGGAAGAAAAAAAGAGAGTTTTTTCTCGTTGTTCTTGCTGTGAATGTCTTGCAAGGAAGAACCAGAGATTGGAGGTTAGTGGAGGAAATTCCGTTGAAATAACGATAGAGTAGAGAAAGACTAGCAACGTCTCTACTGTGAGAAAGGGTCTGTAAGAAACTGAAGAGATTATCTTCCACTAGATTTCTGAGTGACTCTTCCCCAGACGTGGTAGCAGTACTCCATCTTAAGACATATTTGAGTCTTATATAGGTAGAGAATCGCATTAGGAGTGAGGTCACGTCGGGGTCACCAATTGTGGAGTGTTTTTGGTTCCCTTTTTGGGGTGTGGTATTTTAAACGACGGTCGCGTCTTTAGGGATTACCAAGCACCACACTAAACAATTAATTTTGTGTAGGTAAATTGAGACCGATTCGATAACAACATATATGATTGGCCAGGATCACCAGTTAGCAAGTGCTAACTTCTAACAATATAATAGTGTTAATAAAAAAGGAGAAACTGTAAAGTAAAAAAAAAGAAGCTTTTATATATAAACAATTTTACAAAATGTAAAATATAAAAATAAAGTTTGTGCTGGATAGAAAATGTTTGAAACGACGCGAGCGTTAACTTTGTCCTTAAAGTTTAGTATGCGTGTGTGCGTGCGTGTTTTCTTGGTTAAGCATGTTATTGTGGGGATGACAGCAGGCGTGTTTAAAAGTGGATCTGGGGTTCTCACTTCAAGTCGGGTGTTTTTGTTGTTGTTGCTGTCTTCATTCATAGCGAGGCGAGTTATTCTCTTGTCGCCAAGAAACTGATCTTTCTCCGATAATTTCCTGGTTTTATAAAAGTTTATTTCTCACCCACTTGTTCAAAACATGTGTGAATTCTTTTGTTGAGAGTTCACACTTTGGCCACATCTGTAAAACTTATGTTTACGAACAACTGACCGCAAGGTGATCCCCTCTTCAAGAAGAAAGAAAGAAATAAAAAGAAAAGGAAGAAGAGGAAAGAAGAGGAGAGAGTAAGCCGAACGAACCTAGAAAGAAAAAGGGTAACTGAGGGGGCTAGCACTTTCCTTCAATGCCCGTTCGTCTCATCGATCTATTGATCTGCCACAGTACTTTCTTGAGCGATAGAATGATCAAAGCTTTTTCCCAGTAATCTTAGCAAAAAGATTGGATTTAAGAGTTCCATAGTAGATCTGGATTGAACTTCAGTTCTATGATCTTATTAAGACCAAGGGCTTCCTCATTGAAATAGTCATTCACTTCAACTGGGGCAAAACAAGGATCTCAGTATTGGTAGTGAAAGCAAAAGAGCTTGGTCTTAGAAGTGTTAAAAGTACCAAGCAACACTTACTCCATATCAGAAAAGAGGACCAGCACGATATTGAACATCAATGCTCTCCAATGTGCTACCATAGACAGTCGTGTTGTACATTATGCGTAGAGTAACTAAGAAGTACTAATCGTACCTAAACGTAAAATGGAACCCAAGATTGATAATACTATTCAATGCTTTCTTAATAAACCTCGTTTTTTGTTATTCAACATTTTGAAGAAAATCTTTAGATGTTGTACTCTGTCAAGATAAAAAGGAGGCCCCTGAGCAGCACCTCCTCAGATGTGGTATTACTACTCCATCTTAGGACGTATCTGACTCTAATATAGGTAGATGATTGCATCAGTTGGCAAGAACTTTCTTGGGCAGTAGATTGATTTAAGTATTATTTCAAACTTTAGCATGACTGACACACGAATGTTCTATTTAATACACACATGATAGGCCTACGCAGATACTGTTTATCACTTAAACGTGACATGAAGGCGGACACACAAGTACCCTCAGAGCGACGCTTGGACACGTCAAAAAAATAGAATGTGTCTTCATTTAATGTGTGCGTTTCAACGATAGAAAATGTCATTTTAGTTTGAAGCTTGACAGACTAACAAAAAAGCTATTTAAAACTTAGGATTGACGTACAGACCGACATACACATTTATGTGGCAATCTAAAGAGCCGAGTTAGACACAAGGACAGTTTTTAATGTAAAGAAAATCCAGCTCCCCGAAAAAAGCACTCTGAATCGAGACAAAAATAGACATTTCCTCAGTTTAGAAAAATTACTCCTTCACTGACCAAAGACAGAAAAAACAAAGTGTAGTATCAGAACAGATACTACACTTTGTGTCTGGAAGTTGAACAGAGATGATTGGATGCATCTACAAACGAAACATTCGTCCAATGAATTTGTACGTTTCAGCGATGAATATGCTATTTAAAACCAGCTTGACAAACCAACGAAAATGCCATTTAAAACAAGGTTGACAGACCAACAACAATTTAATTATAAACAAGCTTGATAGACCAACAGTAAATGCCGCTTAAAACAAGCTTGACAGCCAACCGAAAATGCTATTTAAAACCAGCTTGACAGACAAATGTGCCATTTAAAACAAGCTTAAAAGACGAACGAAAATTATATTTAAAACAAGCTTGACAGACCAACAAAAATTCTATTTAAAACACGCTTGACAGACCAATAAAAATGTAATTTCACACAAGCTTGACAAACAAACAAAAATGCCATTTAATACAAGCTTTGAGACCAACGAAAATTCTATTTAAAACTTAAGCATGCCACGCTGTTAGTGGTTTTTAATATTAATCGCATGGGACGCCTCTACCAGATTGCATTTATTGTGAACTGGCTTTTAAATTACTACCGTCAGACCCATTGACACACCTTCCTACTGTGGTGTGCGTATGTGTGAGGGGGGGGGGGTAAATGGAAGAGTTTTCGTTTGTCTGTCATGCTCAATTTATGAATCGCTAACCGCGCAGATTAAATAATCGTATGTTAAGAATATCTGTTTATTTTTAAATATGCCAGATACAAATCAGACCGACAATGGTTTTGTTGTTGTCGGGGTAAATGTTGTGCTTAAACAGAATGCGATAAAAAATTGTGTATAGGCGATAAAAATTGTTTTATGATGTTGTTTCTTTTAATATTATTACATGAGGAACCATGTCGGGTTAAAATTTATTTAGTATTACGCATGAAATCTGAAGAAAAACACGTTTGGAATTAGTAAATAGTCTAGAATAATCGACATTTTTACAAAATGGCGTCTTACTGGAACCGTATTGCTTATGGAGGGATGTATTTTTTGTATCGCTAAAGACCAAAGTGTTAAAAAGGTTTCTTCTCTATTACTACGTAATACTAAATTGATTTTAACTCCAAAATGTTCATCATGTCATAATCTTAATAGAAAAAAAATATTACCGCCTATACACTAATTTTATTCGAATGTTTTAAGAAACTGCTTAGACCGGCGATCTCAACATTTTCCCTATCGGGCTGGCTGAGGTACGGTTCTATCCAGCCTCGGATGTCCATCCTCCCAGGCTTTATCTTCTGTCTCTCTCTTTTCTCTCTCTTCTCTCTCTCTTTCTATCTTTCACTATCCCTCTCTTCCTCTGTACCCCCTCTCTATTCCTTATAGCTCTCTTCTATATCTTTCATACCGACAATAAGTATTCTAATTTTTCTTAAACCCAAAAGAAAACAAATAACATTTGTATGTCAGATACAAAAAACAACAACGGTCAAGCATGTTGTATCATAGAATTATGATATAAATACGTACGTCATAGACTTTGTTGATGTATCGCTTAAGTATGGTTCTTTTCAGTCCAAAGAGGTTCGCCCTACGCGTATATCTGTTCTTGGCCTTTTGGCTAAGATCAAAGTGTAGTATCTATTCCGATGGATACTGCACCCCATACTGGTGTTGTCTTGGCCTTCGGGTCTTGATTTACGCCGGTCAATGGGTCTGTCCTGTGCAGTTTTGGGAGGTCCACCTCCCAAGGCTTCGCCTCCCCTCTTTGGGGAGGAGTAAGTTAATTGCTTACTGCATGAGGCGCCTCTACCGGGGAATGCCGACGGGGCTGCCCAGGCAATTTTTAAACCCCACTTTCCCGACCCGACCTTGGGTCACGTCTTATTTGTGGGAGTAAGATAAACATTGGCCTTGTGCCGAACTCCTGGAGAGGAGTAAATCAATACTCGGATTTACCTTCTCTCTGAGAAGGCTTTAGTTGATCGTCAATCGCCTGAGGCGCTCCTACCGGGGAATACCGACGCGGTTGCTTAGGTATATTTTTGTAGGCCAGAGTACGCTTATCCCAGTGCGCAGACTTCTCAAGACGACACCTGACCTTGTGTCTAACCTCGTATTGATAGGAGGTAAATAATATGATTATCCCATCTCCAATTCAAAAAAAAAAAAACAGTGCAAGTAAAACGTCATAAGAAAAAGGCAAGGAATCCGATGCAATGAACGCCATTGGCACTTGAGTGGCTATAAATCCAAGAGCAACTCTGAAAATGAACCGGGAAGTCTTAATAGACCCTTTATGATATTTCACACCTTCGGGGCCGAGGTCGGTAACAAGAAAATCATTATAAGGTGTTAAGGTCGTGTAGAGAAAGAAAGTGAAAAGAAGGATATCAGTTTTTCAAAATTCTTCAATCGTTCTTCTTTTTCTGATTTAAACCTGATTCTTTTTCTTTTTAATTACTTAGTGAGTTCTGGAAATAATAAAATAAACTCAATGATTGCTTTGAAATTAGATTCTGGGAATTTCTTATTTGAAAGAAGATAATTTGTTCGTAGCTATATAAATAAAAGGGCCCTTCCTTATATCGTGTTTCGTGTTCCCGGCTTAACTACATCGCAGTTTTTAAATCGTACACCTCTAATTTTACTTAGATATGTGTGACTCATCGGGTCATCCATTACGCACGGATTCAATTATTCGTATAACAAAAAAGTGAGTTTACAAGCAAGCTAAATATAAATTTAAAAAAATAAAAATAAAAAATTGGTATACACATATTATTTCATGTATACATATATAATATTATAAATAAAATGACCTAATATATTGTGTATAGATTTTCAGTATTTCTTCAACAGTGCTCAATACCTAAGTAGAGCTTAATAGTAAAGTATTACGATATATGTATGGCAATTAAGCTACACAGAGGCGTCCACGTTTCATCTCCGAAGGGAATCGTTAAGTTTAACATGGCGATATATATATATATATATATATATATATATATATATATATATATATATATGTGTGTGTGTGTGGGGGTGTTTTACTAAAACATTTCGAAATTATTCATCACCACAAAATACTTTTTTCCTTTCAAAGTTTATTTATTTATTCATCAGATTTATCAAAATTAAAGAGTTTTTTCCCTACACGTGTTTCTCTACGAAGCAGATCCTTGCTTGACAGATCATCAGGGGAATTATGTACCTAGAATAAGAATTTCAACAACTGACAATACCCAATGTGGTGTTGCCCTAATTGAGGTCATTTAGGAAGAAAACAGAAGAAAGTAAAAGAGAAAAAATCTCTTAACAAAGTGGCTCATAAGATTTTTGCATTATGGTTGCTACTATGCAATCCCGGTCTGAATAAAATATCTTCTAAGTGAAAAATCTCAATTCATATATATATATATATATATATATATATATATATATATATATATATGTATATATACGTTCTTTTTAGCTCAATAAATACGCCCACAACGTATGTTAGATATGTGTACGACACTTTTGCCACGTTTTCATCGCAAATTGAAGCTTTACCTTTCTTTAACAAGTTGAATTCCCTTCATGGGGCTCTACAGTTCACTATGGAAACTGAAAAAGATAACTGTCTTCCCTTCTTGGATGTCTGTGTTGAACGTTCAAGGGGTGGTTTTCTCACTTCCATTTACAGAAATCCTACTTTCACGGACCTTTATGTGAACTGGTCTTCTTTTGTACAAAAATCTAGAAAGGTTGGTATTATTTATACTTTGGTACATAGAGCCCTTATTATCTGTTCTCGCAACAGAATGGATTATGAACTTATAGGATCAGGGACATATTTATTGATAATGGTTACCCAGAAAACCTTATTAATGATTGTATGAATAAAAAGGTTGTTTATTTCAAATCCCCTAAAATTTGTGATCTTTTAGAACATCATATTGATTTCAAATTACCCATGATAGGGAAAAATAGTAAAATATTGTGTAAGCAGATTGTTGTAAGCATTATCAATTGCTTCTACTCTGTTTCCCTGCGCTTGTCTTTTGCTACAATACCCGCTTTTCCTTCTTTTCTTGTTGTTTACCGTTTTCAATGCCAGTGCGATGCTGGTTATATTGGACATACTTTCTTGCATTTGCAGACCCGCATAAACCAACATGTTCCATCTAAGATTAGAGATGGAAGGGAAGCGTTTTGAGGTGCTGCATAGAGCGGATTCGAAAAACCATTTTAAATTTTTGGAATCTGTCTCCATCGCTTTACGTAAACCTTCCTTGTGCCAGCAGAAGGAGTTTGTAAAAGCGCTAACTCTCTTTGGGGAACTTTGACCCCCGCCCCGTTTGTTTTTTTTTTATCCTACGTTGTGCCGTTTTTAACCGACTATTAAATTAAATTCATTTTAATCGCGTTTTAGTATTCAATTTCTTCCTTAGCTCTTCATTTTCGCTAATATTATTAATTGATTTATATTATAGATTTCTCCGGACGAAATGATAGTCGAAAAAGCTCTAGAGATTTTCCATGAAATATTTTCGAAAGCATATATAAATTGTGTACCTCCAAACATCTGTTATATATATATACAGGGTGACCCCCCAAAAACGGGCCCCAAATCTAATTAGGCCCCGTTTCTTAGTGTTTCGTCCGAATGAAATGAATTTTGGGGCATAGCTAGTTTATTATATTCACAACATTACATCAAAACACTAGGGTATTTGACCTTTTTTTTTCTCCATTCTACAGCATGTGTTCTAGATAGACTCCTTTTAGTTCCATGCATTTCTTGAGGCGCGGAACGAAGTTGTCCATGATGTTCTTACAGACTGAATTGGGAATGGCTCTCATCTCCTCCCTGATGGATTCCTTGAGTTCCGTGATGCTTCTGGGTTTCCTTGCGTACATTCTGTCCTTAAGATAGCCCCAAAGGAAATGATCGGGGGGGGGGTATAGGTCCGGGCTATGGGGTGGTCACTCAAAATTAGTCTTGAGACTGATCACTCGGCCTCCGAAGTTCTCTTTCAGCCAATCTCAGGACAGGTTTGAGGTGTGAGAACTTGCTCCGTCTTGCTGGAACCAGAACTTCCTCATGAGTGACGGGTAGAGGGTATGGAGCTCACTCTTGAAGGTTTTGAGGACCTCCACATACCGCTCCTTTGTGACTGTCACTGCTGCGCCAGATTCTTCGATGAAGATTGGTCCAATGATGCCTCTGACCGAGATTGCAGCCCACACCGTGCAATTAGGAGAGTGCAGGGGCTTGGTGGCTACTTCATTGGGTCTGGAGGACCCCCAGAAGACATTTGTCTTGGAGTTCGCCTTTCCGTCAAGATGGAAGTGGGCTTCACCTGAGGTCCAAAGGAGGTTAAGGAAACCTGGTGTCTCTTCGATCTTATCGAGCATCTTGACTTCGATAGCGCTCCTCTGTTTGTTGTCTGAGGCTGTAAGGGTCTGCAGCGTCTGTATTCTGTATGAGTAAGCCCTGATATTGTTCACCAGCACTCTCCTGCAAGTCTCACGGGAGATACCGAGGGACTGACTTCGCTTACGCACAGAGCGTTTCGGACTCTCCTGGAGAGACTCTCTCACACTTTCGACCAGCTCGGCTGTCCGCTTCTTGGGACGTGCCGAGTGGCTTGGACGGTTCTCACTGGCAGCGTTGAAGTTCTCCACGATCCCATATTTCTCGAAGTGGTCCACCCAGTTCTGAATTCTGCATTTGGGTGGAGCCTTTTCACATCCGAACTGATGCATGAAACTGTCCTGGGTTTACTTAAACGAGCCTGTCTTGTAGTAAAATTTAACACAGTGTATTCTTTGTCCCAGCTCCCACTGAGGTCTTGGTGTACTCACGGTCGTTGATTCTGCCATGTCCTGTAAAATAAGGGCAATCGGTGAATAAATAAAGGAGATATCACATAAAGTGTACACGGGGCCCGTTTTTTTGAGTCACCCTAGCTGTCTCAAACAATCATGTTAAACATAACGATTCTATTCGGAAGTGTAGCTTAATTGCCATAAATATATTGTTATACTTTAATCATCTTCCACACCGATGCTTCCCGGAAAAAGATGACAACATGTGTATGTTGATATTTAATAATATTTATCGTAACATTGTCCATAGCCCCTTTAAATGCTAAGACGGGCGCTTTAATAAAACTGTAACTTAAATGCGTAATGCTAAGTTCCGGCCTGATGTGTCGTTGAACACTGTCGATGATAGCCTTCTAGATGTGCTTGCTTGCTTAGACATCAATAGATTTTAATTCTCCTATTTCAACGTGGTTGGTTTATTGGCCGCGGGGTACTAAACGTTCAGATAAAAGTCAAAATGTTGACCTCAGTCTGAGGGTTTCGAGTTGTGCGACCAGTAGAGCAATCAGCCTTCACACTGGTCATTCGCGTAAATGGATGAAACACATGTGTATGTAGATGCAAATTTGATTATCTAAAAATAGTTATATTTATTATTAATTATCACTACATTAATTTATTCTACTGTAACCAAATGCATCCGAATTTTAAATTGGATGAAAAAGATCTTAGAAATATAATACATCGATATATATATCACAAGATGGGAAATGAAAAAGGAAAAACCCAGAGATATTTTTTCCTTTCTCATTTCCCATTACGTCGGATTACTCTCATCCTTCCTTTCTCATATCACCAAATGTAATAATAAAATAAGATTCAGTTTTTTTTATGAAAAACTAAAAACATCAAACCACGTAGTAAAAAATAACACTTCTCAGACCAAAAACACATTAGGCCGAACCAATGTAATATATTAGTTCCAATGCCCCGTCGGAGAATACATCGTATTTTTTTTGGGGGGGGGATGATGATGTTAATCTTCAATAATACACAAAACTTTTAATATTTTTTATTTATACATGAAAAATAAGGTATTTAATTATTTAGATAATTTTAAAGAAGTTATTTATTTAATTTTCACGCGAAAAAAATTAACACAATTAAACTCAATTGCATAAAAGTAAAAAAAAACCTACAGTTAAAAAATATAAAATTTAAAAAAAGAAATATGAGTAAATTTTCAGATTTTCACACTCTGTTACTCCCACCCCCACCCCAAAATAAATATATTATGCTTTTTTAGGCGATTACGTGATAACACCGTGAAACATGGAAAAGAAGAAAACATATTTTAGAATTTAGAGTGATAGATCAGTTTTATATATATTTAACGTAAATTATGCGTTATTCTGTGCGTTATTTTTTTCCGTCGGGTGGGGGGAGGCGACTCTTTTAGTCGATTACGTGCCAGTCAGACTTAGGGTTAGTGTTACAAATATATTATTTAACTATACCCCCCACCAAAAAAATTAATTGCTGACCGGAGGTCGAGCAGGTTTTGCTAGTATATAATATTAAAAAAAAAATACATATTTATCATTAACTACAGAAACCGATGTGTAATGCTTATGCAATCTTCAGTTTAGGAAATGTCAATTTTTGCCAGCCGGAGGGTTCGAACCCAGTTGCAAGTCACTCTGATGTTTAACCCTTCGGCGACCACCAATTAACATTGTGATGAATAGAATTTAAAGTCTATAAATGTCAAATCAGCAGACATCCATAGTAAGCGAATCAAACAGTGTTCAACAAAAACAGGCAACAACGGATAATGACCAATGTGTTGAACACGTCATCATCAGCTGCCCCAAACACCGGCTACCAAATGGCGATTTGGGCCTTATTAACCTGGAAGATGAAACTCTGGACTGGATTGCTGCAACTGACCTGAAGGTCTACAAAAACATACACAAGAAGAAGAACAGAGAGTTGGAGCATCGCATTACGCTTAGTATAACTGGCTATGATTACATTTTCTTGGAGGTCCAGTCCTTGTTAAGAGGGGCAATATATATATATATATATATATATATATATATATATATATATATATATATATATATATATATATATATATATATATATATATAAGATAGATGGACGAAGAGTGATAAACATGCACAAATGTCCAAATTTATATCAAACTTCGATTGTTCAATTCAAGGTATGTTCTGTAATAAAATTATGTTTATTATTCCTTCCTTAAGCCAAGGCTTTTCAAAGATCG
>OY744520.1:182609333-182619333 GCA_963556195.1 Sepiola atlantica | reverse complement strand
TCTGATTTAAGACAAATTCTAGTTAATAACACTAAAATAATACATTCCGAAACCAATTAAAATAAATTTAAAATACAGGAAGCTATCTACATACAAACCCAACAACCTAAAATTAACGACATCACATATGAAACCAGTGGAAACATTTTAAAATGCTTAACATAATGCGATTTTGTTCTATGATGTAATCCAGCGTTGCTGAATTAAAATCGTCAACGACTTCCTGGAACAATGCGAAAAACGTTATATGCGCGTTTCTCCGCCGTCTTTTAAAAATTATCTTCTTTCTCCAGCTTTTTTGTTCATTTGCTTTTGATATCTGAGGATGATTCGACGAACAATCGAAAACGTTCGTGAAACCTATGGAAAATTTATTAATTTTTAAAAATTTAAATACAAAAAAGGCCAAAAGATAAATTGAAAAAGAAAAAAAGGTGTAATTAAACAGACGAGTTCTGTTATTTTATACAATGTTTGGGTGGTTTATCACAACGTTTCGGCCGATATAACCTCCGAGCTTCTTCAGGTGTACTTTGTCGAACTTGGGAATCTTTCTGTCGGACCTGAGAATCTGGACGGAATTTCGAACGGAACCCTTTATTAAATCCACGGGGGCAGCATGCTCTCGTTCCGTCTGCCATGTCTTCAGCAATTCCTCGTATCGCTCGCACTGAGGATTGAACCTTCAAATGACTATCACTTAGAACTGAATTGTACTTAGTACTATATCCACTGCGCCACGGGTCCTAATGATAAAGGGTTCTGTTCGAAATTCCGTCCAGATTCCCGAGTTCGACAGAAATATTCCCAAGTTCGACAAAGTACACCTGAAGAAAGGCCGGAAGTTACATCGAAGCGTTGTGATAAAAACACCCAAGATGAGAACTATGGTCCGAATATTCCAAATTCTACAAATTGTCAACCCTCATCTAAAAAATTCCGAAACATATATATATATATATATATATATATATATATATATATATAGAGAGAGAGAGAGAGAGAGAGAGAGAGAGAGTAAAAGTATAAAATAGGATATATATAAAGTAAAATGAAATACTTGGGTGAAAATGACGCTCGGCCGTAACTGATTAAATCCATTTTCAAATTAAGCGAGATTCCATGAAATTTAATTTCTTTATAAAACCTCTTGAGCTTAAGCATAAAATTTAGACATTTTCTAGAATGAAAATCATGTTCTGTTCGGAGAAATGGTGTAACATGTCCTAAAACGGTTTTTCTTCTAGTATTTATGTTACTCAAGTTTTTAAAGTAAATAAATAATTTATTTAAAAAAAACATAAATAAATTGCGTTGTCCAGGTTTTCACAATATTTTTTTCAAATATGCTCCTTACTATCCTTATTATTGCCAGTTCACCAACGCTTCCATGTGTGACTTTTCAAACTAAATATATATAATATCTTATAAATGAATATTAATTATTGCTTACCTACAGACATCGACGTTTCATGCTTACGCACTCTTCAATGCAGGAAGCTAATCTCCGACGGTCGGCGGGCGCGAACTCCGATAACTGATTCGCAGTCAAGAAACTTACGCGTTGACCACCCCAAATTAGCTTGGAAGTTAGGAGGAATTTAACTTTGTAAATGCCAAGTCGGCGGGTATTTACAGCAAGCAGCGAAGAGTGATCAACAACAACAAACCGTGTTGGATCTGACAATGAAGCTAGTAGTACTGCTTGTTATTAAATTAACTCAGAGTGCCCAGCCTTAGTAAAGGGGGCTATATAATAATATTTTATTAATACATATTAATTATTTATTACCTACAGACATCGATGTTTCATGCTTACGCAATCTTCAGTGTGCACATATATATATATATATATATATATATATATATATAGTCAATAATAAAGACATAGAAAATAGGTGAGATAATTAGTAAAATAAAATAGTTGTGTGGGAATGTATTTCGTTGGTAGCCGATTAAATCCGTTTTTAAATGTTTAATCAAATTAAGAGAAAAGTGATTTGTGGAGGGAAAACGGCATATCTTTAGGATTTTTGTCTGTGTCTTAGTGATAAGAACATCTATTAAATGTTAGAGTATAATCGTTAAAAAAAAATGTAAAAAAACGTAATTAATAAAAATCAAAATAATTGCAACATACAAAACATACAATATTTTTTAGTGAAATAAAAAATATATAATAATGAAAAGTCGTCAGAAATAGAAAAGAAAAGCAGAAAATTTGGCCTAAACGTAATTTAATTATGACATCGCGGAATAAAAAGGGGCGTAATAAAAGAATAATCGAGAATCTCGAACGTAATTCGAAAAAAATAAATGATTAAATTAGATTAAAAAATGAAAGGAAACAATAGATGAATTCGAAACAATGCGACGGAAGTTGAAAAAGATGAAGAGATAGATATTAAGCGATAAATTAAAAGAATGAACGAACAAAATAAACAAAATGGCGGAGATTATGACGACGAACTTTTGGAAGCATTTACTCGCTTGCGGACTAATTGCTGTTTTTATTAACAAAGAAATTGCATTAGAGATTTTAGAAAAATTAACCTAAAAATGAGAAAATTGTGCCAAGTCTTTAACCAAGCACGCACACATAGGCACAACATACACACACACACACACACACACACACACACACACATATATATATATATATATATATATAATGATAATAATCCAGGTAAAAACATCCACAGGGTAGTAATCCAAAGAATTTCAACCGGGTTTATAAAACGTGCTCAATATCAAATAGAGCTTTATATATGATTATTTTTATTTACACAGACATGTACAAAATCTGCGACACTGGCATGTCGATGATATCGATCAACAGTTATCATAAACTGAGATCTCATCAGGCAGAGTTAGAATCCGATCTTAACCTCAGATCATATTTGGAGAGAATGAAGTGGAGAGAAAAAAGAAGAAGAAAAAGAAATTTAAAGTTTGATCGATTGATCGACATGCCAGTGTCGCAGATTTTGTACATGTCTGTGTAAATAAAAATAATCACATATATATATATATATATATATATATATATATATATATATATATATGTGTGTGTGTGTGTGTGTGTGTGTATTTATATATATATGTGTATGTATACACACACGTATATATATACATATGTATATATATATGTATATATATATATGTGTATATTGTGTGTATGTGTTTGTGTGTGGAAAAGGGAAAATAGAGCAAACTGTACAATCAAATAAACTCATATAGTATGATTTTATATTTTTCCTCATTATCAAACAACTAAGCAGCATTTTTGCATTCAGACCAATGTTATTAAATAACACGTACTTATTTATATTATGGAGATTATTTACTTCATTCACTATTTCTGAATAGTCCATTATATATATATATATATATATATATATATATATATATATATATATATATATATGTAGGTATTTATTAAGACTAATAGTTATGCAGAAAAACCGGAATGGTCAAAGAAAGTATGAACAAAAAGAAATAACCGAAGACAGTATTTAGGTTACGGACTTTCACAAACTCTATTAATTTTTCAACAGATCATTCGCATATAAAATGAGATTTACTGTTAAATAAAACAATACGGGATGGGGTAACTTCTTTTAATAATTTCGTTATAATTCGACCATTCTTAAAAAAGGAATACCTAAGTGGAACCGTCAATTCAGGATGGCTATCCACTCTCTCTCTCTCTCTCTCTCATTCTCTCTCGCTTTCTCTCTCTGAAGCCATGAGGATCGCAGACAGATAGCAGGAACACAGTAAGGGAAGAAATAAAAAACTGTCAATATATATATATATATATATATATATATATATATATATATATATATATATATATGTAGATAAAAAATATTTATATAATTATATTAATATATATATATATATATATATATATATATATATATATGTAGATAAAAAATATTTATATAATTATTATAATTATATAAATATTTTTTTATTATATATATATAAATATATATATAATTAAATTATATATATATATATTTATATATATATAGAGAGAGATAGAGAGATAAAACAATATTTATATAATTATATATATATATATATATATATATATATATACATATATATATATATATAGAGAGAGAGAGAGAGATAGAGAGAGACAGACAGACATTTTTTAGTCACTTCACTTATTTTAGGTTTCCCCTTAATTTGATAGATAAAATACGTCTTATTATACACACGTAGTATCACGGCTGTGCTTAAAAGAATGACGACACACTGATATACGAAAATATGATGATATTATTATGAATCTTTATTGTCGGTGGCAGTAAAAGAGTGTGGGTTAGTAAAGAAATAAGACGCACGCACAGTAACTCGACGGTTTGTTTATCTCCGGCCTAAATTGCCAACCAACTGACGATATCAATTTCGTGTGGTAATTATATAACCATTTGTGACCGCCCTACCGTCTGTTGGATTTGACTCTCAATGTAGCCACGCTTCTATTGCGTTTTATTCGGCGACGAGGTGTATCCTTTCTGACGCTAACTTTTTGCACGTGGTTCCTATCAACAATTATTTTATTTTAGACAATGCACAATATTTGTTTTTCTCGACCAGGGGCGTTCCAATGTCAAATGCACCTACTTTTTGTCAAATTACTGTTTTCGTACACCCGGCCTTGCTATTAAAAACCTATAATCCGAAGTAAGTGATCACAAAAGGCTTACAATTTGAATGTGTGAATGAAAAAAAAAAAATAAAGGCAGCTTTCGCTACAAAATAATACTCAAAATGCGGAGCTTTTTATTGCGCATCCTTAGATATATTCCATGAAAAATGCCAGTATACAGAAATCATATGCCCTTAATAGGGTTAAGATGAAAATTCATATGCATTAAATGTACAAAAGCAGGGAAATTCCCAAATTTTTACACTTTTATTGTCATTAAGGTTATGACTACATATAAACCAAATCATTTCATTATCACATCACTACAGTATAAATCTCTATGCATGAGTGAATGAAGTGTGTGAGGTGCACTGAAGAAAGATTCCTACCAGTAAAATACATAGCCCTGTTGTGCTCGCATACCCTTAATGACAATAAAAGTGTAAAAATTTGAGAATTTCCTCGCTTTTGTACATTTAGTGTATATACATTTTCATCTTAACCCTATTAAGGGCATATGATTTCAGTATACTGGCATTTATCATGGAATGTCACTACTTTTGTAAAGGCTATGCCTCAATACAATGGTCATTTTTAAGGGTTTTTGGAATTTTCTGGAAAACTAAGGTATATGGTAAACTGAAATTAAAATGCCATCAACTAGACCCTATAACCTCTATCTCTGCCAAAAATCAACTGAACCCAGTTGATGAGATACAGGGTAGCACATAGGTACGTACGTACACACGGATAACACAAAACTATGCCTGACCTTTCTGGATCTCTGGGTTGTTTTGACTAATGATGCTGAAATTCTACACACTTATAAAACCTATCAAAAATGTTGTGCAAAGTTTTAACTAATTTGGTTTATTGGTTTTTGAGTTATGATTTATCAAAGAAATGAGATTTCTAGCATAGGCCGTTCTTGAAGTCTATTAAGGGATATAGCGCTCTCGCGCCTCCTTTGATTACAGTTTAGGAATTTTCGAATGAAATCAAAGTGGAACGGTAGTCTAGTATATATATATATATATATATATATATATATATATATATATATATATATATATATATATATATATACTATTTGTGTAATAAAAATTGGAAGCCGAACATAACTTAAGGATAAGTTTTATTTAACTATTCGTTGCTTACTGAGTGTATTCAACTCCTACCCACAATAGGAATATGTGACACAAGGTCGGAAAGTGGGATTTGAAAGCCAGCGCCAGAGAAGTTGAGCGCTCTGGCCATTAAAAATTGCCTGGGCAGCCCCGTCGGCATTCCCCGGTAGGGGCGCCTCAGGCAGTAAGCTCTAAACTTACTCCTCCCCAAAGAGGGGAGGCAAAGCCTGGGAGGGTGGACCTCCTAGAACTGCACGGGACAACCCCATAGACCGGCGTAAATCAAGCCCCGAAGGCTAAGGCAATACCAGTCCA
Source organism: Sepiola atlantica (assembly GCA_963556195.1). Lineage (NCBI taxonomy): Eukaryota > Metazoa > Mollusca > Cephalopoda > Sepiida > Sepiolidae > Sepiola > Sepiola atlantica. Next base: position 182,613,225 of record OY744520.1, on the reverse strand, counting down.
CGGGGTGCAGCAACCATCGGAACAGACACTACACCCTGACACGGCCAAAAGACCGCGACAGAGCGAGAATCCGTCTCGTTGCTTACCGAGACAAATAGTATTCAACATTCACTCTTAATATACACACGAATGTAGAAAATTCCACTATTAATCAAAGGGGTGAGGATGGCATCAATTACTTTTGATACTACAACTTGTTTCTCTAAGTTTTTTTTCTATATTCTTTTATGACACGAAATGCATGTTAAAATATTCCCTGCTTTTGGGATTCAGTTATTTTTTAAGAGATAACATCAATTTTAATTGTTTTAATTCGTTGCAGCTTGCTAAAACTCAACTAACCCAGCTCTTACTAAATTTCTATCTATCAATTTCAGTCTCTCTCATAGTATGTTTTGGACCTACCTCTCTTGTTCTATACATCGTCTATAAACCTCGCTTCCGCACCTCACTCTCTCTATCTTGCTTCCTCCAAACTCTATCTCTCTCTCATGTATATATATATAATAAAAATAAATATAAAATAATATCGAAACGCGATGGGAAATGAAAAATGAAAATAATTTTGGTGTTTCCTTTTTCCTTGTCCACACACACACATGAGAGCAATACGTTTGAAACGCTAGCGTCTGTAGGTATTAATAATTTAATAGTTATTCATAAATATTATATATACAGTACCGTCCAAAATTAAGGAACAAAAATAAAATCTTTTGAAGCTAAACAAAATTATATATTAATTTTTGTGAAAATTTCACTGAATATACACATTATGTAGTTCGACTTTTACCGAGATTTTCAAATGAATTAAAATAATATTTTTAAAGTTATCCACCATTTTACAGATTTTAAGTGTCCAAAATTAAGGAACAAAATATCATTTTTAACTAAATCACATAAAAAAGGCAAAAGAGATTTAATATTTGGTACTTGCACCTTTGTTTTCGACTGCAGGATTGCACTAAATCTTGACATTGGGCCACAGTTATCTTGGCCCATTCATCTTTCAGTTACAGCTACAAGTCTTCGATGTTTTCCGGATTCTTTTCCATAACATTTTGTCTTAGAGTCATCTGTAAGTTTTCTATAGGGTTCATATTAGGACTCTGAGCAGGCCAGTCCATTACCTCTACTTCTTGATCAGCCAGATAATTCATGACCAGTTTTGCCTTATGGCAGGGAGCATTATCCTGCAAAAAACATGGTTTTCGATACCAGAATTGTGCAACACTGGCAAAACATACTGTTCGAATACATTATTGTATACAGTGGCATTTACTCTAGTATTTAAGCGTACAAGTGGTGATGTACTCTGCCATAATATCATGCCGAAAACCATCACGCTACCTCTACCAAATTTAACAGTTTTTTTTATGCAGCTAGGATCCAAACTTTTGCCTGTTCTTCTTCTTACAAATTGTTTTCCATCACTGCCAAATACATTAAATTTCGATTCGTCACTGAAATAAACTTTTTTCCAATTTTCTTCTGACCATATAACACGCTTTTTAGCGAACGCCAATCTAACTGCTTTGTTTTTTTGTTTTTTTACTTATTTGCGGCCTTTTTCGAGGAGATCTTGCAAAAAGACCTATTTCGTGCAACTTTCTGGACACAGTTTGTCGTGAAACATTCGTGACACCTTCCATTTGTTTAGACATTTTGCCAGCTGTAAGGAAACGGTCTTTTTACACTAGTCGTTGTATTACTCTGTCTTCTTTTGCCGTTGTCTTTTTTACTCTACCAGGTTTCTTTGTGTTACTTAACCTTCCAGTTTCTTTATAGAGTTTGAGAACTCGGCTTACAACACTTTTTGAACGTTTCACACGTTTTCCGATTTCTTCTATTGTCAACTTTTCCTTTCTTAATTTGACGATTTTTGCTTTGTCGCTTAAATCAGTTTTATTGCTTTTTGACATCATTGATATTGCGTGACTTACAGCAGTGATGATAATTCAAGTTTAAAATATTTATTTTCATACTTTTATACAAAAAAAAAACCCTACTGTTTTAAACTTTAAACAACTATTTTTCCCTAATGTTCCTTAATTTTGGACACTTGAAATATGTAAAATGGTGGATAACTTTAATAATATTATTTTAATTCATCTTAAAATCTCAGTAAAAGTCCAACTACATAATTTTCATATGTAGTGAAATTTTCACAAATATTAAAATATAATTTATTTGAGACTAGGAAGATTTAAGTTTTGTTCCTTAATTTTGGACGGTACTGTATATATATATATATATATATATATATATATATATATATATATATATATATATATATGTGTGTGTGTGTGTGTGTGTGTGTGTGTGTGTGTGTTAACAGTCATGGGTAATAAATAAATCTTTAAAAATAAACAGTTTGGAGTAGTCCATTACAAACAAAAGGAATACTACGACAATCATTAATTAGGGCACTCTGGATTAGGACAGAAAATAAAAATTGCCTCAGTCTAAAAGGATCTCTCCTTTATTGACCGAGGACAGAAAAGATGAAGTATAGTATGAGAACAGATACTACACTTTGCTACTAGCCAAAATGCATTTTTTTTCAGATTGCCATTGATGGATTTTATTTCTTTTTATCCAAATATTCTATCATTTATTGCTACTACTTTGGCTTGTTATCTACGTGTCATGAATCTGCTTTGCTATGATATCTACACTTTGCTATGCGATTTACACATCATATTTTAATCAACACGGTAAAAGAGTAAGAAAGAATGTGTGGTTAGCGAGCCTGGAAACCTAACCTTAATCCTAACATCTAACCCTAACTCTAGCCCTTAACTTTAACCCTAACCCCCAACTCTAACCCTAACCCTTACCTCTAACCTCTAACCTCTAACCTGTAACCCTAACTCCTAACATCAACACTAACATTAACCCTAGCATTAATCCTAACCCGAACCCTAACCTTAACCCTAAACCTAACCCTAATCCTAACCCTAATCCTAACCCGAACCCTAACCCTAACTTTCAAAGAAGAGACCGTGTGATACTTCCGCCGATCATTCATTGAGAAGTCCCTGAAGACTCAGTAATCTATTCGGACGAATGAAGAGCTTACGCTAATTTAAACTAACTCATTTTTCCGTAAATCATCAGCCAAATTGTTGTCGATCCCAACACTAGGGAACATACACAAGAAATTGAAAGATCATGGCTTTACGCGAAGATTCGTATATTGGAGAACAAAATTAGAGGCGTACAGTGTAGATGTTTTTTTTTCTTTGTAGGTAACAAGCCAAAGCGGCAATCATTTGTTTGATACTCCCTGTTGTTGAATAGTTTTGTTTTGTTTTATTTTCATATATTACATATAAACATTACATCTTTAGTTTTTATAACTTTTAGCTTTAATAATAAATGTGGGAAATTGCAATTAGAGCGATTTTATACTACGGTTGGAAAAACAAGGACTTAATACAGGTGTTGTGTGTAGAGGGCTTTGTATCGTCGCGTGGCTGTGACGTCACGTGACTTGAAGAGACTAGTTGCTCTCTCTTTCTTTTTTTTCCGGTAGACTTAAGACGAACTTGACGTGTCTCTCTCGAGAGATAGTCCCGACTGAGGAAGACGGCGAGCTGGGTACGGTTAAATGGTCTATTAATACAGTTGTTCAAGCGGTGTTTACCGGGGAGGGGGAACAATAAGATAACTGAACCGTGAAGCAGTGTTTATGTGGTTTTCATAATCGAGCAGACGTGCCTTCACGCACGTGGTGAGGCAATTAAAGATGGCGGACAGCCACGTGGTGAGGCAATTACGGATGGCGACTGCGGGACCAGACGAGTAAAATGTTACACAGGGGCAGCGGAGAAATAAGCGAAAACACACAGGAGCTGTCAGCAAACGTGTGGCAGAACACTGGTTAAGATGT
>OY744520.1:182581833-182604333 GCA_963556195.1 Sepiola atlantica | reverse complement strand
CTTCCTTTGTCTCTGTCTGTCTGTCTGTCTGTCTTTCTCTCTGTCTGTCTCTCCCCCCCTCTTTCTCTCTCTCTCTTTCATATATATATATATATATATATATATATATATATATATATATATATATATATATATATATATATATATATATACATATATATATATATATATATATATATATATCCATTTCTCAGTGTGTAAATGTTCGTGTGTTCTCTATAAAAAAAATTGTACGTAGAATTAAAAAAAAAATTTATGACTGAATCGTATGTAATTATTTTCGAGAAAACTAATAATGCTGTTTTCATTTTAATAAAGATACACGCAAGGGGTAAACAGACCTCATATTTGCAGACCCTTCTCCCTAAATCAACATCCAATAGTAATGTACCGGTTACAATCAAACTTGGCATAGAGATTGTACAGACACAGGAGATTATTATAGGGTATATTAGTTTACTAAATACTTCCCTAAAAGGGGGCCTACGGGTCCAATATTTACAGACGCCCTAAATCAGTAACGAATAATTTGTAATAATTCGACAACGACTTTTTCCATTGCCAGAGAAAGCGAAAGGGGTCAGCGAGAGAGAGAGAGAGAGAGAGAAAGAGGGGGGGGAGAATAGATAGAGCGAGAGAAGAAGATGTGATGAGAGAGAGAGATATAAGAGAGAGCACGCTGTATAAGACAAAGGGATATAGGGAAGACAGAGGAAGGGAAGAGCGAGGATAGATAGAGAGACAGAGAAAGAGAGAGAGAGAGAGAGAGAGATAGAGGGGGGAGAGGGGGAGAAGTTAAAAAAGAATAATGTTACACACATCCTTTTTTAAACTCTTTCATTTTGTTATCCATACTCCCAGGCAAGGCCTGGTAGCTGTGCGAATATGAATATATATATATATATATATATATATGCAAGTGTGTGTGTGTGTGTGTGTATGTCTCGCGTTTTTATTTTATGCTTGTCAGTATAGAATTACGCAACCGTATCGTCAGTCGAACAATTCGAACCCCGGGTCCACGTATTATGAACCTTGGTCTCATAACCATTCGACCAAGGCGACAATCAGCTTTTTAAATGCGAGATAAATACGCCTTGTATTCTTTCAATGTTAATTTAATAAATAAATATTTTTTATTCATAGATATGATATATATCTTTCGCATTTTTAAAAATTTTAAGCTCGTCAGTATAGAATTACGTAACAGTATCGCTGGTCGAACCAGTCGAACCCCCGGATCCAAATATTATGAACCTTGGTCTTCATTTGGGAAACGCGAACTCTAGTAACCATTCGGACAACATGATGATCACGGTTTGAAATGCGAGAAAAATACGCCCTATATTATTTCAATGTGAACACAAGTACTGTGATTCTAAAGAGAGTTCTATCTTCCAAAGGAGATAACCAATGCAACGTGGCTAATTTGGGAATCATCAATTTATTATCTCTCAAAAGGTCTCAACTTCATGAGAGCTTAATAATTATAATATATATATATATATATATATATATATATATATATATATATATATATATATATATATATATATATATATATATATATATGGGGGGGTGAAAAAGGAAAAACGAAGAGATAGTTTTTCATTTCCCATTACGTCGGATTACTCCCATCCATCCTTTCTCATATGTGTGCATGTGTGTATGTGCATGTCAATGTCTGTGTATGTTTTTTAATAGAAAGACAAGCTAAAGAATCTACATAAAATACTAAATATCTACTTATATGTAAAATTCTCCGGGCAAGACAATGGAAGTGGTTCCGAATCTCTACCTGCTTCTAAATGTATTGGATCTTATGTACCTTTCTCTCATGAAGTGTTGGGGGCAGAACCATATTTAAAGCTTAAAATCTGTATATCCGATTTAATGAAATTTAAATAATATATATAAGATTCTAATTCAAAGAGTTTCCAAACTTTCAGGGTTTTTTTCGACTATATTAGGGAGGCGAAACGGGGGCAGTAACAATAAGAAAGTAATATGATGTTATAAGTAAAGTGACGTAAAGGACATAGTTTTCCTAATTGAATCCCGAGCAACGTCGGGTCTTTCTGTTTGCTATTAATTAGTTACAGATGAACAAAAACGATAACATATGGAATGAACATCATAATATCGCGTAATTTACACGTGTCCAATTCGTATTATATAAGTGACATCGCGATACTAGAATTAAGAAGTAATTCGTGTTAATGGAGCAGTTATCTTATAAGGGATTTTTCTCGTAACAAGAATAAAGGGTGCTTCTATAATAAAAGCCGAAAAAAAGTGTTTCATGATGTCATAGATTCATGATTTACGCCATGTTTCAAAACATATATCTATAAATATATATAGTGTGACAACGTTTAGTAAAACTTCTTTTCTCTCCTTAATACTTGTACGAGTTTGCTCCTAGTAAACCTGATGCAATACATATCTATATATTGATCTATCTATCTATCTATCTATCTATCTGGTTTGGGTTGATTTCGTTTGTTTTACGAGATTTTAACTATCTATGGGTTATTTAATGCGGAATAAAGTTGTCAAATGTAATTCCATATGTAAAATAATTATTCCTAGAAAACATTTCTCTTGGGAAACATTACTCTTAGAAAACATTACTTTCAGAAAACATTACTCTTTTAAAATATTACTCTTTGATAGTCGTAATCTTCTTTGTTCTCAACACGATTGAACCTCAGCCATCGCCTTCTAGTATCTATTATGGAAGAAAATAAAAAAGAGAAATAAAGGTTTTATTTTTAGAAGAATCAGATTAAATAACACGGGTATGGGTGAACTTATAGATACTAGGGCATGGCGTGATCAGCCGATTGATCGAATCGAGCGTCCCCAATCTCCCGTTTAGCCGAAGTAAGGCTGAAGTGGGTTGCTGCAAATAACTAGACCACGTACTGTTCAGCTACAAGGATCCCGTTCCAAGGCATCGAGAGTTGCCACCCACGGCCTACAAGTGGCCACGTCTTCGTGGGGGTGGGGGTGGGGTATTCCTCTGCAGAGTGTTGCAGTCTATGAAATCGTGGCCCTGATGGCAGGGTGATCTATCTATCTATCTATCTATCTATCTATCTATCTATCTATCTATCTATATATATATATATATATATATATATATATATATATATATATATTTGTGTTTGTCTATCTATCGATCGATCTATCTATCTATCTATCTATCTATATGTCTGTCTGTCCGACTGTCTATCTATCTAACTATCCATCTATCTATCCTTGTCTATATATTTGTGTTTGTCTGTCTGTCTATCTATCTATCCTTGTCTATATATTCGTGTTTGTCTGTCTGTCTGTCTATCTATCTATCTATCTATCTATCTATCTATCTATCTATCTATCTATCTATATATCTATCTATCTATCCTTGTCTATATATTTGTGTTTGACTGTCTATCTATCTATCTATCTATCTATCTATCTATCTATCTATCTATCTATCTATGTTTATATATTTGTGTCTATCTTTCTCTCTCTCTCTCTCTCTCTCTCTCTATATATATATATATATATTTATTTACTATCTGTATATCTCTCTCTATCTCTATCCATCTGTCTGTGTGTCTGTATGTCTGTATATATCTATCTATATCGATTTTACCTACCTGCAGTCACTCGTTCAGCTACTTACACGTAAATGCACACGCAACACACACTCTCTCCTATTCTCTAGATTCCAGTATCACTCGATATCTATTTATCTACACAGACATGAAAAAAAGAAATAGACCTCAAACAAAAATAATTAATACATGTGTCTGCTTCTTCCGTCAACGGTCGGCAGCTGGGGCCATACAAAGCAGGAATAAAAGTTTCAAACATCAATATCCTATACTAACTGACATATTTTGTGCTTCAGATATCGATATACCTATCATATATCCCCATTTATGTATGAAACCGGCCAAAGATGCATCAGCATTCTCAGAGTTTTGGAGGAACTGTATCATAGGTTAATTAAACGGTGGACTTAAATACTATGAAATCGCAGAAAACTTCGGGATTTCACTTTCTATTGTTAACCAAGTGATTGTCCTATTCAGCAACGAGGGAAAATAATAAATATTATCTCACCTAAGTCCATCAGGATCCTCTGACAGATGATAAGTGTGTCTATTTACTTCTTTTATGTCTGTGTATGTTAGATAAAATAACTTAGGTAGTTCAGGACCCTCTGACAGCTGTTTTAATTTTTAATGATGATAAGTGTGTCTATTTACTTATTTCATGTCTGTATATGTTAGATAAAATAACTTAGGTGGTTCAGAACCCTCTGACAGCTGTCGTCAGTATTAATGAGTATAAGTGTGTCTATTTATTCTTTCATATCTGTATATGCTAGATGAAATAACCTAGGTTGTTCAGGACCCTCTGACAGCTGTCTTCAGTATTAATGATAATACGGGTGTCTATTTACTTCTTTCATATCTGTGTATGTTAGATGAAATAACCTAGGTTGTTCAGGACCCTCTGACAGCTGTCTTCGGTATCAATGATGATAAGGTTGTCTTTTTACTTCTTTCATGTCTGTATATGTTAGATGAAATAACCTAGGTTGTTCAGGACCCTCTGACAGCTGTCTTTAGTATTAATGAGTATAAGTGTATCTATTTATTCTTTCATGTCTGTGTATGTTAGATGAAATAACCTAGGTGGTTCAAGACCCTTTGACAGTCATCTTCAGTATTAATGATGATAAGTGTATCTATTTACTTCTTTCATGTCTGTGCATGTTAGTTGAAATAACCTTGGTGGTTCAGGACCCTTTGACAGCGTTCTTCGGTATTAATGATGAAAAGGGTGTCTATTTACTTCATTCATGTTTGTATATGTAAGATGAAATAACCTAGGTGGTCCAGGACTCTCTGACAGCTGTCTTCAGTATTAATTATGATAAGTGTGTCTATTTACTTCTTTCATGTCTGTATATGTTAAATGAAATAACCTCGGTGGTTCAGGACCCTTCGGAAGCAGTCTTCGATATTAATGATTATAAGGGTGTCTATTTACTTCGTTCATGTCTGTGTAAATTTCGTCCGATCAGCATTTAATCTAATGTGTAATAATATATCTATAATACTTCTGCTCACTCTCTCACTCCGCGCTTATATTCCTAATCTTTAATTTAGTCTGGTATAAAGAGATCCAACAGGGTGCTTAATTATTAAATAATTAGAGCATAATATTTATTCATTAAATGTGTTACACAAGATCAAATTGCATTATACCATTGGTTTCAAGCCAGGTGTTGTCTCAAAAAATGAAACATAATGCTTCATTGGGTTAGCTTTGTAGCGTTAACAAACTGACACCGGCTCTCTTCAGCCATCTTTGAAAGAAGAGGAAGTCACGTGATAATCTGGGGAAATTGTACACCATTATTCTTCGAAATTGTTTCTTTCTTTTCTTTTTTTTATTTTAGGTAATTAAATTGGCGGCTTTTATTCAGGAAGAGTTGAAAATGAATACACATTAATCTATCTAGATCTCGCCCAATCAGTACTTCACTCAATGTGCATCTATTACGCTGGTTTCACTGAGTATCTATCTATCTATCTATCTATCTATCTATCTATCTATCTATCTATCTATCTATCTAGATATATATTTATCTATCTATCTATCTATCTATCTATCTATCTAGATATATATTTATCTATCTATCTATCTATCTATCTATCTCTCTCTCTCTCTATATATATATATTTATCTATCTATCTATCTATCTATCTATATATATATATATATGTATGTCTATCTATCTATCTATCTATCTATCTATCTATCTATCTATCCTGCTTACTCTCCCACTTTATGTTTTTATATTTGTCCTGCTCACTCTCTCAATCAATATGCATGAATTATTTCTCTCTTTCTATCCGTCTGTCTATCTCTTTGTCTGTCTGTCTCTTTTTCTCTCTCCTCTCATACATCCCCCTCTCTCTCTCCATTTCTCTCTATCTTTCTCTCTTTTTCTCTCTCTCTCTCTCTCCAGTGAAGCTAAGAGTAAGGCCAACCTCTGGGGAGTCTGAACACGTAGCAAGACCTCACGGGAGTCTGCTCGTCGCTCTCTCCCTCCACTCCCTCACCACTGCCACCACCAACATATCAACTCGGCCGACACCACCACCTAATACGTCGTCCTCATCCCCACCCTAATCAACCAGCCATACATTCCACCCGCCGGAAGCCGCTTGTATCTCGCCAGATATCTACAATCTACGACCAGATCGGAACTTTAATTTAAAAGACCTCAAAGCTTTCTGTTTCGTTTCTCTTGTTTTCTGCGATTAACGTATTTAAACATTCTCATTTTATGAAGAGAGAGAGAGAGAGAGAGAGAGAGAGAGAGAAAGAGAGAGAGACAGAGAAAAGAGAGAGAGAGAGAGAGGGATAGAGAAAGGGAGAAAAAAAAACAATTTAAAAAATGAAAAACGGTGAAAGTACAAATATGATTTTTTTTTGTGATTTTTGCGTTTATCGTTTATTTTTTTTCTGTTTAAAAATTCTTACGATTGCTTTCCTTTTCTGCATTTTTATTTTGTTGTTCTCGCCATTTTTTACTTTGTTTAAAATGTTCTCCATTGTTTCTTTTATCAGTCGTTAAATGAATTAAAAATATTTTGAAACGATAAAAACAATTGTACGGTTCGTCTTGACACAATAAGGAATCATTCAATGGAAGCGATGGTTTGTAAAGATCTTACATGCAAAATTTGGCTTTTTAGATTTTGATGCAAAACCGATTTCTACCATTCCTTTCCCTCTGTCTTGTAACTATCCCTGAAGCAGGAAATATACTATTAGTTCTATTAATTGTACTATCTTTGAATGCTTAATTCTGGGAAATGGTACTGTAGTGTATTTTCGCTTGTCATAAGACCATTATCCCAAAAATTAGTTTCTCCTCAGAGTAGTGTAGTATATATTCGTTTTTCATACCCTTTGGGGAATTGGTAGTGAAGTATCCATTCTGTGGTCTTGATATCACATTCACAGGAATTACTTTGCCCTTTTTTTTTCGTGGGAGTAATGTAGTATTTGTTCAGCTATAATGATACTATTCTCCCAGGTATTACCTCCTTCGTTTTGTGAAGTAGTTTAGTATTTGTTTTGTTGTCATTACTTCCTTCTTTGGAGGTAGTGTAGTATCTGTTCTGTTGTCATGAGACTATCCTCCAAGGCATTACGTTCTCCTTTCAGAGGTAGCGTATGTCCACAAAAGAGTGTCACAATCGGTTGTTCATCATGACATTCAGCACTTACATTGAGATGTGATGGTGGTTAAGTGGATATCGACACGGACTGAACACCCGAGTGTTCCAAGTTCGAATCCAGTAGGTTCCACAGTACGACTTTCACTTAGGGACGTTGGCAACCTTCTCGTGGTCCTTCCCGTAATTACCCGATGTCTTTCCAGAAAGATTTCTAACTAGAAAAACATCTGGGAAACTAATGTCAACACCAGAATCATCTAATTCACACGAAAAAAGAAGAAGCACTTACATTAAACATACTATACAAATATGTGCAAGGATGGGGCATCTTATTGGTAGTATTTATAATGTAAAAACGATCCCCTTTTCTTATCTTCATGTTTGATAGATTTTGAAAGATAAGGCACACACATAAACCTCTTTTGTTGATTTCTGTCAACTATTGATCTCTGTTTTTGGAAAACAAAATTTAACTTTCAAATGATTTTTTTATTTCCTTCCATTTCTATCAGATATGCAGGAAGTTGGCGGAGAACTTACCCACTAACGCGTATATAATCTTACTCGCCCATTCGACACCGTTAACAACATTTCATAAAACACATAACTTGGTATGCACCGGTTGTTTTTTCTTTTACTATTTCATCTTGGAATATATATTTTTGCTACATAACTGACAACATAATTCATCATCGTTCGAGAATAATTATATTTTATAAATAAAAATATAGACGTTCCTCACATACGTAGATTGCGACCCACAGTGTAAGGGAGTTTACTCTCTCTAGCATTTAGGTAAATGCTTCACCATAGATATCTTAATCGTTTCCTTTGTCTTTATTGCCCACAAAATAACAAAAGCAAATGTATATATAGTAGTTAGTAATAAGTAGTAACACTATACATCTAAAACAGGAATAGGTGTAATCCTCCAAAAATTAATACTAGGATTGTTTACACAGATAAAATACTAAGTAATAATCAGTTCTAAGTGACAGTCTTCTGGGGTTGAAGGTTCAATCCTCAGTACAGGCGATACTAAGAATATAATTAAAGAATTAATTAAGACTTCTATCTAATCATTTGTGAAGGAACGAGAGTAATCATCCTCCCTTGGATTAGATAAAGTGTTTAGTTCTAAGTTTCCTTCAAGATTCTCAAGTTCGACATAAAGATTCCCGAGGTAGAAAAGAGGAACCTGAGGTTCCATCGGTCGAAACGTTGTGATAATAACATCCAAGGTGAGAACAGTAGTCCGAATAATCTAACTAATACAAGTTTCCTTTGTTGTTTATTTCGTTGGAGAGCACAAATATTTGATATTGTTATAACACTTTAATTCTAGCCAGACATTACCTCCCCTCTCAGGGGGAGATCAAAATGTCTCACACGTCACAATCAAATAAAATGAATGGGGTATTATACACTTAAGAGCATAATTAAATCTTACCTGGTGCTTCCACTCCACCCGCGACCGGGCCGCTTGAAATGAATGGAATGTTTTAAAAATATATTTAAATAAATATTGAATTGTATGAAATTTTTTTTTTTGATTAGGAGCAAAGTGTAGTATCTGTTCTAATTCTACACTTCATCTTTCTAGTCCTTGGTCACTGAAGAAGAAATCCTTCTAGACGGAAGCAGTTTTTGTCCAAGTAAAAAGTACCACTTTTTTTTTGGAGGGGTGGAATTTTCTTTACATCAAAAACCAACCTTGTGTCTAACTGTGTCCCCGTGGTGAAGCAAGAAAATGGTGACACCTTCCAAAGTTTACGAAACAAAAAGTTTTGTAAACCGTATCAACATAAAGTCTACTTATTTCAATGGTTTGTGTTAAAATTAGTTTCGTTTCTTTATACATTTAGTTTTAATAAAATGTTTGTAACCTTTTTCAATTAAAATGTATTTTTTATAAATCTCTATAGTTTACAAAACAAAACCTTTCGTAAAAAAAAAATCTGCGAAGCAATAGTGCGTACATATTATATTGTTGATAATTCAACCGGAAGTAAATGAATCTAGTGTCAAGCTAAAATGTGTTCTTTTGGTCGTTTCTGATTCTAAGGTGCTTCAAGTATAATTGATCCAATCTTTTTTTATCTAGAGCATATCTTGACAATGCTAATATTTTAATGAAAATAGTAATAAATAAACTCGTATTGAATTGTCGGCATGAAAATTCACATATCCACAAAGTTATAAAAATTGTTGATCAAACATAAATTCAAGAGACACGTAGATTATCAGAATTGTAACAGTGGAATAAAACTTTAATGAATATAATAGTGGCTCTACAAAAGAAGAAGACTATTCGCATCATGTAGGTATAACGTTAGCTATTTCAGGTTATTTCTCCGGCAAATGATATAGAATGTTAAGGAAAGAAAGGTAAATAATTAAATTAAAATTAATATCCTTATTTATACATAACATTACGTATTTATTTTGGCTGTTTTTCTTAGTATTTTCCACTTCCTAAGCGGTAAATTAAATACTTTAATAAACATATACCAAGTTATATATTTGCATAAGTGTGTACATTTCTATGTACAGAATTCTCTCCTATACTAATTAACCGATCATAATTAATTTTCAAACACAGCTGTCAGGTGCAAGAGATGGTAATGTTGGTTATATTTAGTTTAGTTTAATTTATGTAAAGGGGCAAAAAGGGGGCTAAAGCCCTTTTGTGAAAATTCGGATACCTCTGATTTTTGTGGAATTTTAACAATAGGAATAAGACATCAATTAATAAACATTCGGCAAATTTCGGTTTCTTTGGGGTATTTTAAAGGTATTTAAGCAGAATAATACGGACATTATAATATGTCAGTTTTTTCATATAAATCGCTTCAGACAAGGCATGAAGCCATTTGATGTAAGGAGCTAAAAATACTACTTAAAGGTCAAAAACTAACCAACGATAAGTGTTATATGGATAGATTCCGACCCAGAAAACAGTAATTTTTTCCACTTTGTCAGAAACATACGTCATGAAATGTGAGGACTACAGTACAAAATAAGGGAAGCGAAAGTTACGGGGCTGCCGAAAGTAAACCCATGGCCCATATGTTACAATGTCACTACCGTGGGTTGCTATATTTATATTCTGTAATTGTTTTTTTTAATTGTAGGAGTGTCCGCTAATTTCGTCATTTATCAAACCTTGACCGAATAAATAAGTAAAATCCTCCACTCTATAATAAAGACAAATGTGCATTTATTTGTATATAAATAAATATATGCACTTCCATCTCACTACGCAAAAGCTATCGAGTATAACACGTGCTTTTTTCTGGGCATTTGACGAAACTATTTAACGTGGTGAGTGGAAGCGAGAAACCAAAAAGTATGTAAAACAACCAACTCGGACTTAGCCCTACTGTTCCCAAATGGGAAAAGGGAGGTGGAGAAGGGAAAACAACCAGTTTCTCATTTGAACGTCTTTCCAAAGGCGTTTTATTATTCTTTCTTTTTTCAGATATAAAACGCGTTCCAATGAACGTCTCTTTGTGCGTTCTTCTTTTTCCTATCTTTTTTCCGTTTTCGAATAAATTTGAAATCTTTACTTTTTCTTAAGACGAAACCGGCAAAATCTCTCGTTTCTTGATGCGTTTTCCTTGGATTAAAATTTGTTTCTTAGTTTATCTTTTTCACACATCTTGTCTTTCATGGAATTTTATTTTATGATATATCTTGCTTTTTATTTTTCATATATATATATATATATATATATATATATATATATATATATATATATATATATATATATATATATATATATATAAATACGTGGCCTGTCTAAAAGTTATCCGACCTTAGGCCAGAAAAAATATTTCAAATACATGACGGTGTTAGAACCCTAACCCTCTTCAAAGTAGGCCCCTTGTGCTTGCATACGCTTAGCTGACCAATCCATCCATTGCTGGAAACACCTCTGGAAGTCTCAACAACAGCGGCAATCCGAGCAGTTTGAAACCTGCCAAAACGCTGGTCACTCTCCGATGATGTGCGGCCATGTTTGAATCGGCTGAACCACTCCTTCATTTGTGTAACACCCCTCGCATCTTCTCCAAACACCTGCTGAATATAACGCTTAATTTTATTTATTTATTTAAATAGAAAAACTAATATTAGAAGGCACTCGACAAGGATGATCTTTTTTTCTTCTATAATGTCATCCAAAAAGCTTATAAATAATTTAAAAAAAAAAGGTTTTAAAACAAGTTACTTTCGGAATTCAGAACATTTATTAAATTATATATATATATATATATATATATATATATATATATATATATATATATATGTATAGTAAGTTATGAAAATATATTCATGGCAATTAAGCTACACAGATGCTCCCGCGTTTCATCCACGGGTAGAATCTTCAGGCTAAAGTGCATGGAATTAGTTTTGCCGCGTGTTTTTATATACACGGCTAGCTAGTTAACCAATCAGATTCTTTGTTGTTCTCTTAGCCAATCGTTGGACTTCTCACGAACAAAGGTCCGGTTTGTTTTACTTCTTATTTCCTATTCTATTGTTCTGTTTTCTATAGAGTGGCCTATATTCTGTCTCTTTGTCGTGTAAATATGATGGGTGACTTTATTTTTACACGTAGTTCCTTGTATTTCTATTTTAGGTTTTAGTTTTTAAGTTTCTAGGTTTTAGTTTAGTTTTTTTTACTTATTTGTTTATTTATTTATATAATTATTTTTTTATTTATGTATTGTTAGCCTAAAGTAAATTTTATTTTGTGCAGACAGCTGTTTGCGATCTCACTTCTACAGTTTAATAGATTTGGGGGGACTTTAATGTTTACGATTTCTAAATTTCTCATTCAGACATAATCTACACGCGTCGTCTAAATTTTTACATGTACTGGCCTGTCGTATTATTTTCTATTCAATTATTGGTGAGCGTCCATTTTCAGATTCGGTATGTGTATACATTTATATTTTTTATATATATATATATATATATATATATATATATATATATATATATATATAAAGATAGAAGAAATAGGAGTGATACACATGTACGAATGTCCAGATTTATTTCAAACTTCGATTGTGCAATGCAAGGTATATTCTGTTATTAACTAATGTTTATTATTCTTTCCTTAAACCAAGGCTTTTCAAATATATCTCCTCTGATGATAAGATTTCGATCTTTGAAAAGCCTTGGCTTAAGGAAAGAATAATGAACATTAGTTTATTACATAATATACCTTGCATTGAACAATCGAAGTTTGAAATAAATCTGGACATTCGTACATGTTTATCACTCTTATTTCTTCTATCTTTATAATTCTCTATCTCGTATATTGAGCTTAAACCATTTCACTATAGGTTCTATCTACTAAAAGTTTTAGTTTTTAGATTCTACTTGATTATATATATATATATATATATATATATATATATATATATTTGTATACGAGATAATCTCCTAAATTAATGAACGGATTATTATGGATCTTTTAATATATAATCTAGGCAACACGGTTAGTAACATGAGACTATTCTCTGTTTGTTAATCTTAACATTCAGGGGTATATATATATATATATATATATATATAAAGCTTTTTGTTTTTACTTTAAATTTCGTTTATGAAACAATCATTATAAATGTTGGAATATATATGTTCGGTAACCCGAGGAGTAACATGGGCACATCTTTTTTGTAAACTTTACCATTTAGGAAGTGCGTCCACACAAACTTGCACCTGCCCTAAAAAACATTTTAAACTAAGTTAGTTACAAAAAAATAATAGAGATAAAATTGCTCTACATGAAATTTCTAGCTAATTTTTAGCTACATTAAATAATGCATTTTTAAAAGGATCGATGCGCACGCGTGAGCGTCAGCAATATGTATGAGCTTGGTAAAATCCTTAATGATTGAACTTATTATGAATTATGGAATATCTATTCTAGGCAACACGGTGAGTAGCGTGGGCATATTATTTCTTTCTTTTGTAACATGTACCATTTAGGGTGGAGGTCCCACCGTAACTGTACGATACCCACAAAGAAAGACAAACTTAAACAAATTTAAACTAACGCTATATTTATTGCTTATGCCCATCCTGGGACGGGTATTCTACGAGTGTATATATATATATATATATATATATATATATATATATATATATATATATATAAGTCAGGTTCATATTATATTCCAATTACCATGGCTTTATTTCATTATTTTTATTTTTTCACATTTCCAAAAAACATAACAGTTCATGGTTATTGGAATATAATATGAACCTGACTTATATTTGCTCTGTTATCACTAATTGACAATCATCGAGCTGAATCATTTAAGGAGACTGCAAAGTAAAAGGGCACTGATAGTATATGCTAATACATATATTGTCATTAATAATTATATATATATATATATATATATATATATATATATATATATTTCAAAAGAACATTCTTATTCCTTTGTTTGGAATATGAGTTTGTAAAAAAAATCTGCTTAGCTGTGTCATTTGCAAAAGTGTTCTTCATTGTCTCTTGCGTCATCTGGCTGGTCTTTAAATTTTTTTATCTTTTCTGGAAACGGTTCATATCTGTGTGTCATGAGTTCATCCTCGCCAAATACCACAATCTGGTGACACTTCTTTTGTTTTTGTTTTATCGTTTCCAGTTATTTAAAATGATTTTCTTTTTTGAATTTTTGAACTCCAATGTTTCTTGCAAACTTTTGGAATGTTTTCTTTGTTTCTTTCTTTTTATCGCTGTGTTCGATCTTTCTCGTCGTTTGTTTTGTTATTTTACTTTGTTTACATTTTCATATTTTTTCTCCATCATCCTCTCTGGCTATCTTTTTTTTTTAATACTTCTGTCTATTACAGACCGCTCATCCCCATCCTCTGCCCTGCTCCCCCCTCACCTACAATTTAACCTACCTGTCTTATTTCATGCAGACATACAAGTACAGGTAGAAACAAATATGTTTTCTCTTCCATATTTCATACTGACATATAACAATAAACATACACAGACACAGACGTATAAACTAGTGATGGGACGATTCTAATATTTTCTTGATTTCGATATAATTACATAATTACCGATTCCGATTGTAAAATCATCTAATCACCTAAAAAAGTAGAATTTTATCATTTTTTTGGGGAAGAAATGGGGATTTACCGGAGAGTCCTCATTTACCTTTCAATGTAGATATAATGTTCTTACTAATTTCACAAACTTATAAATGTTTTCCCTTAAATTATTGTCGCCAAGATTTTAATGGACTCATTGTGCGATTTCCATGTATATTTTTCACTCGTGCCATTTTTTTCCTATTCATCCACTTGTGCAATTTTTGCATGTGCCATTTTAACCGGGTCACTTTTCTGGTGCCATTTTTACCGAAATTTGTGATTATAATCAATAAATTTTAGCTTGACTGGTAGTTTTAATTTATCATTTTATCATTAGTACCTACAATGAAAGTTTTAAACAACAAAACGTAAACAAAATTGTTTTAATCGATTTTGGAATCGGGAATTATGCTAAAAGTTTTCCGATTCCGAAACCAAAAAAAAATTCCGATTTTTCGATCTAAAATTTCGATTTCAATGAATTGTCCATACACTAGTATATACAAACAGACGCTGAGAACAATGGCATGCACATAGATACACACATAAATCCAGACAGACACAGACGTTCACTAACGAACAGCATAAACACAGAAACGCAAATTCATCCATATCGAGACACGTCCGTACACACACGTATATATATATATATATATATATATATATATACATAGTATCTAATAATTAAACAACAAGTATATAGTTCAGATCGATTCAGAATCAATTTCCAAAGCAAAATAAAGCTAAATATCAAATATTAAAAACTTTAAAGAGGCATTGTTTTGATATACTCGAGAAAATTGAAAATAAAAACGTCTTATCAATTGAAAACACTCCGTGTTATTTTACAATGTTTGTCTAAATAAACATACGCTGCCTAAATAGGCACAATGTATAAGTTTTAGCTAAGAATAATTACGGTTTTAGATGATGATAAATTAAGAGCTATAGTCGTACATTATTGAGCTACGACATAGACCTTGGTTTTATCTAAAATAAATTTATATATATATATATATATATATATATATATATATATATATATATATTATCAAAAATAACCGACAATTTTTGTCTGGTTATTTTAGTACTGATCCCTTCAATTTTCCGGATTAAAATCTTAATCTCGGAAGAAAATTGGCTGATGAAACTGCCGTAATGTACACGTTGGTCCAGAGTACTTTCTGACCCGTCTGGATCCATCGTCAGTGGAATAATGACAAACAGGTAAAGACCTGGAGTGAGATTTATAATTAATTATGGCGGGAAAATTAAACTATCAAACTATATTTATTAGGTATTATAAGCATTTAAGTATATTAGTACTAGTGTTAAAATTAATCTTGTTAATAGCAGGTTTTTTTGTTTTAATGAGTAAAGCTTCTAATATGTGGAGTTTTTGTGCATTAGTATTATGTTCTCAGATTTTAGTATTGTCTACGAGAAGTTTTTGGATTTGCGAGCGGGAACAGGAATGCTCATCAGCCAATTTTCTTCCGAGATTAAGATTTTAATCCGGAAAATTGAAGGGATCAATACTAAAATAACCAGACAAAAATTGTCGGTTATTTTTAATAATACGTGTCTTTAAGAAAAAATGCTGCCTCGATATATATATATATATATATATGTATATATATATATATATATATATATATATATATATATATATATATTTATAAATATATATATACCTTCTGCAAAGCAAGATAAAAATTAGTTGCTATTACGACGACAATTGATCATTATATGAGAAATCTATTTTTCTTCTACTGAATCCTACAATACTGCATTGAAAACTTCAGGTTACAATGAAAAAAACTTAGCTTCCACAATGACATAGACTGCTCCTCTAGTCATAACAATAATAATATGATCAGTCTTAAATCTAAAATAATAAAAATAAAACAAAGCGTAAAACTATCCATAATATAGATAGAATGGATAATAGGAGCAATAAACAGAATATACCCTCTACACAGCGAAATGCAAAAATAGATTATAACAAAGAAATAGAATCTAGGAAAAATAGTAGTCGGAAAATAATTCGGCAAGGGGTTGATATGCCGTAAAACAAAACAAGCAACATATATAAGCTTTTATTATATATACATATCTGAGCCTGATTCCATACCAGACAGACTTTTGTTCATTAATGTAGCTTATTAAAAAGTAGTGCATATTAAAAAATAGTACGTTAAAAAGTAGTGCGTATTAAGAAATAGTGCGTATTAAAAAGTAGTGCATATTAAAAAATAGTGCGTATTAAAAAGTAGTGCGTATTAAAAAATAGTGTGTATTAAAAAGTAGTGCGTATTAAAAAGTGGTGCATATTAAAAAATAGTGTGTATTAAAAAGTAGTTCGTATTAAAAAATAGTACGTATTAAAAAGTAGTTCGTATTAAAAAATAGTACGTATTAAAAAGTAGTGCGTATTAAAAAAATAGTAGGTATTAAAAAATAGTACGTATTAAAAAGTAGTGCGTATTAAAAAATAGTACTATTAAAAAGTAGTGCGTATTAAAAAATAGTGCGTATTAAAAAGTAGTACATATTAAAAATAGTACGTATTAAAAAGTAGTGCGTATTAAAAAGTAATGCGTATTATGCACATCGTTATTATTATGGGTGCTAGGCAAGCTGTGCACTCACTATGAGCTCATACGTGTAAGCAAAAGACTTTAAGTCGGACGATTGTAGTTGCTATAATCCATGCTCATTTGTAAATGTTTTTTTCTAACAGCCGATCGATTAACAACTCCGAGTCGCCCTGAGCGAGATCGATCCTTAAACCTTTCACCGTTCTTCAACCTAATTACATATCGGTGGACGGTCATGCAACTGTCTTTTAACCACTTGGCGATGTGTGACTTCTGGAACAGAACTGTCATCTTAATTGTTCACTCTGCTGAGGTATCCATGTATCTTGCCACTATGTCCATTGGATTATAATCACCTTGAAATGCTACATTTTAAGTTAATATCACGAAAATGATATACATGGTTGTTATTAATCTAAAACATTTAAAATATTAAGTGTAAAAAGACTTTTGCGAAGACTATATATATATATATATATATATATACATATATATATATATATATATATAAATTATATATATATATATATATACACATATATAAATATATATATATGTAAATTATATATATATATATATATACATATATAAATATATATATGTAAATTATATATATATATATATATATAGTAGATAAATATATATATATATAGTAGATAAATATATATATATAGTAGATAAATATATATATATATATATATATATATATATATATATAGTAGATAAATATATATATATATATATATATATATATATATAGTATACATTTTTAATTTTAGCCTGACGATTCCCTACGGGATGAAACGCGGAAGCCTCTGTGTAGCTAATTTGTTATGAATATATTTTCATAGCTTACTGTATATATACACACGCATACACATACACACACAGACACAGACACCCACACACATACATATATATATATATATATATATATAGAGAGAGAGAGAGAGAAAGTTATGAACTATATATAGTTAGTTATGAAAACATTTTTATGGCAATTAAGCTATGCAGAGGAGCTTATATATGTTGTTTGTTTTGTTTTACGGCATATCAACCCCTTCCGAATTATATTAGTATACCGAATCAAGTAATATATGTAAATGATTTTATGCTTTAATTCTATGTTTGTAACATATATTTATTCGCGCTGTAAACGTATATTTTGCAAAGTATTGGTTTGTAGATTAATTTGATTTGTTAACACAGCACCCCCCCCTCCCGCCCCGCCCCGAGAGGTCTAAGTTCAAACTTTAAGCCTTAACATTCACAAACGACGTGAATTGGAATAAATACATAGATGACACTGCCAAGTCTGCTGCAAAGAATGTAGCTATCTTCTCTACCGGTCTAGAAAACTTCTCACGCCTGACAGTATCCTATATCTCCATAAAGCCATAATTCGCCCATGTATAGAATATTGTTGCCGCATCTGGGGTTGTGCACGAACCATTAGCCTCTCCCTTTTGGACAGCTTGCAGAAAAAAGTGTCCCTGATAGGTCTCGCACTGTCTACCAAGCTCAAGCCCATGTCCATCACCGCAATGTTGCACCCACGTGCCTGTTTTACACGTATTTCCACGGAATGTGCTCCAGGGACAAGGGATTCCAAAGGCAACCGGCCCGAGTAAAGAAGCTATCAGGGTAGAAAGTTTTCCAGCATCTGGTTACCTCGGTGAGAGTTTTTTCTGAGAATGTTGCCTGATAACTTTGAGAAATTTGCTGTACTTTCTGTTGCAGACACACACTAAATGTTTATAAGACATTAAGGATTGTAACGACGATCGGAACTTAAAAATGATGTTTTTTTTTATAATGATGATAACGATACTATGCATGGGAATAACACGATGAAATTAGAAGTTTGTAATACAAGGAGTTTTTTTTAATAAAATATACGTTGTAACATTTTACGTAATTAGACAGCTTACTGATTGTCCTGGGCGCCATTTTTAAACATTATGAAAAATATAATTGATTTGACATGTTTTGTGGACCCTACCATAGCTCGGGACGAACGCAAAGAAAAAGAAAAACAAAGGCTCTACATGGTAATACGTTCTTAGATTTACTGTTTGATCAGGTCCACAGTTAAATAAAGGTCTGTCTCTCTAGATATAGGGCTTAAAAAAAGGTTCTATTCTGTAGTAAGTTATGTTTTTAATCCAGTTGTAATCGAGACCATACCTCAGTTCGACAACAACAAAGTCACTGTTGGACTGCTTGTCACGAACGGACCAACAACTGGTACGAAGATAAATACGTTGAGAGTTATTATGTATTAATGTGAGCTTCTGTTTTTTAATCAAAGTAATGATATCGATCGTAACCGCATATTTATTAAAACTCTGCTCAATGTTTCAGAACAAAATGTTTTAAAATATAACATAATACCTTTGAGAAATGTAAGGTTGTTTCGTATAAAAACGGACACCAAATCTCCATTATAATATCACGACGACAAATTTGGCGGCGCGCATGAGCCCAATAGTGATGTTGGTGATGATTGTGGCTATGATGGCGGTAAACTTGCATGCGACATTGATAAAGCGAGTAGAGCGATTATGATGGCCATTGTAATAATGGTGGTGGCGAGGCGGAGGGGAGTGCTGAGGGCAACGGTTTGTGAGTCGTAACTAAAGTCGAACAGATAACAGCAGCTAATCCTCCCCTCCAACAAAAAATAAATCTTCCAAATAATTAAAAAAAAAAAAAATGAAGTTATAAAAACGAAAAAAAAAAATCTAAAAATAAAATGAGAGAGAGAGAGAGAGAGAGAGAGAGAGAGAGAGAGCAAAAAAGAAAATCAAATATAGTTCAACCGATGCGGCATAAGGTCGGTTTCGTTTATAAACCGTTGGTTTGGATCTCGACAACACCATTACAGCATCTGATACGGCGCGTTTCAAGCCTTGAGGTGTGAACAGCTTCACTCGCAGACAATCAGGTTTCTCATATCTGCTCCTCTCCCTCGCTAAAAAGAAAAAGAGAACAGAAAACACCGACACACGAATATACACACCTGGATTCACGTTTGAGTATATTATTGTTATAGAAAAATGAAAATACACTCATCAAATATATTAGAGGTACACATGCCCCGTTGGGTCACAACCGATACAATAATATTATTCTACTTTCATTACATTCGAAAATTCATAATCTGTGAAATATCTGTGAATACATTCTTCTTGTATAACACAAATTAATAAATCTCTTTATTTCTATATTATTATTATTATTATTATTATTATTATTATTATTATTATTATTATTATTATTATTATTATTGTCGTTGTCGTTGTTGTTGTTGTTGTTGTTGTTCTTATTGTTATTATTATTGTTATTACTACTACTACTACTACTACTACTACTACTACTTACTAGAAGCTATCAAACACGTCATTGTCAGTGATTGCTCACCGACAACAACCGGTGGTGTTCCCTGGAGTTTAAGTGACAGCAAGTCTCCCTAGATTTCCAGTACTTTCCACCTCTTTTCGATAACCACCGCAAATGACCTTGCGGTATCGCAACAGCCTCTTACCATTGATTTCTCGCTGGTAAGGACCATTGCTCTTCTCTGGATTTGGGTGGCAATAATCCTCACCAAGGTCCCAGCACTTTCCGCACTCTTCTAGTGGAGGTCTGGTTTGTGCTGCTCCTCCTCGGTTTTCTTATACTCCTTGACTCTCTACAAATATTTTGTGTGGTGTAATCCTAGGCCGGCGCCATTTTTTTTTGAGAGGCATCATCATCATCATCATCATCATCATCATCATCATCATCATCATCATCATCATCATCATCATCATCACCACCACCACCACCACCACCACCACCACCACCACCACCACCACCACCACCACCATCATCATCATCATCATCATCATCATCATCATCATCATCATCATCATCATCATCATTTCATAGTAGTCTCAACTTTTGGATGTTTTTAGTTGGAGTTTTCTTTTTTGAACATCAAGACAATTCCCTTAACCTTAGACATTCAAGCTATAACTTAACATTTTCGCTGTTCCTAACAGGACAGCCTTTTGCAGAATTGGAAAAGAAAATGTATCGGCAATCTGTTTAAGCCATTTATGGTGGTTTTTCATTATGGTTCCAAGCGTTCCAATTACAACGTGAATCACCTTTACTTCTTTACACTTGCATAGTTTAATTAATTCGGATTTTAAATCTTGATATTTATTTTTTGTGTGTTCTTTCTCCTGCACTCTGGTATCGAAGGAGCCGGCTATATCAATGACTAAGCAAGTTCCGTTGTTTTTGTTTTGAGAGATTAAATCGGGTGTTAAATGTTCAAGAACCTTATCAGTTTGAATACGTATGTCCCAAAGAAGTTTGACATTGTCGTTCTCCTGTACCACTTCTGGCTTATGCTCATACAACTTCTCATGGTGGTCCAATTCATAAAGTGTGCATATATTTCAGTGTAGTACCTGAGTGACTTTGTCGTGTCTTCATTTTTTATACTGGTGTTGTGCTAGCATAGTGCATTGAGATACAATATGCACTAAGGTTTCTTCCCTTTCATTACACAATCTGCACATCAGTGGTCCTGCAGTTTTGTTAATCTAATGTTTGATGCACCTAGTGCGAGTGGCTTGTTCCTGGGCTGTCATTAAGATGCTCTCGGTAGATCTTTTGAGATCACCCCTGACCAACAAATTCTAGATGCCATTATCTCTAAATGCAATATTCTTAAAGAATACACTTTCCAAACCATTTTAACCCTCTTTCTTGTAACCTTTGATTCGTTTTCACCCCAGTTCTTAGTATTTCCTCCGTTTTGTCTTCACAAGGAAGAATTTCATTACTCTCAGAAATATATTATGTAGACAACGTTCTTCTATATTCACAACATTATTAACACTAAGTAGACCTCGACCACCGTCCTTTCTAGGTAGATACAATCGATCTGCATTTCTTTTATTTGCAAAAGCTCCATAAATTGTAAGCATTTTTCGTGTTTCGCTATCCGAACATTTTGGTTCATCTACATTCTAGTCAAGTATGCCGACAGTATACTGAATGATAGCTACTACTCTGTCATTGATAGCATAGATTGTATTTCGACTGTGGATGTGTGATTTAAGAATACTCCTTACACGTTTGTTGTACTCAGCTGTTACCTGTTTTTTAATTTCCTTGTTTTTAATCTTATTCGCCTCCAGAATACCCAAGTACTTGTAGCCTCTCTCACTGTCTACACTATTTATCAGATATGTAGCTGGGGGTTCAAGGCCATCTAAATGGACAAGTGTACCCCTTTTTATAACAGGAATGCCACATTTAGTGATGCCAAATTCCATTCGTATGCCATCACTAAATGATTTAACCGTGTTCATTTGGGTATCAGGTTAAGGTTTCTTCTTTCCCAAAACCTTAAGGTGATCCATGAATAGTAAGTGGTTGACTATTATTATTATTATTATTATTATTATTATTATTATTATTATTATTATTATTATTATTATTATTATTAT
>OY744520.1:182569333-182576833 GCA_963556195.1 Sepiola atlantica | reverse complement strand
ACCTTAAATAAAACAAACTGAAGTTCAATGATGAATCTTTGCAACTAATAAAAAAAAGATATAAATATTATTTGACGATTTTTTGTTCGTCGTTTTTCAATGTATTTTAAATCACATGACAGTATACCTTTTGAATGAGATATTTATTTACAATAATATTATGGGGTCATCGTAATACCTAAAACATTAACTTCAGTTTTGCTATCTCTATTTTCACACACTTATTACTATAGATTATGTTTATTTGAAGTAGTTTTGTTTCCGAACTCTTGAACTTATTAGAAGTGTAATTCAGTATAATAGACTCGCCCTGAAAAGTGTTTATCAGCTAGTACTCATATAATATACACATATAAACGCATTGTCCTCTCAAATTCATGGCGTCAGTTGAGTTCATTTTGTCAGCGGTTTAGCGGTTTAAAACGACCAAGACTCCCGCCAAATAGTTGTTAGCACTGAACATCATCGTCTAATATTTCCGTTAATCTTCTACTAAAACAATTGCTCCGTTATCAACAACTGTCTTCTATTTTGAACAATTTACATATGCACGTGTCAATTACTCATGTCAACTCTTCTGTTCTGTAGATCACTCTATAGTTTATAAATAGGTGCTCACATATAAAAAAAATACACAGGTGGAATATGTCAGTTTAAAATAAATTATCAAGAAACTTCTTTGATACACTTACGTATCAGGCCAAAGTAGGTATCTATAGCAAAAATTACGGAAAATTATTAAGTAGAATTTTAATTAAAAATATAAATCAGGTTTATCGTATTTTTCCGATTCTTCATTGATTCTCCATTGACACGAGCGTATTTTACTGGTTTATCTCCCCTGTTCCCTCTTTTGCACTCGTGATAATGGAGTATCGGAAATATACGATAAACTTATTTATATTTTTAATAAAAATTCTACTCGATAATTTTCCCTAATTTTTATGTAGTTAACTACTTTTTCCTAATAGGTAAGTATATGAAAACGGTTTCCTGTTAATTTATTTTGAACTGCCGTATTTCACCTATCTATTAATATATAAGCACCAATAAATGTTTTCATAGATAAAAGTATGCGTTGATGTGAATTCTCTGTATAAAGGGGTAGTTTTAACGAGCCATACAATCATAAAAGAAGCAGGGATTTGGATAAAGTAAAAATGTGGTGATAACGAATGTTAGTCACAATGTGACAAAATATCCGGGGCCCCATGGAGACGCGCTAGTATGCATCTTGGTGGTGATGCTACGCCCACTTAGGGCCTTGCGACGAGACGAAGTGGAGATATAAAACTAGTATATATTTGACGTAGAAATAAACTTATTCGAACGACAGAACGAGACACCAGCTAGTCTCGCGGAATCGTGTAAGATATTCAAAATCAATCACCACCAGAGGTGAGGAGACAGTTTCCAGATGGAAGGTAGATATTAGAGAATTCCATATCGCAAATTTAATCCTGAAATATCAATAAAGCGATATTGTTGTTTGGGGTGAATGGCGCGTTTTAGAACCACGATTCTGTGACGGCTGTTTTGAAGACCTGGGAAAGACAGCGATTTATTTGGGCCAGCCATCGTTAATTACAAGCCGGGCACAGAGCACCCCCAGCTGTGTGACAGAATTAGAAAGCGTTTGTTTTGGGCGATAACGATGGACTAAAAAGAAAGTCTCATTTATTTTAAGAAAAAAAAGTGAGACGCCCGTCCCCACCCTCATTGAGAGAGGAAGACACGCAGAAAGTAAGATGGCGGAGAAGAGGTGTGTACGACCATAGACATCTTCGATAAAATAGATAGAGTTGGGCTGACGTAGTCAGATACTACACTTTGCTCGCGGCCAAAAAGCAAAAACGATGTCGACGATCCCGTCATGAAAAACATTCGCGATTAACAGGAAGACTTGACGATCAACAGATGTAGCAAGAAGAATATACCCTAAGAAATAATGCCATTATGGTTTTCTTTTTCAATTATATATATATCTATATAATACTAAAAGTCTATTGTTCTTGTATGTTTGCAATCAGCTTTCAGCTTTCCGGTTTCCGGTTTTCAACATCCGGTTGCGCATGCGTAAATAGCATTGTCTTCAATCTGTTATTCCAATTCCGTTATTCTCTATTATGATTAACGAACGCATGAAATTTTTCATTCTGGAAATTTTTAAACAATTTCATTTAATTTCATCAAATAGTTTATTTGTTTTCTTCACGGCTAAAAACATTCAACGGGAGGACTTCGTAAAGTCTGTCGCAGTTTCAAAAAAACTCCTCCCTTTTAAAAAAACAAAAACAAACAAACAAAAAAACAACACTTATTATTAATATCAGCCATACTAGCGGTCGGTGAACGAAACCACCTCCCACTTTCCCTCTCATAGATTTCACCACTCCTACTCCCTCTGTTTTCGTTACGTACGCGAGAAAGCCTGCTGTACCCCTTTCCTTTCTCAAATCGCCCTAACCAACCACTTATAATTCAGTAACTGTAATTTAAAAAAAAAACAATTATAATAAACAGAACGACTCATAGAAATCTATCTATATTCTTTTTTCATTTTAATATACTTTCATAGAAATGCTTCTGTTATGTAAAAAAAAAACTATTTTCTTTATGCCACAAGTGTCACGCTCATACATGAATTCCATAGCTAATATAACAAACTGACCCAACGGGTCACGGGTGGTCTAGTATATATATAAATATAATTAAGTGGTGAACTAAAAGCGAACTTTTAGGAAAAGTTAAAACCTATTGTGAAAAGTATACAGCTCAATATCCAGGATAGAGCAGATAGATATGTAGAAGGATGAAAAGGAATTAGAAAAGCAAAAGTCAAATCTTTTTTCAATTCAGTTGCTCATAGCAAGGTATATTCCGCAAAAGGCAATTTATTCAAGTTAAATTTTTCCTTAAGCCAGGCTTTTAAAGGATCAAAATCTTATCACCAGAGGAAATCGCTGGGATAGATAAGTTGGCAAAGGCCAAGATGTAAAATTTGAAAAAGTAAAATAAAGATTGTAGGGAAAAAACACAAGGCAAAACTCTGCCCGAATGCAAGCAAATGTCCGATTGCAAAAAAAGTCCGGTGTCAAAAAGTCCAGCGGAGAAATTGAAATGTAGATAGGTAGGTCGTTAAAAGGCACGAGAAATGACATGAGAGGATTCAGAGTTAAATTCCAAAAACCAAATCTTCAGGTACGGCGAAGATAGATAGAATTCAGATTTAACTTGAATAAATTGCCTTTTGCGGAATATACCTTGCTATGAGCAACTGAATTGAAAAAAGATTTGAGTTTTGCTTTTCTAATTCCTTTTCATCCTTTTACATATATATATATATATATATATATATATATATATATATATATAGAGAGAGAGAGAGAGAGAGAGAGAGAGAGAGAGAGAGTGTGTGTATGTGTGTGTGTATTTAGGCAGCAATTTTTCATCTAAGCAAACACTGTTAAAAGTAACAGAAAATCTTTCTGATTAATTATAACTCTTTTCCAGAAACCACTCGAGGATAAGGGTAAATGATATGGTTAGAATGGCAGTTGAACTATGAAGAATATTATGGGAATATGAAAAATGCTGAAGGGAATCAAGAACATTTGATTACTCATGCGAGGTTTGTGACAAATATTTGTTGACCTTGTATTTGAAAACAACCATGTTGTAGTCTTCCGGAAAGTAGTCCCGTGGTAATATTTCCCACATACTGGAAGGCTTTGAAAAGAGACTGTTCATGGAAGTTCCGCATCTTGTAACAATGCGTCTTTATAGAAATGAAGATGATGAAATGCACGGAAAGTTAAACTTATTAATATATTAATATTTTTTTATCAGGGCCAACATGCCACTCGAGGATAAGGGTTATTGAGCTTGACAGGTAGATGGTGAAACATTGAGGGGATTAGTAACGATGGTTGTTACTGGTAATAAATTCCGAAGATGGCTCAACAAAAATTTGTTTACATTGGACGTGAAAACGGCAATGTTATAGTCATCCGGGAAGCAGCCCCGTGGTACTGTGTTCCACAGACGGGCAGTTCTAGGAAAGAAACTTTGCTCATGGAAATTTTGTTTAGTTCTATGTACACACAGTGAAGAAGCAAGTTTATTAAATAGTTTTTGTTTTGAATGTTTTACAGGGGACACCATAGATTGAAGCTCACTCGTGAACCTGCCATGAAAATAACGATAGAGTAGAGAAAGACTGACAGCGTCTCTTTTGTGAAAAAGAGGTAGCAGGGTGGAGAAGAGGACATCGGCCACTAGATTTCGAAGTCATTCCATAGAAATAGGGAAACACACAGACAAACACAAAAAAAAGAAAAATATCAAAGGAAAGAAATAGAATTATCAAGAGCCGGGGTGTTAAAAATAGAAAAAGGTGAGGGGCGCCAGCATCTGTTAACTGTTAAGTAACAAATCAAGTTATCTAATGGAGTCTGTGTGTTTCCTAGTTTCATTTACTGTTTCTGTCTCTTTGTTTGAATCGACATAAGGCTGCTGTGATTTCACTGACTGATTAAGCAACGCCGCGACTGACTGGGAAAGAAATAGAAACAAAAAGATTTTTTTTAATTATTAGCCAATACCTAATCTTAAAATAAAAATTATAAAAAAAACAAAAAAAAACAACAAAAAAACTAAAACTAACATAAAGAGATTTGGTTAATTTGTTGGTTGCTTAGTTGGTAGGGTTTTACGGCATGTCAACCATCATTGGGTCATTTTATGCCAGAACCATACATGTTTTGGATAGGATTATTTCGTAGAGTAATTTGTTTTGCAAACGGATATTTTATAAAGGGCATTGTCCATTTAATCCATAGATGAGATCCTGATAGGTAATATATATGTATATATATATATATATATATATATATATATATATATATATATATATATATAAAATATCGAAGTTTTGGGGACATATATATTTAAAATGATCATTTTTTATGATACTTACAAAAGTTTTCATTTTTATCTACTTTATTGTATGACGTAAATAAATGCTGCCCCGAAACAGCTGTAAACATCAATAATAATTGAGTGAAAGCTCTATATTTGGAACTTGATTTGAGTTTTTTGTTCTTCTCTCTCTCTCTCTCTTACTTTCTCTCTCTCTCATTCTCTCTCTATCTATGTAATTACATGCACACACACACGCACGCACGCAAACACACAGACGCAAACGCAAACGAAAACACACAGACGCACACACACACACACACATATATATATATATATATATATATATATATATATATATATATATATATATATATATATATATATATACATATATATATATATACCTAAATGAACTACTGTAGAGTGTAGGTTTTTTTTTCAAGATACTTTAACTCATGAACTTTTTGTGAATTTTTCTGATGATTTTGTAGTGTTGCAGAGACGATAGTGACATAAAAATGTTGTTTGACACACGACCAATGAAACGGACCGTAAAAATAAATTCCGCAGAAATGTCATGTTTTTTGAGAAATGTTATAAAATAAATATAAAAATAATAAAATAAAAACATGGTTATTGAAATATAAAATGAACCTGACTTATACATATATATATATATATATATATATATATATATATATATATATATATATATATATATATATATATATATATATTACTCTTTTACATATATATGTTGTTTCGTTAGAACTGCACTAATACTGCACTACCCTCCTTTATATATATATATATATATATATATATATATATATATATATATATATATATATATATATATATATATATATATATATATATAAAGGAGGGTAGTGCAGTATTAGTGCAGTTCTAACGAAAAAACATATATATGTAAAAGAGTAAGGCTACCAACATTTTTAAAAAGTTGTTTTTCAACATTTATTTATTATTTTGTTATTTTATCATTTTATAATTTTATATAACGCGTTTCAAGCAGTGGTTCGTTCTCATAAGATATGTAAACCTATTTGAAGAAAATTCTTTCCATTTGAAAGAGTGTTGGTTCATTTGAGGAAACGGTTTATTGTTAGGTGTTTTTGCGCATGTGTGAGTTTACGGGGTGTGTATGTGTTTTTATATATATGCAGTTGTTCAGGTCACCTATTATTACACACCTACATTGTATATATATATATATATATATATATATATATATATATATATATATATATATATATATATATATATATATTCACTCCTGAAATAATAACTGATAATTAAACATTTTGGAAAATAGCTGCTAGGCGTAAAGGGATTGAATGTGGGTTATTTTTAGGTTCATTTAACTTTAAGTAAAATTAGGGAAAAGTGGGTGGAAGCCATTCGTAAACATTCAGATACCTCCAAATGTTGTGAAATTGTAACAATAGGTGTAAGATATCAATTAATAAATATTCTCAAAATTTCAGTTTCTTTAAACTGTCTTTAAGGTGATTATGAGGGATTTCCATTTAAAAAGCCAAAATATCTCAGATTTACATTGAATTTGTTCCATAGTCATTAGCCAGATTCCCTGAATTTTAATTTATTTTAAAAACTCCTTAAGCAAAGCCTTTAATTTGAGACATTTTCTAGAATCAAAATGATGTAATGGATTTTGATCAAAATTAGAATAAGGATTCTAGGCACAAGATTTAGTATCATTATCATTATGCTTGGTAAGGGGCCATTAAAATGGTGCAAAACTGTTGTGTTCGGTAAATTAATCTTACACGTCCTTGGGCGGGTATTCTTTTAGTATACACACACAATTGTGCTTAAACAGACGATTAGAATCTTAAAAAAGATCTCTTAGTGGGAGTCTCTGAAATAGCCGGTGAATATCTGGCATCAGAACATTGAAATATATATATATATATATATATATATATATATATATATATATATATACATATTTCATGGCTTTTTCTTCCAATCTGAAGTTTGGTTGCATTTGATTAAACATACCGGAAGCTATCCACATAAAAGCATAACAACCTACAATTAATAACATACCGTATGAAACCAGTGGCAACATTTTAAAATGATTAACGTAATGCGATTTCATTCTGTGATGCAACTTCGGCGCGCTGAAAGACGTTGACAATTTAAGTCTTGGGAATAGATCACATAATTCTGAAGAACACATGGCATGATAGTATTTATGAAAAAGACTGAGACTAGCAACATCACGTCTGTGAGAGAGAGGATGCATTAAAGAAGAGAGGGTAGGCCCACTCAAATTACAGATACGTTTCTGCACCTTATCAAGAACCCTCAAATGGGACAGAGATTCACTAGCCTAAATATGACAACAGTACTCCATGCTCCACTTAAGGTATCATCACAAGTATAAGGTGTACCATAACTCGTATAAGTAAGTGTGTGATCATGCTGAGAGGATATTAAGTGGATTTTGAATATTTAGTCAGGCTTTATTTGTAGGGCGAAGTATCCTTATGTCAGTTTGTCTTGACAAACCGCTGTACAGAGAGGCCG
>OY744520.1:182416833-182566833 GCA_963556195.1 Sepiola atlantica | reverse complement strand
ATATATATATATATATATATATAAGAAAGAAGATAAAACTAATCGATGAGAAAAAGGAGAAAAAACTAATCAATGAGAAAAAGGCGACAAAACTAATCGATTAGAATAATGAGACAAAACTAATCGATGAGATAAAGAAGACAAAACAAATCGATGAGAAAAAGTAGACAAAACTAATCGATAAGAAAAAGGAGACATAACCAATCGATGAGAAAAAGGGGACAAAAATAATAGATGAGAACAAGGAGACAAAACTAATCGATGAGAAAAAGGGAACAAAACTAATCGATGAGAAAAAGGAGACAAAACTAATCGATGAAAAAAAGGGGACAAAATTAATCGATGAGAAAAAGGAGACAAAACTAATCGATGAGAAAAAGATAACAAAACCAATCAATGAGAAAAAGAAGACAAAACTAATCGATGAGAAAAAGGAGACAAAACTAATCGATGAGAAAAAGATAACAAAACCAATCAATGAGAAAAAGAAGACAAAACTAATCGATGAGAAAAAGGAGACAAAACTAATCGATGAGAAAAAGATAACAAAACCAATCAATGAGAAAAAGAAGACAAAACTAATCGATGAGAAAAAGGAGACAAAACTAATCGATGAGAAAAAGGAGACAAAACTAATCGATGAAAAAAAGGGGACAAAATTAATCGATGAGAAAAAGGAGACAAAACTAATCGATGAGAAAAAGATAACAAAACCAATCAATGAGAAAAAGAAGACAAAACTAATCGATGAGAAAAAGGGAACAAAACTAATCGATGAGAAAAAGGGAACAAAACTAATTGATGAGAAAAAGGAGACAAAACTAATCGATGAGAAAAAGGAAAAAAAAACAATCAATGAGAAAAAGAAGACAAAACTAATCGATGAGAAAAAGAAGACAAAACCAATCGATGAGAAAAATGAGGCAAAACTAATCGATGAGAAAAATGAGGCAAAACTAATCGATGAGAAAAAGGAGACAAAACTAATCGATGAGAAAAAGGAGACAAAACTAATCGATGAGAAAAAGGAAAAAAAACAATCAATGAGAAAAAGAAGACAAAACTAATCGATGAGAAAAAGAAGACAAAACCAATCGATGAGAAAAATGAGGCAAAACTAATCGATGAGAAAAATGAGGCAAAACTAATCGATGAGAAAAAGGAGACAAAACTAATCGATGAGAAAAAGGAGACAAAACCAATCGATGAGAAAAAGGGGACAAAACTAATCGATGAGAAAAAGGAGACAAAACTAATCGATGAGAAAAAGGAGACAAAACTAATCGATGAGAAAAAGGAGACAAAACTAATCAATGAGAAAAAGGAGACAAAACTAATCGATGACATAAAGGAGACAAAAATAATCGATGAGAAAAAGGAGACAAAACTAATCGATGAGAAAAAGGAGACAAAACTAATCAATGAGAAAAAGGAGACAAAACTAATCGATGACATAAAGGAGACAAAAATAATCGATGAGAAAAAGGAGATGAAACTAATCGATGAGAAAAAGGAGACAAAACTAATCAATGAGAAAAAGGAGACAAAACTAATCGATGACATAAAGGAGACAAAACTAATCGATGAGAAAAAGGAGATGAAACTAATCGATGAGAAAAAGGAGACAAAATTAATCAATTAGAAAAAGGAGACAAACTACCTGTTTCCTTTTCTTCGTTCGGATTTTTTGGTTATTATTAAAATAAAGAAACATTTTTATGTTTATGCTAAAAGTGAAAGATATTCTTTACTTTCATTTTATTTATGATCAGACATTAGTGGATAAAACCAAACGCACGTATGTTCACTTTTATTATCTATCTCTGCATATATATATATATATATATATATATATATATATATATATATATATATATATATATATATATATATATATATATAATCCGAGTATGGTATAAATCCACAGGGTATACATCCATGGGAATTGAACCGGGTTTATGAGAGTGCTCAATAAAAATATAGAGCGGAAATATAAATATAAATGATAATTTATTTCATTTTGACTACAAAACTGCTCTCGTGAAACAAAATCTATTTTGTAGTCAAAATGAAATAAATTATCATATATATATATATATATATTAAAAACGTTATTTAGACATGTTTTTTAACCATTGTTTCGTAATAGTATTATATTAAAAAAACCATAACAATGTGTAGTGTTAAAATGAATAAAATTTATCTTAATCTTACCTTTCGAGAATTACAATTCTCCTTATCAAAGAGTCTTTTTCTTTTCTTCTTCATTTTCCCCATCGTTCGATGGTAATGGAGTTTGGGGTCAGAAAATCACGTTATGTCTGCTACGAACTTTTTAAAATTACCATGAAAAAAACAGAAACACTTCTGTTGCTTCTTTATATAACAGAACGAGCAGGGGAGAGAGGTGGAAGGGGGGAGTAGGGAGAGGAGGAGGGGGAGGGGAGACAAAGAGAGAGAGAAAATAAAAACTTGTTACTTGCATCATTTGGACTACTGTTCTCATATTGGATGCATTGAACAATATATAAAAATGATATAGTAATAATGAGTTCTAAGTGGCAGTCTTGTGAATCTTTAAAGTTCGATCCTCAATTTAAGCGATACTAATAAATATATACTATTAGTCTCTTAAGGGTCTCATCGTGTAGCTAATCCGTTCGTAGTCCAGGAGATTAGACGCTAGTGGTGGGGTCACTTTTGTGCTAGTTTATTTGATAACTGACAGATATTGAAGGTAGTTAAGTATCCTTAATAGAGGGCGCGGTCATAGTGCTTTTCTGGTCGGTAGTTTCCCAGCTGATAGTACAGGAAACTAAACCCAGGGTAGCTTCTTGAGAGGCCTATTAACCAATATTCGCGAAATGTCGGGGTATTCTCAAGTGCCAAGTTGCGCATGGATGTGTGTCCCTTGAGGTATTTCCGTTTTAGATGACTGGGCCCGTCACTGACATGCTAATGTTTCGGGTTTAGATTTGATTATTTGCCTCTGAAATTATCACCATCAGTTAAAAGACAACCATGTTTTGATGTGATTCTACATTCCTCTTCCTTTTTATTATCATGCGACTGAATCATCTTTCGTTCTTTTTTGCACCTTACTGTTATTTAATGCCATTTTGGTTAAAGTTGTTTATGCTTCAAGTTCTTTATGTCTTCAAATGGTTATTTATGTTGTTTGGTTTGGTTGTTTTGCAGGGGAATATTATTTTTTGGTTTGGTTGTTTTGTAGGGGAAAATTATTTTTTGGTTTGGTTGTTTTGCAGGGGAAAATTATTTTTTGGTTTGGTTGTTTTGCAGGGGAAAATTATTTTTTGGTTTGGTTGTTTTGTAGGTTAAAATTATTTTTTGGTTTGGTTGTTTTGTAGGGAAAATTATTTTTTGGTTTGGTTGTTTTGCAGGGGAAAATTATTTTTTGGTTTGGTTGTTTTGTAGGGAAAATTATTTTTTGGTTTGGTTGTTTTGCAGGGGAAAATTATTTTTTGGTTTGGTTGTTTTGTAGGGAAAATTATTTTTTGGTTTGGTTGTTTTGTAGGGGAACATTACTTTTTGGTTTGGTTGTTTTGTAGGTGAAAATTATTTTTTGGTTTGGTTGTTGTGTAGGGGACAATTATTTTTTGGTTTGGTTGTTTTGTAGGGAAAATTATTTTTTGGTTTGGTTGTTTTGCAGAGGAAAATTATTTTTTGGTTTGGTTGTTTTGCAGGGGAAAATTATTTTTTGGTTTGGTTGTTTTGTAGGGAAAATTATTTTTTGGTTTGGTTGTTTTGTAGGGGAAAATTATTTTTTGGTTTGGTTGTTTTGTAGGGGAAAATTATTTTTTGGTTTGGTTGTTTTGTAGGGAAAATTATTTTTTGGTTTGGTTGTTTTGTAGGGGAAAATTATTTTTTGGTTTGGTTGTTTTGTAGGGGAACATTACTTTTTGGTTTGGTTGTTTTGCAGGGGAAAATTATTTTTTTGTTTGGTTGTTTTGTAGGGAAAATTATTTTTTGGTTTGGTTGTTTTGTAGGGGAACATTACTTTTTGGTTTGGTTGTTTTGCAGGGGAAAATTATTTTTTGGTTTGGTTGTTTTGTAGGGAAAATTATTTTTTGGTTTGGTTGTTTTGTAGGTTAAAATTATTTTTTGGTTTGGTTGTTTTGTAGGGAAAATGATTTTTTGGTTTGGTTGTTTTGCAGGGGAAAATTATTTTTTGGTTTGGTTGTTTTGTAGGGAAAATTATTTTTTGGTTTGGTTGTTTTGTAGGGAAAATTATTTTTTGGTTTGGTTGTTTTGTAGGGGAACATTACTTTTTGGTTTGGTTGTTTTGCAAGGGAAAATTATTTTTTGGTTTGGTTGTTTTGTAGGGAAAATTATTTTTTGGTTTGGTTGTTTTGCAGGGGAAAATTATTTTTTGGTTTGGTTGTTTTGCAGGGGAAAATTATTTTTTGGTTTGGTTGTTTTGTAGGGAAAATTATTTTTTGGTTTGGTTGTTTTGTAGGGGAAAATTATTTTTTGGTTTGGTTGTTTTGTAGGGAAAATTATTTTTTGGTTTGGTTGTTTTGTAGGGGAAAATTATTTTTTGGTTTGGTTGTTTTGTAGGGGAACATTACTTTTTGGTTTGGTTGTTTTGCAGGGGAAAATTATTTTTTGGTTTGGTTGTTTTGTAGGGAAAATTATTTTTTGGTTTGGTTGTTTTGTAGGGGAACATTACTTTTTGGTTTGGTTGTTTTGCAGGGGAAAATTATTTTTTGGTTTGGTTGTTTTGTAGGGAAAATTATTTTTTGGTTTGGTTGTTTTGCAGGGGAAAATTATTTTTTGGTTTGGTTGTTTTGCAGGGGAAAATTATTTTTTGGTTTGGTTGTTTTGTAGGGAAAATTATTTTTTGGTTTGGTTGTTTTGCAGGGGAAAATTATTTTTTGGTTTGGTTGTTTTGTAGGGAAAATTATTTTTTGGTTTGGTTGTTTTGTAGGGAAAATTATTTTTTGGTTTGTTTGTTTTGTAGGGGAACATTACTTTTTAGTTTGGTTGTTTTGCAAGGGAAAATTATTTTTTGGTTTGGTTGTTTTGTAGGGAAAATTATTTTTTGGTTTGGTTGTTTTGCAGGGGAAAATTATTTTTTTGTTTGGTTGTTTTGCAGGGGAAAATTATTTTTTGGTTTGGTTGTTTTGTAGGGAAAATTATTTTTTGGTATGGTTATTTTGTAGGGGAACATTATTTTTTGGTTTGGTTGTTTTGTAGGGGAACATTACTTTTTGGTTTGGTTGTTTTGTAGGGGAAAATTATTTTTTGGTTTGGTTGTTTTGTAGGGGAAAATTATTTTTTGGTTTTGTTGTTTTGTAGGGGAAAAATATTTTTTGGTTTGGTTGTTTTGTAGGGGAAAATTATTTTTTGGTTTGGTTGTTGTGTAGGGGAACATTATTTTTGGTTTGGTTGTTTTGTAGGGGAAAATTATTTTTTGGTTTTGTTGTTTTGTAGGGGAAAAATATTTTTTGGTTTGGTTGTTTTGTAGAGGAAAATTATTTTTTGGTTTGGTTGTTGTGTAGGGGAACATTATTTTTGGTTTGGTTGTTTTGTAGGGGAAAAATATTTTTTGGTTTGGTTGTTTTGTAGGGGAAAATTATTTTTTGGTTTGATTGTTTTGTAGGGGAAATTTATTTTTTAGTTTGGTTGTTTTGTAGGGAAATTTATTTTTTAGTTTGGTTGTTTCGTAAAGGAAAATTGTTTTTTTTTATTTTTGGCTTTGCAGAACATAATGGAGTTTTGCAAAGTGAAAGGAAAAAAACAATAACATCAATGTTTGGTGCATTTTAGGTCAGGAAGCCAGTCTTTCAAACGGCCTGATCTTGAAGCACCAGTTACATAAAGTGGCTCCATGCTTTATATTAAAACAAATTAAAAACAAAACTATTTAATCATTGAATAACTTCCTGAAATCAAACCTACGCGCAGAGTCATTTCAAATTGGAAGGCTGAAATGAGGTCGTAATTTCAACAATAAGTTAAGTCATTTATTTCTATTTGCGGGAGGGGGCAGTAACGGACATTTGTTAATTTCAGTGTCAAGCTTTTAGACTTGCGTGCTTTGCCTTCACGCTCTATCGAATTTATTCAATTATGATACAATTGAAACCTGGTTAGTTGAGGGTTGAGGACATGCATTGCATATGAAAATGATACGATGGATGTGTGATGTGAATATAGAAGATGGCTTAGTTCTGATGACCTCAGAGGAAAATTAAATCTGGGAGTATAGGGAGATGTGTGCAGAACAGTATGGCTACGTTGACAGAATAGATTAAAGTTCCTGGACCATATGTAGAACAGTTACGGTAGCAGGTCCAGTACACAGGAGGGAGATAAATAGAGCGATAAGGGTGGTTAAAGAGAAGGGGGTGAAAGAGAAAGAGAAAGAGAAGGAGAGAGGGTAACAAAAGGAGAGCGAAACAGAGAGAGAAAGAGAGGGGAAGAGAGAAACTAGAAGACAGAGAGAGAAGAGAATCAGAGAGAGAGAGAGAGAGAGAGAGAGAGAGAGGGGGGATTATTATTAAAATAAATAAAAATAACAACAACACAATGAGAAAAAATGAAAGAAAACTAAGAAAAGCAAATATTTACACATGAAGTCGGTGTTACATAAATTTCAGCTACCCTGAGGGTGGAAGTCTGGAAGATTATAAAAATATCTTACAACGGACCCATCCGCATATTAGCCTCAGCCGACCGGCAATATGCCAGTTCCTTGTCCAAAGTAGAAGAGCGACATCTTAGGACCGAATTGAACCATACCTCATTCAAGCACAATGGTCGGGTACTTTATCAGGCTAGACCCCAATGTCACAATGTGCCGAGTTATATCACTGCGCCAGAATAGTATTGTCAAAGAAACATTTTTCTTTATTTCATGTCATTTGCAATAAAAATGTTTTATAAAATGTACAATTTGTCACGATTCTCTTTTTCATTTTAATATTTGTTTGTTTTTTTAAGTATTTCATTTTTTTGTTGTTTTAGATTTTTCCTATATTTATTGGTTTTATTTTATTTGTTTATTTGTGTGTGATATTCTGCAGAGAGCACGTGATACGATCAGCGAGGCTGTAATGAGCGATGTACAAATTGCGCGGTAAATTTATCAGTAAATGGTAAAAAAAAAAAGGTTGATTTGCAAACGCACGCTCTGGGAAAACCCTGTCATTAGTTTATATCTCAAGTCATAATAGGTGAACTAAAATGCCCCCGCCACACACGCACGCATCCACCCACATCACATAAACAAAAACAAAAGACAAAAACAAAAAGCGGACTCCGTGAATTGCAAACGTCACAAGCTGAAAAGAAGCCACCAAAACTCGAACTTGATATAAAAATTGATTCAATCGACTTTCGTTTTAATACCTCAGGTTCTTAGGTCGCTAAACGTGAACAGAAAATTAGCTAATCAATATAAAATTAAGACGCACACATAAACACAGACCCAGATACACACACAGACACACGCACACAAATACGATTCAATACGCAAGAATCGGCTTTTTTGTCTCGTTCAGAGGTTTTGATTTGCACCTGTATACAGTGCTCGATACTTTCTAAGACAGAGCTTAATATTGGACAAAACAATTATTAATATACTATGACCATGGTTTCACGAGCTCTCGTGATTTTCCGACGGTGTAATTTTTGAATTTAGGGACAAATTCACGCTTCATTATGAGTCTCCAATCTTAACTTCAGGTTACTTTTATACCCCTCTCTCGCTCTCTCTTTTCTCTCTTTATATCTCTCTCTCTACACCCCCCAACACATACACACACACACACATATATATATATATGCGTTATAGATTTGTAGAGGCGTTGTGTGTAATATAGAAATTATTGTATCCTATTGAAAGCCTTAAAAATGTACATTTTAAAAATGAAACAAAAACTCATATATTAATATAAATAAACCTATAACTGTTAAGATCTGAGTCGTGTTATTTTATTTTTATATGTTCATTTC
Organism: Sepiola atlantica; assembly: GCA_963556195.1. Classification (NCBI taxonomy): domain Eukaryota; kingdom Metazoa; phylum Mollusca; class Cephalopoda; order Sepiida; family Sepiolidae; genus Sepiola; species Sepiola atlantica. The sequence goes on along the minus strand of OY744520.1, from coordinate 182,558,853 downwards.
CAAGGCTTTGAATATATATATATATATATATATATATATATATATATATATATATATATATATATTTATATGTATATATATATGTATATATACATATATATATATATATATATATATAGGGAACATTAAAATAAAGATATAATGTCTATCTTTAAAATAGGACATATTAAAAAATTATCATAACGAATTATTACTTCTGCATTGTAAGTTCGGTTTTTCATCGTCGGCTTTGTTTTTTGGCTCTGCGAACCACATCATTTTATCCTGTTTTTCATTCTGATCCATAAAACTGTATATTGAAAGCCCATGGAAGTTTAATTAAAATGGCTTCTGATGCACACATAACTTTATAAACTTTCCGATTTGTAATTGCAAGCAACCGGGGTTTTTCGCCTTGCTGATGTGACTTTTTAATTTCAATAGATTTTAGAATGTCTTTTGGACTTACAACCTTTGAACCTGATGCTGCATTTTCTGTGGATGGCGCCTTTTACAGTGAACATTTCTTCATATGCATTCAATTTATTTTCTTCGCATTGGATACTCTAAACTGTTTCTCTTTGTCATTTTTCTAAAATAATATTTTATCTTTTATTTTTTCAAATTTTGACTTCTGTAATTCTGTTACCAACTTATTCGTCTTTATTCCTCTGATGATAAGAATGAAGTTCTTTGAAAAGCCATTGTTTAAGTAAAAATAAATCGCTTGTATTAAACAACTGAAGATATAATAGATTTTGTATTTTTTACAACTGTTATTCTCATCATTAGATTCTCGCTCTCTCTCCATATATATATATATATATATATATGTATATATATATATATATATATATATATATATATATATATATATATATATATATATATATATATATTATTTCATGTATCCACATAAAATGGTATAAGGAGATATAATCTTTTATGTAACAATTTTCAGTATTTACTTCAACAGTGCTCAATACGTGAGTAGAGCTAGGTAGTAAGTTATGAAAATATATTTATAGGCTTCCGTATTTCATACCCGCAGGTATTCGTCAGATTAAAATGCATGGAGTTTTTGTTGCAGGGTGTTTAATCTAGTGAGTTAACCAATCAGATTCTTTGTTATTCTCTTAGCCAATCGTTTGGGTTATCTCAAACAAAGTTTCTTATTACTATCATAATTCTTCACTATGTATTGAGCACTATTACTTTGAAATTCTGGAAATTTTCTCGGAATATATATATATATATATATATATATATATATATATATATATATATATATATATATATATATATATATATATATATATATATATATATATATATATTCAAAGCCTTGGCAATGTACATATAAAAATAAAATAAAACGACTCAGATCTTAACAGTTATAGGTTTATTTATATTAATATATGAGTTTTTGTTTCATTTTTAAAATGTACATTGTCCAGGCTTTCAATAGGATGCAATAATTTCTATATTACCCACAACGCCTCTAGAAATCTATAACGCATATATATATATATATATATATATATATATATATATATATATATATATATATATATATATATATATATATATATATATATATATATATATAAGTGTGTGTGTTGGGGGTGTAGAGAGATAAAGAGATAAAAGAGAGAGCGAGAGAGAGGTAGAATATATATATATATATATATATATATATATATATATATATTAGGCCAAAAGTTATTTAACAACACCGAATGGTTGTGTTTAATAAGCTTTTTTGTCATTTTTTTCAATTTTTCGTTAGGTCCATCGAGTATTTTTGTTAAGTTGTTGCATATAGGATTCGTACGCTTCATGTTATATTTTTAGCAAGTACTTTCGATTGAGTCATTCAATCATCTTTATGCAGGGATTATTTTACAACTGCTGAGTGCGTTGAATGTTGCGGTAATGTATGGCTTTAAAAATTGATTCACATACACACACACACACACATATATATATATATATATATATATATATATATTCCACTTTTGAGCCCAAAATTATATAACTGTAAACGGTAGCACTCTCTCTCTCTCTCTTTCTCTATACCTCTCTGTCTTTATAATATATATATATTGTCACATAAATTAATAATATATATATAATAACGATATATATATATATATATATATATATATATATATATATATATATATATACGATTTATATAGACTTCTCTGTCTTCTTTGGTCTGAGGAGGTTGACTCTCTGTGAAGAGTACAACCGAAGCATGTATGCACATATGTAACCAATAATGTTTGTATAAATAAGAATGTATACTAAAGAACAGCTCTACTTGTTATTGAGCACTTTTTATAAACACTTGAGGTTCAACGGATTTACATCTACAGAAACTAATAGAATGCGTGTACTATATATATATATATATATATATATATATATTCTACGTATTGTCACATTAATATATATATATGTATATATATATATATATATATATATATATATATATATATATATATATATATATATATATTATTTTACATCGATATATATTGTCACATGAATAAAATTTAAAAAAGTACAACGAAATTTAAAAAAATCTTTGTAAAAAATTAAAACGCAGTGGTTGAATTTTTTTCTCAGTCGTAATGACTGCAGAAATAGTTGTAATTACACGAGAAAAAAACATTGATATCATAAATGCTCTGCATCAAACTTTCATTGCAATTTAAAAAAAGCGAAAATAAACACGTTTTTATCTATATTTGTGAAATTAAAAAAAAACATTTGCGGTAAATTAAAGATTTGAAAGATGGATGTGCAGAAGAGTTCGTCAAAGGGAGATAATCAAAACTAACTTTAAAACCAAAACGAGGCTTGATAAATAAATAAAAAGAAAAGAAGAGAAGCGAGAGTGAGGAACGCGGAATGTTGAATCATAGTTTATCTTTGTATGTGTACGGTTTTGAAACTTACTTTCGAATGTTCGTCATGAAAGCGACGTTATCGTTCTTCTGCAAGTTTCAAGATTGCGATCTGTGAGACTGGTTTTATATGTACAACAAGAAAACACAAGAGTCAAAAAGCGAGAAAGAAAATTTAGATTTTTTTCAAAAGTGCTTACAAGAACTGAAAATAAAAACACGTTATTGATAGCCTTCTTGTGATAGCGATCAGGAGTCATTTTAACAAGTGACTTTTCACCTGAGAAACAAGCTGGCATTTATCGTTTAAAAATTGTTTTTCTTTATTCATGACATTTTTTATCGTCTTTTAAAATTCTCAAAATTTAAAAAATACAAACACAAATCTGACAGCTTCGTTTTGTGGAAGTAAACAAGTCTCTGATCCCCACACTCTAAAATCAAAATTCATGGTGAAAGCCCAGAATAGTTTACAGTCGAGAACCCGTAAACAAAAATAAAAAAAGTAAAAACAAACAATAATTTATAAATTCTCTACCACCCGTATACTTTTGACGTGTGGAAACTTTTTATACGATCTTCTATTTCAGAATTTGATTTCGGTGAAAGTTGACTTATCGACACAAAATAAATTGTGATCGAAATTATCTACCTTATCGTTAACTTCGGTTAACTTCATCCTGAAAAAATAGTAAAAGAAATATTGAGTTATCCTACCACCAGGGCTTTACGCGCTCCACTACTTTTGGAGCTGCTTCCGCTCCTGTTCCAACGCCCAAAATTGGAGCTGGCTCCTCTCACGCTCCCCATTTTCAAAAAGGAGCCGCTCCTGCTCCAACTCCTATAAAAAAGGAGCGGCTCTTTTTCAGCGCTCCATAATAAAAATGTACCTTCTTTCATAAACGTTTTATTCTGCCAATGAGTGGTCGAAGGATAGGGGTGGGCGTCAAAGGATCTCGTCAATATGGGTTGAGATGTCACTTTAAGTGTAAGACCGTAAGATAATATTTGACAAAATCTCGCTAATATTTTGAGAGTTATAGGAGAAAATGTCGGACGAAGTATAGGATTATACGTAAATTTTCGTTTCATAAGAACAAGAAAACAGTTTTGCTTTTTTAAATACATGGACATTTTCTAAGAATTTAAAGCCAGTTTAAATGACTTTCTACCTGATAGTTTATACGTTCCTTTCAAGTTTTGCACACACACAAAGTAATTGATGTTTTGTCAATTAAAATGGCTGACTTGTTTACGAAGAAATCTAAATGAATTATGATGGATTTAATCTCGTAACTTGATTACGAACCGGCTTGAAATAATAACATTATTTAGACAACGATTTTTTACATAGGGATAATGGGGGGGGGGCTTTGTTAACTATTCTGTACTTTCACGTAACAATTTAATAAACAAAAGATATCGTAAAAATTGAATTTAACTTGAAAATTTTATGTAAAAAATAACTCGGTCCAAACCTTTAATTTCGTAACGTAATTCCGAACCGGATTGAAATGACATTATTTAGAAAGCCATTCTTAACATGGAGTGAGGTGGGCTTTGTTAACTATTCTGTACTTTCACCTAACAATTTAATAAACAAAAGATATCGTAAAAATTTTATTTAACTTGAAAATCTTATCTAAAAAATAGCCCGGTGGGTAAACTGCACAAGTACCAAAAAAATAATATAAAAAATATTCTTCACTGGGGAGGGGGTAACCCTGTATTTACAAGTATATCTCCTGTAAAAACGGTTCTAAAATCTATTTTCAATCGATATGTATTCGATAATTGCCGAATTTTCCTACTTGGCTAAAATTGCTGAGTTTTCCGTTGCCGAATTTTCCATTGACGAATTTTCCGTTGCCGAGTTTTCCTTTGACGAGTTTTCCTAAATTGTGTATTATACATACATACTTCTATCTAGTCAAGCAGACTATCTAGTCTAAGAGAAGAAAAACAACATAACTTTCACTAATACACTTAGGAACGGTATGAATCCACATATATCCTCCCCAAAGTTATATAAATTAAATAGTAGGGTAGACTGTACTCTGAAACCTTGATTGGGCAACTTACCTCCCCTATCTAGAGTGCTAATTTTCAGAGTTTTTATTCAACAGAAAGATAGCAGTGTACTTTTTAAAAGGGACTTAGTAATTATCTCAGGTCAGCTAGTAAACATTTTGAATTCTTTCTCTCGCCCCCCCCCTCCCGACCTGCACTCAGATGGTGTCAAAATCGTTCGTACCCCTAACTCAAGTGTATTTCAACTTTCTTTAATCTTTCCAACTCAAGTCATTGACTGCAATAAAAACTTTAATGACGCCTTTGATCTGTCTCATCGCTTGATAGCAAGTCGACGGGGTTGGCGGGGGGATGGGTAACGAATAAAACAATAAAAAAAGAGATTGTTAAAGACATTACAATTAAATCGTCTCCGCCTGAGCCCCTTCCCTCTCTCTACAAAAGATATAATTTTTAAAAATAATTCAGAGTAAACTCTGAGACTTTCTTTACTTTTCCTTTATATTGCTGAATAAAACACTAATGTTTAAAAAAAAAATCAAATAATTTTGGAGCGAGGAACGCGGAGCGATAAAACCACCGCTCTTTAGTCCCAAATGGAGTTGCTCCCGCTCAACTCCCGCTGAATATAAAATGAGCCCCCCTCTCATTCGCTCCAGCAAAAAGGAGCGTGCTCCTGGAGCGCGCTCCTTTTTGGAGGGCTCCGTAAAGCCCTGCCTACCAGTAATCCTAAGTCAAAGTGGCAAGCTCTGCTGCGAAACAAAACCTCTTGTAAAACCACACTTAATCGCGTAAGTTTAGCGCAGTTAACCCCCATGTTGTTATCGTGTGTCGATACGTTACATCGAAAGATTATTCTGAAATAAAAATCTGACAAACAGTTTCTACACGTTAAAAGTATACGGGTCGATAGAGTGTTTAATTCTACTGCGTTTGTAATACATTATTTCTTGTTTTTATTTTTTGTTTACAAGTTTTCGTCTGTTAACGATTTTGTACTTTACCCAAAATTTAAATTGCGCTTTTTTCTTTAGCCTTTTGTTGGCTTTATTGTAACATAAATAGAAAGCGAAGCTATTTATTTATCCCTTTGTTGGGAAATAGAGTGTCAAATGCTATCGGTCCGAACGAGAGACACTATTAACACAATAAACAAACGGCCAATTATATTACGCCTTCACTCCATAGGCAAATAGATTCACTAGTCATCTCTCTATTTCCTCCTCAGAAATAAAAGAAGCAACTATTTTTTTTTTAAGTTATAAGGTATACGAGAAGAGCAATGTAGTATATGCGCCAAGGACAGCAACAGCATTTCCTAAAGTCCAACTCTTTTTCACCGTTGTAGAAGTGGTAGTAACATGGTAATGTCTTTACTATGCCGTCTGAAACTCCTGTTCCTGGCAGGTTCATCCATAGTTAATCGGTCTGTTATCCATAGGTATTAAGGCCGCCATAAAGCTAACTGTGAAAATTCATGAGGAGTCCGATCGTCTCTGGTTTTGCATTTGTGGCAAACAGGGGCTTGTCAGGCTCGTACCATTCCTATGCAGTTTGGGAGGAAAACTTTTCCCGACTTCGTATGCAAACGCTTTCTAATTTTTACTTATTGAGATTAATTAGATATATGCGGGAATGATGCATATAGCTCTATCTAGTATTGAGCACTTTTTAGAAGTATTAGCTTTAAGTACATTTGAAATAGATCGGTTGTTTTCGATTTCGTACTTTACCCCAAATTTAAATTGCGCTTTTTTCTTTACCATTCTGTTGGCTGTATCATAAAATAAATCGAAAGCGAATATATTCATGTAGCCCTTGTTGTATACTCTTACTATTTTTAGGAAACCTAAAATTAAGATAGTGTGCCAGATGCTATCGGTCCGAATGAGGGCGACCATTAACACAATCAACAAACGGCTAATTATATTACGCATTCACTCCATAGGCAAATAGATTCACTAGTCATCTCTCGATTTAATCTGTCCTTTATACATTGATATAGTATAAAATGAAATAAACAATATTGGGTATATATATATTTTTTTAATCTTTAAATTTATTTTTAATTTATTTTTATTCATTATGTTTTTATTCTTTCTTTTTTTATTCTTTTTTTATTCTTTTTTTATTCTTTTTTTTATTCTTTCTTTCTTTCTCTCTTTTTTTATTCTCTATATTTTTTTATATATTTTTTTCTTCTTCTTTTTTTATTCTCGCTCTCGCTTTTTATTCTTTTATTCTTAGTATTGAAATGTTTTTATATATATGTTTTTATATATATTTTTTATATATATTTTCATATATTTTTGATTTTTTATCCCTTTAATCTTGAATTTCCTCGTGTTTTAAATCTCAACGGTCTTATTACACTAAATTTAAATTTAAACAAACACACACAACACACTGAGCAAATAACGCGTCCCAACGAGAGTGTCATATGACCTCACATTTCCAATACAGATGACAACAGAAGCTGAAGAGAGCCGGATGGGTAAGACCTTCCGTGCTTGAAACTGACGGTACGAATGTTGTACTAATTTTTCTGTACCAGAATGAATAAATATTATGCTCTTAATTTTTAACTTTAATTCTTAATTAATCGAGCACTCTGCTGGGATTTTTCCTACCATTTTACAAAGAAGTTATATATATATATATATATATATATATATATATATATATATATATATATATATATATATATATATATATATATATATGCCATTTTTAGTTCGTCTTAGGAATACTAACTCTCGGTGGCGATGCGAACCGTCACTTCGTTGACATACTTCCAAAACTCATGCAGCCTGCTATTATTGAAGAACGCGAGCTCGGTCGTTTCTCCATCAACATCCGTGCATTAAGGGGGAAAAGCATCCCGGACCAATTGCCAGGTCAGAGAAAACTCGGAGTTATTGAGATGACTCCAGCCTGGCGCCCAACTTCATTGAGAACGGATCTCCTTCTCCGCCCATTCTAGCCGCTCCTCAAGAGGATCGGTAACGTCTTTCAAGATTGTGCAGTGTCACTGGATCCCAGCAGTGATCTGAGCGCATCTCGGCATTTGTCGAAGAACTACGATTCCTTCCTTGGTCTGCGTCGACCTTCAACCAAGTAATCGGTGATGAGGTTGAGAAAGGCCTTCTAAACCTCAGTGCCCAACGGAGACTCCTCTATCAATGTTTGGCTTATCGATGACAGTCTCTCGGCATGCCGATGACTTGCTAAGTCACCTCCCCCCTCATTCGGACGTAGAGTACAGACCTCTCTACGGGCTAGCGGTTTCTTGCCCTTCCCAAAATGTTAGAAGAGATGGCGCGTAAGCGCCGCCATGCGATCCAAAAGCAGAGGTGGTACAGGTAATCGATAAAGGATGAGAGGAAATATGTAAGCGGTGCACGCCTCAGCTCTACTTTTAAGGGAGATACCTCTTCACTGATGTTTCTACCTTCGACTGTACTTCTAACCAAGCTGGACTATTGGTCAGAACAATATGTAAAAGGTTTCGAAGCGGGCGATCCGAACAGTTAAAAAACGCCCGGCAACGCAGCCGCGTCGCTCAGGCAGCTAACTTCAGGACATTCGATTTACTGATGTTGACTATGGCCCCTGTTACTTCTTCGCACTGTTTGATTGCCTTAGTCACCGCGATAATGTCTCCAAAACTCGACATGCACACGGTGATATGATCGGCATACGTGGTGACCCGGAATCGTATACTACCACGTAGGGCTTGTCTAATCGCCCTGCCCCTTAGTTTGTGCAGGAAGGGATCCAGTGCAAGGACATGAAGTAGAGGCAACAGCGGATACCCCTGCTATACTGAACAGCTTCAAACGAGATACCGCGTTGACTGCTTCGTTAACCATTTGTCACAACAACTTGAATTTCCTACACTAAAGACAAAGAGACGGATTGAGATAGGTAGAGAGATATGAGTTTTAATATAAAGATGTTACATAAACAGCTTAACCTCATCTATTCTGTATGGCTCTCGGCAACACCGGGTTGACCTGCTCGTATATATATATATATATATATATATATATATATATATATATATATATATATAAAACTCAATGCCTGTGTGTATATGTGCTCCTTATAAAAAGAAAAGTTAGAGAACCTAAATCTTGAAGGTATTTTTATGTAAAATAAACAAGGGAAGATATTCGAAGTGTTTCAGAATCTCTAAGTGTATCCCCTAAGAGGGCTATGGAGCATATTTCGTCCGGGGGTGGGGGAATTGTTTTTCTAATATAATTATGCAATAATTAAAAACAAACACCTGCAAGGGGTAAGCGGACAAAACACTTGAAAAGTGTGGTGTTAGCAGTGCTCATAAATCATCCTTAAATTTATTTGGGTGGTTTCAGTAGCGCTCTGGAGGCCTCCGAAGTTTTATTTTTCACTCCTTACTTAAAAATAAACAGGAGCAATAAACGTAAGATTACAGTATTACATTTGGTTAGTGGTATATAGTAATCCATCAACCTAGATAGAGTAGGTGTGTTTAAACACAGCATGCCCGAGAGAAAAGAACTTTGCTGTCTTTGTTATTCCGAGAGCAATAATAGTAATATTCAATAATATTGATATTTGATGAGTATCGGCTTTTGAAACTAGCAAAAAAATTCAGATTTACATAAAGTGCTTGAAGTCTTCAAGAGATGAATCTTATAATAATTGAATAAAATTTATGTTTATTTCTATCAGTCATGACAATTAGTTTCACGTGTTGTTAAAAACAACATTTTTATTTTCACCTGATTTCACTGATTAACCCTTAGTCATAAAAGAGCGGGGAAGCTTTTATTCCCCCCACTGTACTCATTGACACCGGGAAAATATTTAAGATACAATGTTTTTCATATTCACCATTTAATTTCGCTATTACGTTCTCTCCCTCTTTCCTTTTTGATAAGTGGTTTCGACCTTAGAGAGAGAGAGAGAGAGAGAGAGAGAGAGAGAGAGAGAGAGAGAGAGAGAGAGAGAAAGGAAAAAAGAAAAGACAGTTTCAGCATTTTGTACTTGCCTACGTTGATCAATCGAGTAGCATGCCATACTTAAAGACAGAGGTTGCGAGTTCTAACGTAACCAAGGGTAGAATCATTTTTACTTTGATTTTCTCCCAAAATGAACTGTCATTTAAAATTATAATATTTAGCAGATTGTTAAGGGTTTTTATTCTTTAATTCTATAATCTATGTAATTTACGGAAATTATAATCCCGGGCGATGCCGGGTATCCCTGCGAGTATATATATATATATATATATATATATATATATATATATATATATATATATATACTAGCAGGGATACTCGGTATCGCCCGGGATTATAATTACCGCATGACCGGTGGTGAATAGTCATATCTCTATGTTGATGAGTCCCGGTTTAAGGACAAAACGTATACGTACATAGATAATAAACAATAACAAATATTTATTATTATTTGTCGCTCCTCGAAAAAGTAGAGAACTGTATATATAGTATTAACACAGCATGACGTCACTAGCTTTAAATGCTTCGTTCCTTCCTCAAAAAAGTATAACGCTCTGGACGTTATAGCCGCCGATAACGTGTTTAAATTATCACAGTTTATTCGCTATTTAAAATTGGCCGAGTGGTTAAGGCGTCGAGGTTTCGAATCGCATGACCGGTAATGAATAGTCATATCTCTATGCTGATGAGTCCCGGTTTAAGGACAAAACGTATACGTACATAGATAATAAACAATAACAAATATTTATTATCTATCTATCTATCTATCTATCTATCTATCTATCTATCTATCTATCTATATATATATATATATATATATATATATATATATATATATATATATATATATATATATATATTTATATATATATATCAATACACATACAAAACTTTATAAATAGAGATATACAGGGTGATTCATAAGTCTCTTCATTTAGCTATTTAAAATGTTTACCATATGAAGCACAAACATACTATGAACTTTTCATAATTGTTATCTTACTCTCTAATTACTGCTATCTGTTATTTTAAATTTGTTCGTTTATATATTTGTTTCTATATATATTTATTTCATAATCAATCAAATATGCTACAAAGATTCGTAAATTCCTTGCAAAAAAGAATGGAGCTATGCATGCAGAACGAAGGTAGAAATTTAGAAAATTTATTGTAATTCTAAACTTCCATAAATGAATTTATTGAATACACTTTCTGTTTTGTATTACTGTATTTTTTAACTTTAGAATTTCAAAAATAAATAGCTAAGTGACTTATGAATCACCCTGTATATGTGTGTATATATATATGTGTATATAAATATATATATATATATATATATATATATATGCGTATATATATCATATTTATATATATATATATATATATAGATATGCATACATGTATATATAAATATATACATCTATATATATATATATATAATAATGCGAGCATTTACGGTGTTTATACGTCCGTATGTTCGTGTTTTACTGATTGATTATAAGCTAAAGAGAGAGAGAGATAGATAAAGTAAATTCATAACGAGTGAGACGAAGAGGGAGAGAGAGAGAGAGAGTGAAAGAGAGAGGAAAATAGCGATTGATATTACTGTATGTGTTTTTGACGCGCGAAGCCTTCGCAAGTTCCGATCGTATCTCTCAGAAAGCTAAGTGTGAACAAGTCTCCTGGGGTTTTCTCGTATACTTCTAAAATAATGTTTATCACGCCGGCGTATCTCTGGCAATACAATAATATGACAACCACCAGGACACGTGTATGTTTATTTCGTTTGCTAACATACTTGACTGCTCGATTGATGGTTATAAATAAACACAATCTACAGGAAGAACACAACAAAAAAACAACAAAAACATAAAATAACAATAAAAAATAATAATATATGCTATCCAGTTGTCTTTTGTATGATAAATAAGTAAGAATAGTTTTTTCTTTAAGTATGGAAGCCCAACATCGCTTTCTTTTGTTTGTTAAATTTTAAAACAAGTAGTTGAATCGTGCGTTTCTGAGGGTCAACATAGAGAGATGACTAGTGATTCTAATTGTCTATTGCGTGAGAACTAGATTTTTTTTACTTTACCTGAACGGGTATACCACCTGACCATTACTTTCCTGTATCACTATACAGAAATATCTCATCGAACAACATATTCTTGAAGTTATAATCAACATATTAGGTGCTACCCGATTGCCATTCAGTGCGTGTTATATAGTCAGATTGTCAGCGATAGAGACCACACCTTACACAAATTTCTATGAGATATAAAAGTTTCTTTATTATTTGTAAGAAAAGTCCAGTAATTAAATTTCCTTTCAGTTTCTTTATTTTTCTGGTACGTTGATTTGAAAAAGATTCTCTCGGCCAAATATCAAACAGGGTAGTTAGAGTTTATTCCCAACGAAATACAATACAAGGAATTGATAGCTGGTTGACTTACAGTTAGATTAATATTTGAAAAGATTAGATATTTCTACGCAAGGAAATTTACATATATATATATATATATATATATATATATATATATATATATATATATATATATATATATATATTAGGGGAGGTCGATTTTGAAACTGTAAATTATCGCACTCGAAGAAAGTTGCCAAATAATGTCAAAAGTTACCACAAGAAATATTTTTCTTCAAAACTTTGTATTTATTTGAGCATTGCAACTTTAAGTTCAAATAAATCGAGATCTTTTCTCACAGCCTAGATTTCACCGGCAGAAGTGTCGCCTTAAATTAAACCCGGGTTTTAACAAAAAAAAGTAATACATTACTTAATAATAAATATTTTAAAGTTTATTATTCCTTTTCTTAAGAAATTAAATGTACATATTCAAATTAAAAAGGAATAAAACACTATAATATTTAATTTTATATATAAATAATTATTTATTTACATAGGCGTTTTATTTATTGGATATTTTTTATGGTATTCACCGGTTGAAAATTCAACGAGCGAATTTAATTCACGTGTTGATTCTGTGTTTACAAATTTAATTATCACAAATATATATTGAATTGTCGAGCGCTGGCTTATCTAATCCCACTTTCCCGACCTTTTGTCACACCTTACCTTGTGGGAGTTAGATAAATAAAAACTAGTTCAGCCATGGTTTTTTACCCCACAGAATAAACCGGTATCGTCCGGATCTTTGGGTCTGGATTCACGCCCGTCTATTGGGGCTTGTCCGTCCTGTGCAGTTCTAGGAGGTGCACCTCCCAGGTTTTGCCTTCCCTCTTTGGGGAGGAGTAAGTTTATTGCTTACTGTCTGAGGCGGCCATACCGGGGAATGCCGACGGAGCTGCCCAGGCAATTTTTAAATTGCCAGAGTGCTCACCTCTCGAGCACTGGCTTTCTCATCCCACTTTCCTGACCTTGTGTCAATCTTACCTTGTTGGACATAGATAAATAAAATCTACTTCAGCCAGGGGTTTTTACCCCACCAAATAAATCGGTATCGTCCGGCCTTTGGGTCTGAATTTACGCCCGTCTATTGGGGCTTGTCCGTCCTGTGCAATTCTAGGAGGTGCACCCTCCCAGGCTTTGCCTTCCCTCTTTGGGGAGGAGTAAGTTTAATGCTAACTGTCTGAGACGCCCCTACAGGGGAATGCCGACGGGGTTGCCCAGTCAATTTTTAATGGCCAGAGTGCTCACCTCTATAGTGCAGGCTTATCTAATCCCACTTTCATGACCTTGTGTCACATCTTACCTTGTTGGAGGTAGACAAATAAAACTATTTCAGCCAGGGGTTTTTACCCCACCTAAAATATTATATGTATTGGAGTTGATGGGAGAATGGATAAGGACACATTGATGTATAAGGAAATTGTGGATGAAAATAGACAGAGAATTATGAAAAAAACTAAGGGACCAGAACACCATTTAACTTTTACAAAAGAAACACCATGTGAAAGTAAATATCTGACACAGAGTTCTTCCTAATAGTGGTGCAACAGGTGCTGTTCATGCAGATCAAGTGGTGGATGTTTTGCATGAATTGCACAGTTAGAACAGTATCAAGGCTATATTTGTTGACAACACTAATACCAACACGGGTTGCGAAGGTGGAATGGTTGCAATTTTAGAAAAAAAACTTTAAAAAAATCTTCACACAATTGGTTGCTCTTTGTATCATAATGAACTACCTTTCAGAGCCCTTTTTAAAAACATAGATGGTTGCGCAAAGGGCCCTACAACATTCAGTGGCCCTCTGGGGAAATTATGCTCAAATGATTGCCATGATTTACCCCAAATATCATTTTCCACTATTAGCAATCCTCTAGAGTCAATTTTTAAAATTGATGAAATACATGATCTTAGTTCTGACCAAAGACTCCTTTATGAATACACAGTAGGTATTTCTAGAGGTAAGGTTGACTCTAGATATACCTTCTGGAAAATTGGTCCTTTAAACCAAGCAAGATGGTTAACTTTGGCCATTAGGCTCATGTGTGTATGGACTCGTGGTGCATACCCACAAAGGCACACAACAAAACTACACTATGTAGTAAATTTTATTGTAAATGTGTATGCCACTTCTTGGTTTGAAATTAAAAGAAATAGTAAATTCCACAATCAGCAAGTGCACATTTTTAATATGATCCAGAGGATTAAGGAGCAGCCTCAGGAAATCCAAGATATCACATTTAGAAATATACAAGGTAATACATTTTGTGTACTGCCTGAAAACTTTCTATATTCTATGGTTAAATCTGAAGTAATTGAAGTAAGAGAAGAAGCTTTAAAAAGAATTTTGGCCATTAGGTAAGTAATATTTATTCATATATTTCTGACTCAATTATTTATTCCAATTTATAGAATGATTGTTAAAGATTTTATCTAATTTCACCATAATTATTAAACCAGTACAGATTGGAATTTTTTAATAATTCAATTAATTAATTTGTTCTTTCAGGAGTGAGGAGTCAACCAGAAAAAGATTAAAAAGAATACCACCTATTAATTTTAATGCCACACATTGGACACAATTAATAGATTTAAAATAATGCTGCATTTTTGGCATTCTCAGGGCGTGGAATGGGCAGTTAAGTTAATAACAGAAGCTTCACAAACTGTATATGGTTTTGAAGCAAGGCATCAACACATTACAGTCAAAGTTTTGAGTCAGAAATTGAGACCAGCATTTTTGTCTAAGGGGTCTTATATGGAGCAATTTGACTCTCAATATTAAGCTCCATTAAAATAGTGTTAGGTTTTTCCTTATTTCTTTGCTTGTTATATTTTCACTTATAACAGAAAAAAAATCATTTTTTTAGGTATTCAAATATTACTGTTTAATTCCTAACGTTAAAAGGTAGTTTACAAAAGCAGATACTGAAAATGAGGGGGGGACAAATTTTCAATTTGAAGATTTCTTTAATTAATATCATTTTTATAAAATAAAAGGACATTCGCTGATTTTAAATGCACAAATTATTTGGTTTTCACACCAGTATTCAAGCAAATCTTGCAAAAAACGAGGAATTTTCAGTATATTCTTGTCTACGATCTTTGATACCAAACGCTCAAAAAACCGCTGAAGTTTTTGATCTAATTTTTTGCATGAGTATTTAATAGGTCTATATACAACTTTCGGTACGTTCCTTTTTTTAATATTTAAAAAAAGTGTAAAATCGACCTACCCTAATATATATATATATATATATATATATATATATATATATATATATATATATATATATATTGAAAGTTCATACCTTTTTGTAAAGCATCCAAATATTTTTTTAAAACAAGGGGTAAGGTAAAACAAAATACCTTTTAAAGCATGTTAAGATGCGATAATATTTTATTAAAAAATAAAAAATCGAAACCGATTTTTTTTCTTTTATAAACTTTCATTATTTTTTAGTTTATATTACAGATATATTTCGCCGAGTACAATCGGCTTCATCAGTGTAGTTTGTAGATCCGATGTTAATGGTCTGCCGGTCTCAAAAAAAGGTATGAACTTTTAATATATATACATATCCACGTGCTGGCGTGATCTCGTACCGAAAGTGAAAAAAAACCCACCTCATGTGCCGGTCACACCATCTGAAACCGGCAATGAGAAATAGAAAAAAAAGAGATGAACAATGGCGGATTTTCATTTTTCATTGAAAAAGATCCGTATTGATCGAAATATTTTATTAATTGTATAAAAAAAATCTTAGAATCTATTCGGCTGTTTAAACAACATTTTATTTGATTCTACGATGTCATCTCAAATAGAACAATTTTTTAATACTTGCACGTGCTGCCGGACACTTTTTTCTACTGTTACTACTACCACTACCCAAATATTGAGATTAAACAGTCTCCATATTACAGCGGAAGGACCGAGACGCTTCGGCTTGGCCGTTGCAAGTCAGCTATGAGAAATAGAAAAAAGATGAAAAATGTGGGATTTTTATTTTTCATTGAAAAATAACTTTGTTGATCGAAATATTTCTATTTATTGCATAAAAAAGCAATTGTCATCAATTGGGCTTTTTAAACAAAATGTTACTTGACGTTACGATGCCTTATCAAGTTGAAGTCTATATATATATATATATATATATATATATATATATATATATGATTTATTGAAGGTTTACCGAAGCATTTCGTTCAGGCGGTTATACATCACCACAAAAGACTGTTTATTTCAAAGTATTATTTATTTACGATATACATCTTTAGTTTAATGTATATCGTAAATAAATAATACTTTGAAATAAACATTCTTTTGTGGTGATGTATAACCGCCTGAACGAAATGCTTCGGTAAACCTTCAATACATCACATATAAATACTCTGTACCCTGTAATTGAGTAACATCGAGGTTATTTTTATTGGCCTAATCCCGGTCTTCACTAAATAAACTATCTTCTGAGTGAAATCTCTCTCTCTCTATTATATATATATATATATATATATATATATATATATATATATATATATCTGAGAAATAATATTTGTCCTGCCACAGGTAAAATTAATTCCCAGAACAAGACAGCTTTACACCACTTTTATATCCCTTTACGAAGTTTACGATTACTATTTTATAATACTAAACCTTATATCTAACATCGTTATTCTAATTTTGATTGAAAGTCTGTTACATGATTTTTATTTTAGAATATGTTTATAATTTAAGGCTTAATCTCAACAGGTTTTAGAAGAAATTGAAATTCACTGAATATTGCTTAATTAGTGTCTACTGAACATGAATAAAACTGAGTGCAAATTTGAAAATTTTGAATTTTCAAATGGGAGATTGTGACCATATTATCATTCCAATAACCATCTGAAAATATTTAGAATCAACTGAAAATTTGGGAATATTTATTTATTAAGGTCTACTAATTATTGTTAAAATTTCACAAAAGTCGAAGGTATCAGAATATTTACCAAAGTCTTCTCCTTCCTTTTTGCCTCTTTGCATAAAACTAAATTAAACTAAATATAGCCCACATTTGTTCCTCTTACACCTAGCAGCTGTGTTAAAAAAGTCATCATGTTCGCTTAATTAGTTTAGGAATTAATCCTGTACATACAAATATATAAAATATTAGCAGGGTCAGTGCCCCGACTTTACCGGGGAAAGATATGAATTTAATTTTTTAAAATAGAAGTATTAGAGTAAAAATGCGTAAAAAAGAAGTTGAAAGTAAATGTACTTACTACGCGTGGAAGTTTTTGTGTTATTTTTAATGCAGTGCGTGATGTGTTTGTTTTAACGTAATCCGTTATTCTATAACGTGTAGAAGTTATGCTTTCAGAATAGCGGAATGATATTCCCGTAATCTGTAATTTGATGTGTTTCTGTCTAACAATTCGGAATAAAATAAAAATCAGCGGTGTTTTGAGTGTTGGGTAGAGTAGATAAGTTGCAGTAAGTAAGTAAGTAAGTATAATGACCACTATATGTTTTGATGGTGTATTTGAGAGAGTGAGTGATCTAGGAATAAATATAATGATTCTTATATGCTGAAGAAATTATGCGAAAGTCTCTGCAAACACGCTTGAGAGAATAAGAGTATCACAGTGAGTATTTTAGACGTGCATGATGCATGTGGTGAAAAAAGTCTACTTTATATATATATATATATATATATATATATATATATATATATATATATATATATAGAGAGAGAGAGAGAGAGAGAAAGATAGATAGATAGATAGATAGATAGATAGATAGATAGATAGATAGATAGATAGATAACCATACGTCACTTTATATAGATAGAAATAGAAAAAATATATGCCCTGCACTCGACGAACCCTCGAAAGGCAGTTAAAGCAGCATCTTTGTTTGTGAAACTTCTAGTCTCGCAAGCTAGACGTAATTTAGATACTTAAAGAAGTAATTAAAATATAGCACAGCCCAATTTGTTCAACGTTGTTGTATAGATAAGACGTAGCAGTAATTCGTTCTCTTTCCTCTTCTTCGTTGTTGATAACTCCTCTTTTATAACAGCGGTTGTAATAGTTAAATAACTAGTAAGAATACCCGGCGTTTCTCGGTTTAATGTGAATTACTATGTAGTTTTTCACTATGTCCATAACACCATATTACTTTCTTTGTTTTTACTGCTTCCCTCTCACCCGTTTCGCCCCATAGCTGAGATTTTGGAAGACTCTCGTAATTAGTGTCTTAAATAGTTTACATTTCATTAATATCGGATATACACGTTTTAAGTGGGTTCTGTTCCCATTGGTCACTAAGAGGTGGGAGCAAGTAGATTTTCGACACATAAAAGGTAACGTAGAGATTCGAGGCAACTTCTATTGTCTTACCCAGAGAATTTAATAAATATGATATAAACTTCATCAAAATAAAATATATTTGATTTTTAAAAGGAAGTTCGGTCCCTATAGCTCACTTAGGTTAGGATGGCACTTTGAGATTCAGGACCACTTCCATTGTTTTCCCCAGAAAATTTTATACATATGATTTGAATTTTATAAAAATAAGATATATGTAAAGTTTTTAAGGGTAATACCTTCACATATTACTTACGAGTGCACTTAGAGATTCGGGAACACTTTCACTGTTTTTTCCGGTTAATTTTACATATAGGTAGACTTTTAGATTTCATGTAGATACTCTAACCTTTTTTACTATGTGGAACACACAAACATTACACACACATACATTGAGTTATATATATATATATATATATATATATATATATATATATATATATATATATATATATATATAAGGAGATTTAGTGAATTATAAGATTCCAATTGCTCAAAGAATTAGAACAACAAGTCTATTATGGCGTACGGTCGTTTCCAAAACATTCTTGAAATACTTTATTTTATTCTTTAATTTAAAAAAAAACCCAACAAAAGCTACTCCAAAACGTCCCTTCATCAGCGCCTTTAGACCCACATCTTACAGAAATGCAAGGAAAAAATAACAAGCTCGTCTTAGAGGAACATCCATTGGCAGGAGGGCGTACATAGACCAATATTGGAAAAATAATAAGTTACAGATATGAAATAAGAATATAAAGATAAAACTGATAATGATAATAATGAAACCTTATAAACATTATAAAGATTAGTAAGAAAAAATGAAAAAAATAAAAATTAGAACAAAAATAAAGAGTAAAAATAAAATAAAATAAAATATAATATAAAAATAATAGAATATATGAAGGAAAAATAAAAATCAGAGGATAAGAAGTAAAAAATAAAAATAAAATACCAAATAAAAAATAAAAAATAAAAATAAAAATAAAAGTAAAAATACAGAGAGAGAGAGAGAGAGAGAGAGAGGAGAGAGAAAGAGAGATGACAGCACACCATTCGTTTGCGGTTTAAACATGCTTTCTGGGTTGTTACTTTTACTTTCCAGTATAAAATAATTATGCATAATAACTCTACCACATCACATGACAGGTGTAGATGTCCCCATAGCACGACTGCCCCTTTGCGCAATTCGGTAAGAAGGGGAAGATTTTATCAGTTTAGCTGCTACGTGTCACTAACGACTTTATGCCTTGTGACGCAATATCCTAACACGGGGCCTTAATTTCATACTGTTTAGTATTAAGAGCACAATATGTATTTATTAATCAGAACAAATGGACATGATACCAGTGGGTTCGAACCAGGTGCGCTTTCAAAAAACGAAGCATAATGCTTTATAGGGTGTCCTTGTAACATAAACAAACCGACATTGGCTCTCTTCAGCCATATTTGAAAAGTTGAAGAAGTCATGTGTTCATCTGCGGGAATTGTACAGTTATTTAAAAAAAAAATTTTCTCTCTTAATTTAAAGTATAATGTTATATATATATATATATATATATATATATATATATATATATATATATATATGCCTCTTGTAGCAATACCCTTTCTCTTTACTTGGGCATCCGGCGAGGGGCAAAATGTCGAATCTTTCATGTTCGATCTCATACTCACAGGCATTGTGAAGAAAGGTGACTTATTGCTGATCTCCTGATGCGCCCTCGTCGGTAAATACTGACGAGTCTGAGCAGGCAAGTATTTTTTAATCTTTTATAATGTTCCTTTTTGAAAACGACTTTACGTTTTCCTACTATAAACGCTAGGAGAGGAATAATAACAAGGCTCATCCCCCCTCTCTCTCTCTCTTACGTTTCCTTATTCGTTCGTCCTTCCTCTCTCTATCTACGCCTTTGTTTCAATACGCCTTCTTCTTTCTCTGGCTCTTGTTTCTATATTCTCTCTTTCTTTCTATCTCTCTCTCTCTCTCTCGCCCTGTCTCCCGTTTCCTTAGTCGTTATTCTCTCCCCCTCGTCCATTTTGCTTCTTGTTTGTTTTAGCTACTCTTTATATTCTCTTTCTATCGTCCTTACTCTATGTGTCAAGTAATCTTTTAAAGATTCTGTGTTTTAAAGCTGATCGCTTTTGTCTTCATAATCGCTTATTATGTTATCGATGCGCATGCGTGAATAACTGTCAGTCAGCCATTTTAATTTAATTTTTCTTTGTTGGTTTTCGTTTATTTCCACACGTTTCCCTTCATGAATTGACGTTTGTGTATATTATTCAATTTTCAGAACTTTAATGGTATAAGATAAGGTACCAGAATTAGCACATTCCCTCAGGAAATAACAACTCTTAGTAAATTCAGACTTTAAACGATCGATGACTATTGACATATTTCATTAGACTTTTTGGCTAAAAGCGAAGTGTAGGATCTGTTCTGATAGTACAATTCATCTTCTCTGTATTTTGTCAGTGAAGGAGAGATCCTTATAGACTGAGGCAATTTTAATTTTTATCCCAATCCAGAGGTTTTTTTAGATAGCTGGATTCTCCTTATATTAAAACCGACCTTGTGTCGAACTTTAACCTTGTGAGGACTATTGACATCTTTCTTAGATGAGATCAGTTTACCATCGATCTTTTTCTGGGTTTCTGGATTATGTAATGCCAACATGCAATGCATATTGTAAATTATTGTATGTAAACAGTTGAACACAAGGTGTTAGTTTTTCTGTCATTTTTAATGGAGGACGTATAGTGATGAAAAAAATGGGGATGTATACGAGCGTGAATGTATATTAAATGGAAAGAAATAAAATATTGAGGAATATTAGGGGTACTTGCTAGCAAGTGCCAATTTAACATGAACAGATGGTTTGTGAATAAAAAAAATCAAAGAAAACATTAATTTACGACACATTTATATGACTATAAGTTTACATGAATGTTTTAGTGAAGAAATGTTTATTGGGAATATTTATACAACTCGTGTTTCGGGTAGGTAAATGTACCGTGAATAAGCGTGTGTGAGTAAGTGACAATATTTAACTGTGTAAGTATGCGTGGTTTTACTTTGATCTCTTAGTGCGTGTGTAGATGTGCGCGTGGTGAGGAAGCTTGTGCGTGAGTTTAGAAGTGTTTCACTTCTTCTCCCACCCCAGCCAAAAGCGCGGGTGCGTGGGGCGAATAAGTACTTTCGATGTGCGTCGGGTTGGATCCGTGGAAAACTCTCCGTTTTGTTCACCAGGTCACTGCTTTTATAAGCTTTGTTAATTTGACATAGGCTTGCTAGATTTTGGGTTAAAAACGATATTCATTCGTTGAAAATATATTGAGTTAACATGTTCCTGTGAAATCTCACTTGCTTTTGAAAGTGAAGATGAAAGCGTATCGAAACACACCAGAGAAAGTAAGAGGGTGGCTATTCGAACCATTTGCTTTTGGGCGTTGCTTGAATCTTCTCTCGATATACCACCGACGTACAGTAGTATAACAGGTATATGATACATCATGCGCTAAATGCTCAAATAAATATACTATTTACAACCAGCCAACAATAAACCAGAGAAAAACAATCATTTAACATTCCTAAATGATTTACTGTGCCCGGCCTTTTGGCCAAGATCAAAGTGTAGTATCTGTTCCGATAGATACTACACCCCATAAACTGGTGTTGTCTTGGCCTTCGGGGCTTGATTTATGCCGGTTTATGGGTCTGCCGTGTGCAGTTCTAGGGGGTCCACCCTTCCAGGCTTTGCTTTCTCACCCTTTGAGAAGGGGTTAGCTTATTGCTAATCGCCTGAGGCGCCCCTACAGAGGAATGCCAACGGGGCTGCCCAGGCATTTTTTGTAGGCCAGAGTGCTCACTTCTCGGGCGGTGGCTTTTCAAATCCCACTTTCCCGACCTTGTGTCACATCTTACATTGTGGGAGGAAGATAAATAACCTGATAACACAGAAAATAATAACTATAGGCTTGCCGTCTGTTGCATGCATCTAACCATTAAATGCTTTATTTTTTCATTGGTTTAAAAATATGTTATCGAGTTTTAAAAAGTTTCATATCGGTAATATAAAGTAGTATAAATGAATAAAAAACTTGAACAAAAATAAATGATATTGCAAATATGCCACATTTTACATGTATAACAAAACACTACAATATATGCATCTAAGTAATCATAATACACTAGAGAATCATAAAATAATGTTTACTTACCATTATAATGACCAGATGAAAAAGTTTAGGCTCTTGAATTAGGCAGATGACACTCGCCCGTGACACTTGCCTGTGACGTCGAAGATACTGATTACCTATTTAGCGGGTGTACTGATGCAACATCATACTAGTACCTACTACTATGACTATTACTAAGCTCTACTTGCGTATTGAGCATTTTAGAAGTAAATACTATGTGTTCATCATTTACCAAGGCCAAAAGCCACTCGAGGATAAGGGATTGGCGAGATTTTCAGTTGGATAATGGAACAATACTATAAAAGGATTGAGAACGATGATTTGTTCACAGGATGTCACGACAGATATTTGTTGACATTGGACGTAGAAAGGACCATGGTGTAGTTTGCAGGGAAACATATTTGAAACAAAAATCATTTAAGAGTCAAAAAATGCACCAAACCATGAGTAAGTAAAGCAATGAGGCATAATTTTCTTCTCCTTAATGAACGATCTATGATATAATTTTTTTATCGTATGATCTGTGCTTAGTTTCGCCAGAATCCAGGACTGAAATTGCGCTGATCTGCTGGAGTATCCAGCTTACATTCGTATGAAACAGCATAGTTCGATATTTATTTAACCAGTTCGATTCTGCTGTAAGCATTGATTTCCTAGGTTATTTCTAGAATCATGTGCTTAAAACGAGACCACATAAAAGTTTGCAAGCATCCATATTAAAAGTGGCGCTATGGAACCGACAAGATTCGAACTTTGCACAGACAGGTCGTAAGTCAACGTCGGTATTCACTTAAACGCTGTCACCTCCCAGATGTTTGCTTGAATCAATTGCTTAGATTATTTAAAAAATCATTATACTTTTGTTTATATGGATATAATGAAACCTATTTTCCAATTTTGTTTTTAAAAAAAGGGGGAATAATATCAAATCGATTTCTGGTAAAATGACAATCGATTATCTAGTGAGCGCTAGTATACAAATTATTAAGTGATTTATATGCGATTTTATAACATTAAACATTTAGATAAAACTGTGATGTAATCTAGTGCTATTCGTGTTCAATCAGATACGACATGAAAATATAAAACTACAATCGAGATTTAGGAAGAGAAATATTTGTAAAATTAACACTGATCTACGAAAATCTGATATTTCTGCATCTCTTCTGAAAATTCACACGGACTTATAATAGTAACGAAGATATAAAGACGGGAAAACAGAAATAAAAAGTGGAAACAAAGAAAAAAAACAGAAATAAAAAGTAGAAAAACGCAAATTAAACGTGCAAAAACAGAAATAAAAAGTAGAAAAACATAAATTAATAATGGAAAAAAACAGAAAAGAAACGTAGATAAACGGAAATGAAAATTAGAAAAACAGAAATGAAATGTGAAAAACCTACAGGGAAAGTGGAAAAAACTAAATGAAAAGTAGAAAAACATGAATGTAAAGTGAATAATCTAAATTAAAAGTGGAAAATAAGAAATGAAATGTGAAAAAAACATAAATAAAAAGTAAAAAAAACATTGATGTAACGTGAAAAACATGAATATAAAGTGAAAAACATAAATATAAAGTGAAAAACAGTAATGACAAGTAGAAACACATAAATGAAAACTAAAAAATCGAAATTAAAAGTGGAAAAACAGAAATGAAAAATGGAAAAACAGAACTAAACAGTGATAATACCTAAATGAAAAGTAGTGAAACGTAAATGAAAGGTTAAAAAACAGAAATGAAAAGTGGAAACACTTGAATGTAAAGAGGAAAACATATAGAATAGTAGAAACACATGAATCGAAAGTTAAAAAAATAAAAGTAAAATGTGTAATGGTAGAATGAAAATATAGATTTAAATATGTAGCGCTAAAACTAGCATATGCGAATTAGATGAAAAGAAAAGGACAACAAAAAACAAACGAAAGAAAAGACAGACTACTGTAGAACAAAAAGTTTCGATAAATGAAACTCCCACAAATAAACCCGAAAAAACGACTGTCAAATTATCTCTGAAAATCATGAAAAAATAATGAAATTAAGCCCCGCCCACCACAGAAATCTATATTCAAAACACAGCTAAATACAAAACTACTATTGTTCTAAAACTGTTCAGCACAAAACGTAATTTCGCAGAAATGCAAATATAACATCTAAAATATGAGAATTTGAATTTATATTTACTTATAGTATTTGATAAAATAAAAGTGAAAATTATAGATATTACAATTTAATTCCTAAACATTTCTAATAAATAGATTTATTATTCAAATTCTTGAAATCGTAAAAAAGAAAAATGAACTCACTCCAAATCAAAATATTATTACATCATGAAGACATCCAAAGGGGGAATAACTGGAATAATGACAACTTGGGACACACTTCTTAATGTAAGGCACGAGATACTACATAAATGTTTTCATCGAAATAGGTATTTACTATCTTGTTTAATGGATGGCGAGGTTAATTGAGATAATTTAATTAATAGTTTTACTATTAGTTTGGGAACCACATTAATCCTTGTCTTATGGTTTCCTTATCTGGTTTAAGCAACCGTTTTGGTGCATCTAATAAGTATGAGTGTTTACCTACAATGTCTTAGTACCTTTGCATTGAGTAAATAGGATATTGAATAAATACATATTTTAATTTTTCACAAACAATTAGTGAGAGGGACAGCTGACGATCCGTTCGTCGAACGGTTGGGGTGGTCGGAGGAGGTGATCTGCTACAAATGGAGTTGGACGCTAAGGACGAGTCATCTCAACAACAATCTGACTTGGCGATTGGCCCGGAACGCGTTACCTCTCAATGCCATACAATATAGTTCCAGAATAGAGGATTCGCCCGAGTGTCCCCGCTGCGACATGCTCGAAGAAAAAAACGCCCGATCAAGCTTTCTTGCAATGCTGCGAACCCCAGCGGAACTGATGGTATGTCAACGAGGTGACGTCTCGTATCGATCCTGAGCATCCTCTGTCGCTAAACGCATCCTAGGTAATTGGCAACGTCGGACCGTCGTAGGACGGGGAGAGACGATCCTGGCCGTAGCGCGAACGTCGCGCCTGAGAGATGACGAAGGGGTAGAATCTTTTAATGATAAGTTTCTGATCGCTTTCTCTAAGGACCAGCTAAAAGTCAAGATTAGATGTTAAAGAAAATTATTATTTTCCTCAGTTTTTGAAAATAGGGGTATACAAGTAGCGAGCTTGTGTGTACGAAAAGGAGTTAAGTATGAGTACGTGTTCCATGCCTTTACTAGTTAGGAAAAGTTTCAAAACTTAGACTCTGGGTTCCCCACGATTTGACCGACGCTCAACGAAATCAAAGATTGACTCTTTGCTTTCCAGAAATCATCGAGAACCATTTTTGCAAAGAATTGTGACTGGAGATGAAAAATAGGTTCTTTACAAAAATACCCAACGCAAAAGACAATGGTTAGCCCGAATCAAAGTTCACAGCCTGTTCCAAAAGAAAAAGACTACACCCAAAGAATGTTATGCTTTCTTTATGGTGGCACATGAGAGGACTGATTCATTATAAGTTATTAGAGCTTCATCAAACAATCACAGCAATAAAATATTGTTCGCACCTTGATGATCTAAGAATTGCTCTATCAAAAAAAAAACGATCAGCATTACTCAACACGACAGGTGTCGTGCTTCAGCATGATAACGCCAGACCTCACACAGCAAAACTCACTAAGGAAAAGGTCATGAGTTTCAATTGGGAAGTTTTGCCTCATCCGCCTTATTCACCTGACATTGCCCCACCCGACTACCATCTTCTTCTGGTCGTTGCAGCATCACTTAAACAATAAAATTATGAAAATGACGACCAACTCAAAACTGACCTAAATTTGTTTTTCTCTAAAAAATCAGAGAAATATTTTGAAGAAGGCATCAAGAAGCTAGTTGATCGTTGGACCAAAGTCATAGGAAATGAAAGAAATTATTGTAAAGATTACAAACACCATAATATGAATGTTTCAGATGAAATAAATGTGTTAGACAAAAACGACATTACTTTCTTTCCAACCTGATACTATATACTAGTATAATACCCGACCCAAGACGGGTATAAGCGATACATATATCATTAGTTTTAAATGTTAATATTTTTTTTATTTCATTGTAGCGTATGGTACAGTTTCGTTGGAATCACCTAAATAATAAACTTTACAAAAACATAATGCCGATATTTCTCACCCTGTTTCCTAGAATACATATCTCATAATTTATAATAAATAAAATAGTTTAAAATTTTACCACACACATATTGCCGACGCTTTAAAAAAAAATTATCAATTAAATATTTTGCATCTAACTTATTTAAAAGTTTTTTTTTTGGAGGGTGGGGAGCGGAGTGTGCGAGTTTGGATGGACGCACTCCATAAATGGTAACGTTTTCAAAATAATAACGTGTCCATGTTACTCATCGCGTTGCCCAGGGTATACAATACGAACCAGACCGCAGGATCCTCTGTTAGTATTAAAAGAAGAGCCGAAAATAAACCCTTTATTGAGGTGCCTCCCAGGCAATCAACCAACTCCTGCCTCCTAGGACCAAAGTTAACAATATATCATTTCGATAATGGACAAGACACTTACTAGGTTGGCAAAATGATGACAAGGATTTACTTAGTATAAAAAAATGTGACGTTACAAAGTAAGTCAAATTTAAAAAATTGAAAAACAAAGTATTAGACTCCCCCCCCCTCTCTCTCTCTCTCTGAACTGGTTAAATAGTAGATCAGACCTTCCTCGCTGTAATTTTTTGTAAATAGAGATGGGAGGATACGAAAGTAGTGCAATTTATTATCTTACGGCTTATACATAGATAGATAGATAGATAGATAGATAGAGAGAGAGAGAGAGGGAGACATACATACATACATACATACATACAGACAGACAGACAGACAGACAGAAAGACAGACAGAGATAAAAAGAATCATAGAATGGAAAGTGCAAGAGAGGGTATAAAATAAGAGCCGGGCGAGGCGTCAAACAACATACCCTGAGAGAGGGTGAGAGTTATAGGCAGAAACTATGACATGGGTAACTTGGTGAGTAAATTGCAAATTACGGCCATGCACACTTTAAATAGTAGAACAGACCTTTCCCGCTGTCTATTTTTGTAAATACAAATGGGAGGATAGGGGATGACAAGGAGGGAACGAAAGTAGAGGAATTCATTATCTTACGCCTTATACAAAGAGAGAGAGAGACAGAGAGAGAGAGAGAGAGAGGGAGAGAGAGAGTGAGTGAGTGAGAGAGATACAGACAGAGACAGAAAGAATCAAATAAGAGCCGGGCGAGGCGTCAAACAACATACCCTGAGATAGGGTGAGAGTTATAGGCAGACACTATGACATGAGTAACTTGGTGAGTAATTTACAAATTACGGCCAATCAGAACAATTAATGCAGATTTTTTTACAAACATAACTCAATCCAAAAGCCAAGAAATATGTATTGTTCATAATTAAACTATATAGTAAAAAAAATCTTATGGGAAACAAACATTGATTAACTCAGATTTAGTATAATAATAGATATGCTTATATCCTGTCTCTATTAGCATTTATCAGACGAGAAACACTAGATTGTTAATGGAACCGAACTTACAAGTTTTTTTTTCGAATAGATTTATTTACTTTCATGTTTAATTCCACTAAAATGCTAACTCCCCTAGTTAACGTTAGTTTAAAGAAGTTATTCTAAGAAAACCATTTTACTAAAATGAACCCGCGTTTATTAGTGTTTATTATTATCATTATTTTTAAATAAGTTGGATTAATAATACTTGCCGCTGTATATTCATCAAGTTAAGCGTCAAAGTATGGAAGGATGTAAAACATAAATTCAATATCATCTCTGCCGACATTTAAATGAAATTATCTATTTTCACAGGAAATTATTGCACGATATTTTTACTAATTTTCTGTAACTTTTGCTTTCATATTTACTGGACTTTTGTTATCTTTTCGAGAATTTGCAGATATATTTTAACGTATTGACTTCATTAGATTAGACATTATTATATTATATATTATTGTATTATTATATTATTATATTATTATATTATGTATTTTATTCATGAATATCAATTATAATTATTAAATATTTATAATGATTATTATTTGATAATATGATCAGTGTGTAAATAAATAAGTCGTAATGTTTAAAGCGGAATGAATTACCAAAAATATGGATTATTATGAAATTATAAATAAGTAATCATTATTGGTTCATGTTTAATACTTATTTAATGCGAGGTGGTCGCTGTGAAGTGGATACATGCGTGGATTGACGACCAAAGTGTGTTAAGTTCGAATCTTGTCTGTTTCATAGCATCAATTTCACAATTGATGTTGCCAACCTTCATGTGGATTCACTTGCAAGCGTCTAATGGCTGAAACAAAATCGAGGAAATTACTTTTTAGTGTTTAGTTACTTGTGCTTGCATTTCCTTCGATCCATTAAAAATGGAACGATTTCCTTTAAGTTGTGAACTATAAGGAATCCGAATGTGTCTTGCATAAAAAATACACCAGATTAGAGATGTAAGAATTTTTATATGCTGATGTTTAAAGATTAGGTTAAAATCGGACATTTTCCAGATTGAAATTACGTAAGAGAATGAGAAAATGCATTAGAAGTTAAGAGTGAAACGAGATCTACGTGTACAGGAAGTTGCATCATGGGAGGAAGTCTGCAGTGACACATAGCGATGAAGAGAGAAACGTATTGCTCTTTTGCAGGTGAGCTGATTGGGTTTGCTCACCTTTTTCAATTGTTTCTTAATTAGATATAATCCTTATTGTGGACAATTCCATTCGAAGTTTAAAATACAACTTGAGCTTCATGTACATGAAGTGGCATCACAATAACGAAAACTCATCATCATTTCCACTGACTTGTTAGATATCTGAATGGGCTTATTGATAACACATTAGATAATGCACTTCTGAATTTCGCCATGTATTTTTCTTTCGAGACACATCTTATACTGGGTCTTTTGTGTCAGCTTTAATATATTTCTTGCTAGAAAAATTTGGTCCCGGGACCAATATCAAGATCTTTTACATAATCCTGCGTTAAGTTCTTCCATGTATTTTTCATTGTAGTGCATCTTTTGTTGTAGTTTTTATTACAGTTTTAAGATGTTCTTCGCCAGAAAACAAGTCGAACCCGTGGTTACATAACAAGGGGTGTGTTTTATTGGGAAAAAGTTTAGGTGAGACTTTTAATGGTCAGAGATGACCTCAAACGCACGTCACAAAACAATGTGATCTCCGGACGGATATTTATTGTCTCTTGGCTGACGAGATTTCAAGCAGAAAAGACATGTGTAGAGCGCTGCCCCCAGTGGAGAATGGAGCGAGCGCGTACAATGTTACTAGATGTAGCGAGGCAAGCCATCCGTCTGTCTGTTTGTCTTTCTCTCTCTCTCACTTGTAAGAAAGTAACCTGTCTCTCTGATATTTTCTGTGACTATTCTTGCCTTTGTAATACACCTTTTTTATAAACATTGGCGCCCGAGTGGGTTTATCTGGAAAGCAACTTGTGTTCACAACGACGACACGGGTGCATAATAGTTTATACACGCATCAGTAAGTGAAAATTTAACACCGGGATCAGAATTAATATTTTCTGCATAGTACTATCTCGAGTTCTTCCATGTGGTTTATGATCGCGGTCTTTTATCTGTCACCATGTGCCTTCGTCAGCCAAGATGTTCTTAATACAATGACGGGTTAAAAAGGGGAAGTCTACTTAGTGTCGGCTTTCGGTTTTAGAATCGGAAATTGACAAGCGGTGTTTATAAAAAACGAAGTTACCTATTATATTTTAGGTCGGATGTTTTGGAGGGCAATTTATAATTTTCACCATTTTCTATTAATTATTATTAACACATAAGAAAATCGAACTGGTTTTAATAATTAAAAATTCAAATGTTTTTATTACAAATTATCAAATATTTTTAAAATATATAATTTGAATGTTTTTTTAATTACAAATAATCAAATCAAACTTTGATGTGGAGGGGGTGTTCTACTTTTGTAGGCTATTACGTGTGGTTTTACGATCTTGCTACTCGAACAGGGTTAGCGATGAATCGAAAATTTCGCCTAAATCTAAGCGGCACTAAATTATAAGAGACTTTTTTTGATAAACACCGCTTGTCAATTTCTGCTTTCAAAACCAGAAGCCGTTAATAAGTAGACTTTTTTCTCTTTAATACAACGACGCAATAAATAACGGTTCAATTCTGGACAGGGGCACAGTTTGTGAACCGTGTCACCAAATAATCAAGATGTACCCCCTTCGACCGAGGGAAGGGTGGGGGGTTGTTTCTTACAAGCAGTCGAGACGTTCGTTCTGTACAAGTCAAGGCGCGAAAAGATACTACGATAACTTCTCTATTATCACTCGTGACGTCACAGACACAAGTGCCGTCATCTTCATCTCAGTCCACCAATATAAAACATATTTTAGAAAAAATTTTTTAAACATGGTTCACCCCAAACAAGGCAGACCGCCACTGTAGACGTAAGGGGCTACTGAAGAAAAAAGTAAAGTGAAGAAGGTTGGGTGGGTCAGCCTAAATTGGGATCTGCGCAACGAGATGTCTGTTTACATTAGTTTTACATTTCTGCATGTCAGTACTGTCGGGGAAACAGGGGGCAGAGAGGGAGTTCCAGAGACCAGCAGCACAAGAAAAGAAGCTACTTGAGTAGAATGCTCTCCAGCATCTGGGTACCTCCACAGTTAATTAATGAGATTTAGTTGATTGTCGAGTTAGTCTTGTTAACTTACGTCGAGGGGGCACCAGAGTAGCCAATTCATTGGAGCATAGTCCATTGAAGTATTTGTAAAACAAACATAAGGATACTACATTGCAGCGATGGGACAGGGATTGGAGCTTGGTTGACAGTGAGGGACCTATTAGATTGGCGACTCTTTTTTTGGATTTTGTAAAGGGGGGAGAGACTAGTAGATGATACATCAGCCCAGATGTGACAACACTACTCCATGCATGGGCGGATGGTGGCTTTGTAGAGATACAAGATAATGTCAGGTAAGAGGAGTTTACTAGCACGGTAGAGGGAGCCAACCGTCTTTGCGGCAGCCTTGGTCATGTCTTCGATGTATTTGTTCCAATTCATGTTACCTGTGAAGGTTAGGCCGAGGAGTTTGAATGATGAAGTCTCAGGTAGGGTCCATTTGCCATGGCAATCGGTGGTTGGAGAGGCTTCTTGTAGTTGTTGAACGAAAGGAGCGTTGTCTTTGCGGCATTAAAAGTTACCAGCCATTTATGACCCGAATCCACTAACGCCTGGAGATCATTTTGTAAGTCAGCCATTGCCTCGGATATGCTCGCGTTTGTTTTGCCAACATGGCGAGAGTAAAGCGTGGTGTCGTCAGCAAATAAACCAATCTCAGACTCTATGTCATCAGGGAGATCGTTTATATAGATCAGGAACAACAAAGGTCCAAGGATAGATCCCTGGGTTACACCAGCATTTATGTCATGTTGCTTAGATGAACGGCCATCGAGGACAACCTGCATTTTTCTTTTGTTTAGGAAGGATCTAATTATATTAAGTAGTTGCCCAGTAATATCGTAATAGCGTATTTTCAGGAGAAGCCCTTTATGCCATACCTTATCAAAGGCCTGTGATATATCAAGCGCTACTGCCCTAGCTTCACCTGCCTTGTCGAGTGTATAATACATGCGTTCAAAGATGACCGTTAGGATGTCTGCAGTAGATAGTGCTTGTCTAAATCAATACTGGCAGTCAGATAGAAGTTTAGCATTAACTAAGTGCTGTACTATCGCTAGATTGATTAAGCATTCAAAGATTTTGGCAAAGATCGGCAGTAGACTGATTGGGCGGTAGTTCTTAGAGTCGGTTCGACTCCCAGAACTCTTGTAGACTGGTACCACAGAGGCAATTTTCCAGCTATCAGGGAAGCAAGATTTAGCTAGGCATTTATTGTAGAGTTTGGAGAGGACAGGGACCAGTTCAGCAGAACATTTCTTTATTACTATTACAGGTATAAGATCAGGCCCACAAGCTCTAGAGGTGTCAAGGTTTTTTATGATGTCTCTGACCTGGGATGGGATGATGATCAGGTTACCAAGTGTGACTTCGGTCCGCAAAGGGAATTCAGGGAGGGGGTTGTTATCTGAGTCCAAAGTGGAGCTAGAAGCGAAACGCTGGGCAAATAGTCCAGCCTTATCAGTTGCCGTGCAAACGACATCATTGAG
Organism: Sepiola atlantica; assembly: GCA_963556195.1. NCBI lineage: Eukaryota > Metazoa > Mollusca > Cephalopoda > Sepiida > Sepiolidae > Sepiola > Sepiola atlantica. Next base: position 182,525,662 of record OY744520.1, on the reverse strand, counting down.
GTTTGATAGTGGGGGAATCGTTGATTGACCATTATTCACTACACTATTGTAGATTTTCCAGAAATCGCGAGTACCTAATTTCTGTGACTGGATGCGTTTTTTGTTATCCTAATATACCTTCTATTTGCTTCGCCTATCACGGCCTTGCAATTATTTCTTTACTCTATAAATTTATGTCTATTAGTAGCTAAATTATGGCGGCGGAATTTACGGAATGCTTGTTGCCTCCCAGAAATGGCAGTAGCACATTCTGAAGTGAACCATTGAGGAGAGTGGAGCTTGCTAAAAAATTTTCGCATGGGGACATAGGCTTCAATACCTGCTTTGAGCAATTCAGTTAATTCGTCATGCTGCATATTTAGATAGTATTTTTGATGGTCTGTAATGCTTTATATTTAGATAGCATTTTCGATGGTCTGTCATTCTTTATATTTAGATAGCATTTTCGATGGTCTGCCATGCTTTATATTAAACAAACATTTTCGATGGTCTGTAATGCTTTATATTTAGATAGAATTTTCGATGGTCTGCCATTCTTTATATTTAGATAGTATTTTCGATAATCTGTAATGCTTTATATTTAGATAGCATTTTCGATAATCTGCCATGCTTTATATTTAGATAGCATTTTCGATGGTCTGTAATGCTTTATATTTAGATAGCTTTTTCAATGGTCTGCCATGCTTTATATTTAGATAGCATTTTCGATGTTCTGTAATGCTTTATATTTAGATAGCATTTTCGATGTTCTGTAATGCTTTATATTTAGATAGCATTTTCGTTGGTTTTTCATACTCTATATTTAGATAGAATTTTCGATGGTCTGCCATGCTTTATATTTAGATAGCAATTTCGATGGTTTGTCATGCTTTATGTTTAGATAGCATTTTCAATGGTCTGTAATGCTTTATATTTAGATAGCATTTTCGATCCTTTGTAATGCTTTATATTTAGATAGAATTTTCGATGGCCTGCCATGCTTTACATTTACATAGAATTTTCGATGGTCTGTAATGCTTTATATTTAGATTGCATTTTCGATGGTCAGCCATGCTTTATATTTAGATAGCATTTTCGATTTTCTGCAATGCTTTATATTCAGATAGCATTTTCGATGGTCTGCTATGCTTTATATTTAGATAGCATTTTCGATGGTCTGTAATGCCTTATATTTAGTTGGCATTTTCGATGGTCAGCCGTGCTTTATATTTAGATAGCATTTTCGATGGTCTGTAATTCTTTATATTTAGATTGCATTTTTGATGGTCTATAATGCTTTATATTTAGATTGCATTTTTGACTATATTTAGATAGAATTTTCGAGGCCTGCCATGCTTTAAATTTACACAGAATGTTCGATGGTCTGTAATGCTTTATTTTTAGATTGCATTTTCGATAGTATGCCATGCTAAATATTTAGATAGCGTTTTCGATGGTCTGTAATGCTTTATATTTAGATAGCATTTTCGATGGTAAGCCGTACTTTATATTTAGATAGCGTTTTCGATGGTCTGTGATTCTTTATATTTAGATTGCATTTTCGATAATCTGTAATGCTTTATATTTAGATAGCATTTTCGACGGGCTGTCATTCTTTATATTTAGGTATCATTTTCGATGGTCAGCCATACTTTATATTTAGATAGCATTTTTATGGTCTGTTATGCTATATATTTAGATAGCCTTTTCGATGGTCTGCCATGCTTTATATTTAGATAGCATTTTCGATGGTCTGCCATGCTTTATATTTAGATAGCATTTACGATGTTCTGTAATGCTTTATATTTAGATAGCATTTTCGATGTTCTGTAATGCTTTATATTTAGATAGCATTTACGATGTTCTGTAATTCTTTATATTTAGATAGTATTTTCGATGGTCTGTAATGCTTTATATTTAGATAGCTTTTTCGATGGTCTGCATAACTTTAAAAATTTTAGCATTTTCGCCGGTCTGTCAGGCAAGATATTTAGATAGCATTTTTCATGGTTTGTCATGCTTAATATTTATATAGCATTGTTGATGGTGTGTAATGCTTTATATTAGATAGCATTTTCGATGGTCTGTCATTCTTTATATTTAGGTATCATTGTCGATGGTCAGCCATGCTTTATATTTAGATAGCATTTTTGATGGTCTGTTATACTTTATATTTAGATAGCATTTTCGATGGTCTGCCATGCTTTATATTTAGATAGACTTTTCGATGTTCTGTAATGCTTTATATTTAGATAGAATTTTCGATGGTCTGTTACTCTTTATATTTAGATAGCATTTTCGATGGTCTGTAATGCTTTATTCTTAGATAGCATTTTCGATAGTCTGCCATACTTTAAAATTTGATAGCATTTTCGCCGGTCTGTCATGCAAGATATTTAGATAGCATTTTTGATGGTTTGTCATGCTTTATATTTAGAAAGCATTGTTGATGGTTTGTAATGCTTTATATTTAGATAGCATTTTCGATGGTCTGTCATTCTTTATATTTAGATAGCATTTTTGATTGTCTGCCATGCTTTATATTTAGATAGCATTTTTGATTTTCTGTAATGCTTTATATTTAGATAATATTTTCGATAGTCTGTTATGCTATATATTTCAATAGCATTTTCGATGGTCTGTAATGCTTTATATTTAGATAGCATTTTCGATAATCTGTAATGCTTTATATTTAGATAGCATTTTTGATAGTCTGCTATGCTTTATATTTAGATATAATTTTCAATGGTCTACCGTGTTTTATAGTTAGATAGTATTTTCCATGGTCTGTAATGCTTTATATTTAGATAGCATTTTCGATGGTCTGCGATGCTTCATATTTAGATAGAAGTTTCGAGTGTCTGTAATGCTTTATATTTACATAACATTTTCGATGGTCTGCCATGCTTTATATTTAGATAGACTTTTCGATGTTCTGTAATGCTTTATATTTAGATAGAATTTTCGATGGTCTGTTACTCTTTATATTTAGATAGCATTTTCGATGGTCTGTAATGCTTTATTCTTAGATAGCATTTTCGATAGTCTGCCATACTTTAAAATTTGATAGCATTTTCGCCGGTCTGTCATGCAAGATATTTAGATAGCATTTTTGATGGTTTGTCATGCTTTATATTTAGAAAGCATTGTTGATGGTTTGTAATGCTTTATATTTAGATAGCATTTTCGATGGTCTGTCATTCTTTATATTTAGATAGCATTTTTGATTGTCTGCCATGCTTTATATTTAGATAGCATTTTTGATTTTCTGTAATGCTTTATATTTAGATAGCATTTTCGATAGTCTGTTATGCTATATATTTCAATAGCATTTTCGATGGTCTGTAATGCTTTATATTTAGATAGCATTTTCGATAATCTGTAATGCTTTATATTTAGATAGCATTTTTGATAGTCTGCCATGCTTTATATTTAGATATAATTTTCAAGGTCTACCGTGTTTTATAGTTAGATAGTATTTTCCATGGTCTGTAATGCTTTATATTTAGATAGCATTTTCGATGGTCTGCGATGCTTCATATTTAGATAGAAGTTTCGAGTGTCTGTAGTGCTTTATATTTACATAACATTTTTGACGGGCTGTCATTCTTTATATTTAGGTATCATTTTCGATGGTCAGCCATGCTTTATATTTGGATCTAATATTCAATGGTCAGCCGTGCTTGATATTTAGATAGTATTTTCGATGGTCTGTAATGCTTTAGATTTAGATAGCATTTTCGATGGTCTGCCATGCTTTATATTTAGATAGAAGTTTCGAATGTCTGTAATTCTTTATATTTACATAACATTTTCGACGGGCGGTCATTTTTTATATTTCGGTATCATTTTCGATAGTCTGCCATGCTTTATATTTAGATAGCATTGTTGATGTTCTGTAATGTATTTTATTTAGATAGCATTTTCGATGTTCTGTAATGCTTTATCTTTAGATAGCATTTTCGATGGTCTGTAATGCTTTATATTTAGATAGCATTTTCGTTAGTCTACCATACTTTAAAATTTTATAGCATTTTCGCCGGTCTGTCAGGCAAGATATTGATAGCTTTTTTGATGGTTTGTCATGCTTTATATTTAGATAGCATTGTTGATGGTCTCTAATGCTTTATATTTAGATAGCATTTTCGATGGTCTGTCATTCTTTATATTTAGGTATCATTGTCGATGGTCAGCCATGCTTTATATTTAGATAGCATTTTTGATGGTCTGTTATGCTTTATATTTAGATAGCATTTTCGATGGTCTGCCATGCTTTATATTAGATAGCATTTATGATGTTCTGTAATGCTTTATATTTAGATAGCATTTTCGATGTTCTGTAATGCTTTATATTTAGATAGCATTTTCGATGGTCTGTAATGCTTTATATTTAGATAGCATTTTCGATAGTCTTCCATACTTTTAAATTTGATAGCATTTTCGCAGGTCTGTCATGCAAGATATTTAGATAGCATTTCTGATGGTTTGTCATGCTTTATATTTAGATAGCATTGTTGATGGTCTGTAAGGCTTTATATTTAGATAGCATTTTCGATGGTCAGTCATTCTTTATATTTAGATAGCATTTTTGATTGTCTGCCATGCTTTATATTTAGATAGCATTTTTGATGGTCTGTTATACTTTATATTTAGATAGCATTTTCGATGGTCTGCCATGCTTTATATTTAGCTAGTATTTTCGATGGTCTATACTGCTTTATATTTAGATACCATTTTCGTTTGTTTGTCATTTTCTATATTTAGATATAATTTTTGATGGTCTGCCATGCTTTATATTTAGATAGCATTGTTGATGGTCTGCCATGCTTTAAATTTACATAGAATGTTCGATGGTCTGTAATGCTTTATATTTAGATTGCATTTTCGATCGTCTGTAATGCTTTATATTTAGATAGCATTTTTGATGGTCTATAATGCTTTATATTTAGATTGCATTTTCGATAATCTGTAATGCTTTATATTTAGATAGCATTTTCGATAGTCTGCCATGCTTTATATTTAGATATAATTTTCAATGGTCTGCCGTGCTTTATAGTTAGATAGTATTTTCCATGGTCGGTAATGCTTTATATTTAGATAGCATTTTGGATGGTCTGCCATGCTTTATATTAAGATAGAAGTTTCGAGTGTCTGTAATGCTTTATATTTACATAACATTTACGACGGGCTGCCATTCTTTATATTTAGGTATCATTTTCGATGGTCAGCCATGCTTTATATTTAGATAGCATTTTTGATGGTCTGTTATGCTTTATATTCAGATAGCCTTTTCGATGGTCTGCCATGCTTTATATTTAGATAGCATTTTCGATATTTTGTAATGCTTTATATTTAGATAGCATTTTCGATGGTCTATAACGCTTTATATATAGATAGCATTTTCGATAGTCTGCCATACTTTAAAATTTTATAGCATTTTCGCCGGTCTGTCAGGCAAGATATTTAGATAGCATTTTTGATGGTTTGTCATGCTTTATATTTAGATAGCATTGTTGATGGTCTGTAATGCTTTATATTTAGATAGCATTTTCGATGGTCTGTCATTCTTTATATTTAGGTATCATTGTCGATGGTTAGCCATGCTTTATATTTAGATAGCATTTTTGATGGTCTGTTATGCTTTATATTTAGATAGCATTTTCGATTGTCTTTCATGCTTTATATTTAGCTAGTATTTTCGATGGTCTATACTGCTTTATATTTATATTTAGATTTTTGTTTGTTTGTCATTCTCGATATTTAGATATCATTTTTGATGGTCTGCCATGCTTTATATTATATTAGCATCGTTAATGGTCTGCCATGCTTTATATTTACATAGAATGTTCGATTGTCTGTAATGCTTTAAATTTAGATTTCATTATCGATGGTCTGACATGCTTTATATTTAGATATCATTTTTGATTTTCTGTAATGCTTTATATTTAGATAGCATTTTCGATGGTCTGTTATGCTTTATATTTAGATAGCATTTTCGATGGTTAGTAATGCTTTATATTTAGATAGCATTTTCGATGGACTCTTATGCTTTATATTTAGATAGCATTTTTGATGGTCTATCATGCTTTATATTTAGATTGCATTTTCGATAATCTGTAATACTTTATATTTAGATATGATTTTCGATTGTCTGCCATGCTTTATATTTAGATATAATTTTCAATGGTCTACCGTGCTTTATATTTAGATAGTATTTCGATGGTTTGTAATGCTTTGTATTTAGATAGCCTTTTCGATGGTCTGCCATGCTTTATATTTAGATAGAAGTTTTGAGTGTCTGTAATACTTTATATTTACATAACATTTTCGACGGGCTGTCATTCTTTATATTTAGGTATCATTTTCGATGGTCAGCCATGCTTTATATTTAGATAGCATTTTTTATGGTCTGTTATGCTTTATATTTAGATAGCAGTTTCGATGGTCTGTACTGCTTTATATTTAGATAGCATTTTGGTTGGTTTGTCATTCTCTATATTTAGATAGCATTTTCGATGGTCTGCCATGCTTTATATTTAGATAGCATTTTCGATGGTCTGCCATGCTTTATATTTAGATAGCATTTTCAATGGTCTGTAATGCTTTATATTTAGATAGCATTTTCGTTCCGTTGTAATGCTTTATATTTAGATACAATTTTCGATGGCCGGCCATCCTTTAAATTTACATAGAATTTTCGATGGTTAGTAATGCTTTATATTTAGATTGCATTTTCGATGATCTGTAATGCTTTATATTTAGATAGCATTTGCGATGGTCTTCCATGCTTTATATTTAGATATCATTTTCGATGGTCTGTAATGCTTTATCTTTAGATTGCATTTTCGATAATCTATAATGCTTTATCTTTAGATAGCATTTTCGATTGTCTGCCATGCTGTGTATTTAGATATAATTTTCAATGCTCTGCCATGCTTTATATTTGGATAGTATTTTCGATGGTCTGTAATGCTTTATATTTAGATAGCATTTTCGATGGTCAGCCGTGCTTTATATTTAGATAGCGTTTTCGATGGTCTGTCATTCTTTATATTTAGATATCATTTTCGATGGTCTGTAATGCTTTATCTTTAGATTGCATTTTCGATAATCTATAATGCTTTATCTTTAGATAGCATTTTCGATGGTCGGCCATGCTGTGTATTTAGATATAATTTTCAATGCTCTGCCATGCTTTATATTTGGATAGTATTTTCGATGGTCTGTAATGCTTTATATTTAGATAGCATTTTCCCTGGTCAGCCGTGCTTTATATTTAGATAGCGTTTTCGATGGTCTGTCATTCTTTATATTTAGATAGCATTTTCGATGGTCTGTAATTCTTTATATTTAGATAGCATTTTCGATAATCTGTTATGCTTTATCTTTAGATAGCATTTTCGATGGTCTGCCATGCTTTATATTTAGATATAATTTTCAATGATCTGCCATGCTTTATATATAGATAGTATTTTCGATGGTCTGTAATGCTTTATATTTAGATAGTATTTTCGATGGTCAGCCGTGCTTTATATTTAGATAGCGTTTTCGATGGTCTGTCATTCTTTATATTTAGATAGCATTTTCGATGGTCTGTAATGCTTTATATTTAGATAGCTTTGTTGATGGTCGGCCATGCTTTATATTTACATAGCATTTTCGATGGTCTGTAATGCTTTATATTTAGATAGCATTTTTGATGGTCTGCCATGCTTTATATTTAGATAGTATTTTCGAAAATATGTAATTCTTTATATTTTGATAGCATTTTCGATAATCTGCCATGTTTTATATTTCGCTAGCATTTTCGATGGTCAGTAATGCTTTATATTTAGATAGCATTTTCGCCGGTCTGCCATGCTTTATATTTAGATAGTATTTTCGATAGTCTGCCATGCCTTATATTTAGATAGCATTTTCGATGGTCTGTCATACTTTATATTTAGATAGCATTTTAGATGGTCTGTTACTCTTTATGTTTAGATAGCATTTTCGATGTTCTGTAATGCTTTATATTTAGATAGCATTTTCGATAATCTGTAATACTTTATATTTAGATATCATTTTCGATGGTCTGCCATGCTTTATATTTAGATATAATTTTCAATGGTCTACCGTGCTTTATATTTAGATAGTATTTTCGATGGTTTGTAATGCTTTCTATTTAGATAGCTGTTTCGATAATCTGTAATGCTTTATATTTAGATAGAAGTTTCGAGTGTCTGTAATACTGTATATTTACATAACATTTTCGATGGGCTGTCATTCTTTATATTTAAGTACTATTTTCGATGGTCAGCCATGCTTTATATTTAGATAGCATTTTTGATGGTCTGTTATGCTTTATATTTAGATAGCATTTTCGATGGTCTGTACTGCTTTATATTTAGATAGCATTTTGGTTGGTTTGTCATTCTCTATATTTAGATAGCATTTTCGATGGTCTGCCATGCTTTATATTTAGATAGCATTTTCGATGGTCTGTAATGCATTATATTTAGATAGCATTTTCAATAGTCTGTAATGCTTTATATTTAGGTAGCATTTTCGTTCCGTTGTAATGCTTTATATTTAGATAAAATTTTCGATGGCCGGCCATCCTTTAAATTTACATAGAATTTTCGATGGTTAGTAATGATTTATATTTAGATTGCATTTTCGATGATCTGTAATGCTTTATATTTAGATAGCATTTGCGATGGTCTGCCATGCTTTATATTTAGATAGCATTTTCGATGGTCTGTAATGCTTTATCTTTAGATTGCATTTTCGATAATCTGTAATGCTTTTTCTTTAGATAGCATTTTCGATGGTCTGCTATGCTGTGTATTTAGATATAATTTTCAATGCTCTGCCATGCTTTATATTTGGATAGTATTTTCGATGGTCTGTAATGCTTTATATTTAGATAGCATTTTCGATGGTCAGCCGTGCTTTATATTTAGATAGCGTTTTCGATGGTCTGTCATTCTTTATATTTAGATAGCATTTTCGAAGGTCTGTAATTCTTTATATTTAGATAGCATTTTCGATAATCTGTTATGCTTTATCTTTAGATAGCATTTTCGATGGTCTGCCATGCTTTATATTTAGATATAATTTTCAATGATCTGCCATGCTTTATATTTAGATAGTATTTTCGATGGTCTGTAATGCTTTATATTGAGATAGTATTTTCGATGGTCAGCCGTGCTTTATATTTAGATAGTGTTTTCGATGGTCTGTCATTCTTTATATTTAGATAGCATTTTCGATGGTCTGTAATGCTTTATATTTTGATAGCTTTGTTGATGGTCGGCCATGCTTTATATTTACATAGCATTTTCGATGGTCTGTAATGCTTTATATTTAGATAGCATTTTTGATGGTCTGCCATGCTTTATATTTAGATAGTATTTTCGAAAATCTGTAATTTTTTATATTTTGATAGCATTTTCGATAATCTGCCATGTTTGATTTTTCGCTAGCATTTTCGATGGTCTGTAATGCTTTATATTTAGATAGCATTTTCGCCGGTCTGCCATGCTTTATATTTAGATAGCATTTTCGATAGTCTGCCATGCCTTATATTTAGATAGCATTTTCGATGGTCTGTCATACTTTATATTTAGATAGCATTTTGGATGGTCTGTTACTCTTTATGTTTAGATAGCATTTTCGATGGTCTGCTATGCTTTATATTTAGATAGCATTTTCGATGGTCTGTCATACTTTATATTTAGATAGCATTTTTGATGGTCTGTTACTCTTTATATTTAGATAGCATTTTCGATGGTCTGTTACTCTTTATATTTAGATAGCATTTTCGATGGTCTGTTACTCTTTATATTTAGGTAGCATTTTCGATGGTCTGTTACTCTTTATATTTAGATAGCATTTTCGATGGTCTTCCATGCTTTTAATTTATATAGCATTTTCACCGGTCTGTTACATTTAATTTTTAAAAGTAATTTTCATGACTTAACTCGCGGATTAAATGGAATCATCTTAAGAATTATTAAAAACTAGTGTACACCCTCCGTCAAAAAATTACGGAAAGAGTGTGTTTCGCCATTGTTCGCACTAATATTCATATATATTTACGTTAGTAATTTATTTTTTATATTTAAATTATCATTTCTGATGACGCAAAGAAAAGTAAACACCTTTCGTTGACTTGTTATTTAGTTTGAAGAATATTTTTTCAGTATTCATTTCAGACGGCGGGGGTTGTCTGACTTGCTGTTCTTTTTCAAATTTAAGTATTTCTAATGCTTTGTTAGGGTCTGAATTATCGTGAGTTAAAAGAAAATGACCTAACGGGGGAAAAACACCAACTGTTGACTTAGATTTTATTTTTAAGTGTTATTCCTTTGATTATTGGGAGGTAGCTGGCGGCTCGACATTAAAAACATGCGCCGGACTTTTTAACATCAAATAATTTAGCGGAAATAAATAGGAAAGAAAAAAGAAATCGTCTCAAACAGGAAAGTTTGAAAACGAAAAAAAGAAAGAAAAACGTATAAATCGGTATGATTTCCATAAAAAAGCAGAAAGAACAAAAAGAAGGAAAACGCCTCGTTATGGAAATAGATGTGCGTACTCTATTCCCTTATTAGTCGGGCAGACTTTTGGGACGCATATATATTTACAAATAAATACGCATTGCTCTTTATTATAGAGTGGCTGATGACGCCATCTTCATCTGTATAACTGTCTCTTCTGTAGAAAATCAATTGAAATTTATGCTTGTCCGCATTTTCCTCCTTTTCGAGGAGCAAAAAAAAACAACAAAAAAAACAAACACAAACAAAATAAACTCGCTAACGAAAACCAAATTTTAGATAGGAGACGCCGACCTCATAAATATTACAAAAGCCAGGTCACTTCAATAATTATCATTTATGAAATTAACACCTCCGTCATTCGAGCAGAATTCTTCAGCCAAAATAACTTCTTTCTTACTTTTCTTTTTTTTTTAGTTTCTTTATTTTGTTCGTTGCTTTTTTTATTTCTCTATTTTTTGGAGTTTCTTTCTTGCTTTGCTATTTTGCCGAAAAATCATCATTTTTTTCCCCCGCTATTTTTAATCAGAGTCTTCACATCTGATGTTTTCCAATGGAGTTTAAATGACAGCAAATCTCCCGAATACTCCGTGAATACTCTCTCCTCCCAGTTTTTCTACATCTCCAGCTCAAGTCTCTGTCCCCTGCCTCGTAAACATTCACAGCAAAAACTCGTCTAATTACCACCACAGCAAATGACCGTTGTTTTTTTTTTACTCTAAGTAGCCAAAACCATAAAGAACCTCCATGGATAGATTTTTGCCTAAGACCTGAACTGGAAAACTTACATCAAACCTGATGCTAAAGTCGCTGGGAAAATGATTGAATCATTCCATTGCTCCAGAAAGTACTAGTCTCCTGATGCAATATTCTACCTGTATAGTCAGATATGTCCTAACATAGAATATTGCGGCCACATCCGTGTGTAAGGAGTGGGAGACTCAGAGCACTCTTTCTTGACAGAGTACACAATCGACTTCGATATCTAGTGGGTGATGATTTATTCTTTCCCCTATAGCCCCTTTCTCACAGAAGAGACGACGCTAGTCTCCCTCTACTCTATACTTATATCCATGGACCGTGCTTGCTAGACCTCCATTGGTTTCCCCCCTTGTAAAACATTTACACTCGTCTAGTTCATCATGTTATCACTACTGCAAAGAACCTTCATTTTTGCCTCTGTGTACTTTTAGGAACAGAGTTTCTCCCAAGGTACTTCTCATCTGTGGAACACAATATAACGGGACTACTTCCCTACTGATTTCAACATGGTTGTCATCAAGTCCAATATAAACAAATACTTATCGAAGCGTCATTTTAAGTAATCAAATTCTTCTTATTCCATACATCGTTTACAATCATCTCATATGATTGTTCATCATCCAACTGACAAACTAATTAGCGCTTATATTCGAGCATTTTATTTGACCTTGGTATGTGCTGACCTATTAACATATAAAATAAACAATCTTTTCATAGGGCTCTCATCTGGACTGTCCTAATACTTTAATAGATCTTCAAATCTTCAGCTTCTCTATTTCCAAGTTTTTATTTATCTCCCTCCCACGGCGGAAATAATTTCCGTTGGGAAAAGTATGGACCCTTATATCCTCCATACAGCTATAAATTAAATGGTTGGCATTGTTTTTGCAACAAGTCTTGGAGAAGGAAACTCTGAAATAACATCGATCTTTTTTCTGTTTATCCCGGCATCGTTTCCAGGTTTTTCCTTACCACTGGACTCAAGCTATGTCGTCTTAGGAGATTGCGCAACATTTGCTCCTCAATAGACTCCCCGTACACGCACTCTTACAGTGGGTATCTACTGTCTCTTAGGGGTATGGTATATATATCTTCCTTTCCACGGCGGAAAGATTAGACACAAGGTCAGGAACGTGGGATTTGAAAAGCCAGAACCCTAGAAGAAGTATACTCTGGCCGAACAAAAATTGGCTGGGCAGCCCCGTAGGCATTCCCTTCTATGTGCGCCTCATGCGACTAGCAATAAACAAACCCCTTCTCCGAACTAACCAGGACCATACCTCAGACCGAAAGAGAACAAGCCATCATCAACAATGGACTAGACTCTTCCGGTCTGATTGTTGTATGAATTAACCCCGGGTTGAGTTCTCCATCTTCAAGTTATTGCGAGATGTTTTTTTTAAATCGTTATCGGGAAGACACTCCTTAGCCAAGAACGGGTTGTTTTCGGCTGTGCTAGTAAAGAAATTGATGATCGTTTTTTTTTTCAAATTTCAAATTACAACAATGCTTCAAAAAAGAACGATCATCAATTTCAATCTATTTCAGTAAAATTATCCTTTTTTTATATTCTTAAGATTTTCTCGCGTCTCTGTTTTTATGAATATAGTTTTTATCACGATAAAAGTTCTGGGAATTCTTAAGAAGTTATCTGTTAAAGTTAACCACAAAAAATATTAGATTTCTCGCATTTTGTTTGCATATAGACCACCAATATGCCACCTCTAGCTTTATGATGTGGTTTATTGCTTCGTCATCTGAAGCAGATTGATTCAGTAAGAGACTTTCCATTTTAATATTTTAATTTCCTGTGTCTTGTCTAGCACCAGTCGTGGAATTGTCTCTGATTGAAACCCCAAAGTATTGTTTATGTATGTAGAACAAGATGGATACTCATTCCAGAACAGGTAAAATTAATACATGGAACAGAAAAGGTTTGCACCACTTTTATGTCTCCTTATGAAAATTAAAATTTACATATGATTTTATTATGTCGAGAATCCTTATTTCCATTTTGGAAAAATCCATTACATGATTTAGATTTTAAAAAACATTTAGATGTAAGGCTTAAGCTTAAAAGGTCTTAATTGGTGTTTACTAACTATGGATAAAATTAAATCTGAATTATTTTTATTTTTAAATGGAAGTTAATGTTCATTTTATGTCCCCTAAACTACTTTACAAAATGTTAAGAATATTTATAAATTGATATTTAATACCTATTGTTAAAATATCGCAAAAATCGGAGGTATCTAAATTTTCACTAAAGACTTTGACCACTTTTGCCTTCTCTACGTAAAACTAAACTTAACTAAGTATAGCCCACATTACGACCCCTTACCCCGAGCAGCCTTATTCCAAAATTCATAATAATCGATTTATTAGCTTAGAAGTGAACCCTGTACATACACATATATAAACGTATACACATACGTAACTTTATATAAATAGAGATATTCTCCCATTTCAGCCACTTCTGATTGATAAACCAATCACATATTGTTTGGTATTTTCTACTTTTTAACGATTGTTTTGATTGGTTAGCATTTGAAGTTGAATATTGCTGATTTCAAGGAATTGTATACAATGGCTCGTTTCTATGGGTATTATTCATTGGAAAATTAATTTTAGAAAAAATGGTTGATAAAGCGTAAAATAAATAAAGATTACCAAATAATCTATGTTACATTTTCTTTGTTTCGTTCATCCTATTTATCTGCTTAGATTTTCCTGTTTTCTCTATTTTAATTAAAAGAAATTCTAAAAATTCTTCAGTTTTGTCGTTTTTGTCATATCGAGGAAAAATAACATTTCTGTCATTTTTTTTTTTTTTTTGATTGACTCTTTTTATTTTTGATAATTCGGAAACTTTTTTTTTAAATAAAGAAAAGAGAATTAAAACTTTGCAAAGATGCCAAAACTATAATTGACTTACTCATCTAATAATTACAGATGCTGACATCAGTGGAATAAAATGCGCATGTATCTGGCCCGGTCGACATCGCTGCGTCATAAGGTTCACTCATTTACATACGCATGTACCTATTCTCGAATAAGCTTTACAGGAACCAAGGAAAAAGAAGGTATCTCTTTCACACCTCTCTCCTCCCACCCCTCTCTCTCTCTCTTTCTGTATGTCTCTCTCTCTTTCTCTCTGTCTCTGTCTCTGTCTCTCTCTCTCTCTCTCTCTCTCTCTCTATATATATATATATATATATATATATATATATATATATGTATATACATATACATATGTATATACATATACATATATATATATATATATATATATATATATACATATATATATATATATATATACATATATATATATATATATATATATACATATATATATATATATATACATATATATATATTGTTTTTTTTTGTTTTATTTTATTTCAGTTGAAGTTCTAAAGAATCAAGGAGACCCTTTCCTGGGCCTAACTTAAAGTCTATATGATATACATAGATATTCGAGTATTCCATCAAAGTTCTCTTTACCTGTCAAACGTTGAGTTAGTAATGAAGTTAAGAACATTAATTTTCTTCTACTCAATTGACTAGTTAACTATGTTATAATATATCTTTCTTGTTATCTCTTCGTTTTACCGAATTCCAAGGCATGTATTCATCTAGTCTGGTAAGGTATAACTTGAGGTAACATTACATGGAGAAAGTGCACCATTCCTCTTATGAGCTAGTGTGGGTTAGCCTTACTAGGGGAATTTTATTTGAGCTTCGAACCCGATGTTGTTTTTAATAATTTGTAAGTGTTTACTTGTAGGAGGAAGTGTCATCATGTAAGATTGTCCTGAAAAACCCTTGTACAGATAAACTTTAGACTCCCGAGGACAGTGTCAAGTAGGAATTCAAGTTCTCACTATGCACTATATATATATATATATATATATATATATATATATATATATATATATATATTATGATATGAAATGAAATCATAAAATAAGGTGCCAATCAAATTTTATTAGAATTCAAAGTTCAAGCAAAGTATCTTAACATCCTTAGCTCATGAGTTTTCAAAGATAATTCTTCTCCTCAGAGGACCATTACCGCAGTGATATTACTACAGGTAATAAAATTACACTTTGAAAATATATAAAAATATATACAAAAATACATAAAAATATAAAACATCAAATATATCAACCCCAAAACATACTTTTTTGTTAAATCTATACAATCCATACAAGGCATACAATTTAAAAAACATAATCAGGAAAGATATCCAGAAGTTTGACTGAAGATTGATCCAGGTGATGAGTGACAGTCCAAATACGAGAAATTGAAAGAATTGAACAAAGTTGTCCAGTCGTGAGATGCGTCAGCAATCGATGAAGTGAAAAGTATCCAATGTTTATGTTAATTATTACAACGATAAATAAATCAGATCAAATAATATAAAAAGTTCAATAAACTCACTCAAAATTCCAAAAATTTGATCTGAGCAGCACAAATCAAATCAAAGTTCGCTGGTTAAATGGAGAATATATATATATATATATATATATATTTATATATATATATATATATATATAATATTATAATATAAAATATTAATGATAACTTGTGTCTACATATCTTTTATTTTATCCTTTGTAGATTCCTTATTAGTTTGTTAGTTCCCAGCTGGAATTGGCATATGTATTTGCCGTACTCGCTGTGTTCCCTAGTACTTTCGGATCCATCAGGGTTGGGTATACGTGTCTTTTTAAATATTTAGTGATCGTTTTAGCGTTTACCATGTGATTGGTTTAAGTATTAATAGACTATTTAGTATTAGTATTACAATTATTATAGAATGTTTTCACTATTGCGAAATTCATTTTTATTAATGGATGTTTTTTTATGTACAGATCTTCTAATAACAATACTCACTACCGAAATATTAACAAAACTAATCATTCACTCAATAAATGCATACGATTATTTCACCGACAACAGCTACATAATATTTATAAAATAGACGAACGCATCTTTAAAAAAATATTTCTACAAAGGTACTCCAGATTGATCCAAATAAAAACATAAACATATTATTTATTATAGCAAATTCAAAACTTCACACGCCACCATTACCAACAATTCTTCCCCCCCCCCCTCAACAAGGATTTCGATAGGACAAGCCGAGTATATGAGTTTAAATGTCATTTTCGAGACTGCGTCCCCGACAAGGAAGAAAACTCATATACGTAGGTTTAACCACCACAACTTTGTCGAGACGTCCCACTATGCACTTACAACAGCGCAATAACCCAACATCTAAAAGCTAATCATTCTTGCTCCCGCTCTCAATTCTGACAAATAGACAACAGTATGCGAGGCGACCACCTAGCAACTACGCCACAGGCAGAATATGCACACCCAGCTTACAGTGTTTGTTTATTGTTTTTTTTTTTTCGGGTTTTTAGAGTACTGTCATATGCTTGACTATTTTATAATCATCATCTGTTGTAACGAAATAATAACAGGGTGATCGGAAATACAGGTGAGTAAATATGAATTATAATTACGATAGTAATGAGATGTTTATCAGAGGTGTGCGTTAAAACATTCGGGCGGGACAACTTTTTTAATGCGATTGTGTGTTTTGATAATTTCAAGTTTGAGAGGAAAAAGAAAGACAAGCTAACATTTTTCTTCCAAACTCTAAATTAAAGTTTCCTCCCTATAACTCTTGACCTTATCACAGTAGCGCCTTAAAAGTTGTTCATCAAAATTAGAAGGAAGAAAAGAAGAAAAAAAACTATAAGACAGTCTCGCCTGACAAAGTTGTTCTACAACTAAAGCTTGCAAAAAAATAAATAAATAAATGAATTTTTCATTTAAAATTGCACGATTGTTGATTTTCAAAATATTTCACTTTAATACATTCTAATCCGTGCTTCAAAGATGTTGTCAATTTCCTTACTTAAAAAAGGCGCCAATCTGCGCATGACATCGCCAGGACTACACTTATCCTAACGTCTTAAGAACTTGACGTCACTTTCTGCTCGTGTCGTGATTCGACCCCTACGGGTTAATACCCTCAAAATGAGGAGGAAGAAAAGAAGAAAAAAACTATAAGACAGTCTCGCCTGACAAAGTTGTTCTACAACGAAAGCTTGCAAAAAAAATTAAATAAGTGAATTTTTTATTTAAAATTGCACGATTGTTGATTTTCAAAATATTTCACTTTAATACATTCTAATCCATGCTTCAAAGATGTTAATTTCCTTACTTATATATATATATATATATATATATATATATATATATATATATATATATATATGTGTGTGTGTGTGTGTGTGTGTGTGTATAGTAGTCCAAAGAACTATAAATAAACAATAAACGAAGAGAAAAAAATGCAGTTTAAGTTCATAGGGATACTAACTAAGTTTAACATATCACAGACTTAGAACTTAAATAAACCGATTTACCGCTAGAAAATTTATTAATACAAAGAAGGATTTAATTATAGAAAAATGACACATAAACAAGGGACCTTAACTCAAATTGTGAAATAGAAAACGATGGTGATCAACTCTTTACCATGTAACTGTTTCGGGGATTTAAAAACAGAACAGCTCTTAAATTCATGGCTCTTCCTATATATATATATATATATATATATATATATATATATATATATATATATATATATATATATATATATATAAATTGAAAATTAAAGATCAACATTTGTTTCTCTTTTGAGGTATATGAATTGAGGAATTTGTGAAGGGAAACTATTTCACAAATTACGTCATCGATCGAGAGAGTATCGATAAAAATAAAGGAAAGCGACACTTGAAGTCGGGGCGAACGGATGTTACGCCCTTTGATCCTTACATCGGTGACTGAGACATAGACTGTATATGTAAAGCTGGGCGTTCTACAATAATGTGTAATCTATGAAAAACTGTCCTGTTTCAATCAGTTCCATGAATGACGGCGTTTTAACCCTGCACATCCAAATTAGGAGATGGCATCCAATCATATTCAAACTATCTCCCTTTCTCATTATATCTGTCAGTACTAGAACATATACTTAAGTCTTTGGCGCATAACACCCTACCTGAGAGTGCATCATTCAAACTCCTCGGCCTAACCTTCACAGGTAACATGAATTGAAACAAATACATTGAAGACATTGCCAAGGCTGCCGCAAAGAAGGCTAGCTTCCTCTACCGTGCTAGTAAACTCCTCACGCCTGACATTATCATGTATCTCTACAAAGCCACCATCCGCCCATGCATAGAGTATTGTTGCCACATCTGGACTGGTGCATCATCTACAAGTATCTCCCTCCTTGACAAGGTCCAGAAAAGAGTCGCCAACCTAATAGGTCCCTCGCTGTCAACAAAGCTCCAGTCCCTGTCCCATCGCCGCAATGTAGCATCCTTGTGCTTGTTTTACAAATACTTCAATGGATCATGCTCCGATGAATTGGCTACTCTGGTGCCCCCTCGACGTAAATTCACTAGATCAACTCGGCAATCAACTAAATCCCATCCATTCTCTGTGGAGGTCCCCAGATACCGGAGGGATTTTAACTCAAATAGCTTCTTTCCTCGTGCTGCTGGCCTCTGGAACTCCCTCTCTGTTTCCTGTTTCCCCGACAATACTGACATGCAGAAATTAAAAACTAATCTAAACAGACATCTCGCTGCGCATATCCCAATTTAGGTTGACCCCCCCCCCCCCCAACCTTATCCCTTTTCTTTTTTCTCAGTAGCCCCTTAAGTCTACAGTGGTGGCCTGCCTTGTTCGGTGGTGAACTATGTTTTAAAAAAATACAATCAAGAAGTTGGCCTCTGGCATGACTAGACCTGTGCCCGGCACTAGTTTTGATACTTACGTTTTTGCTGCAGCAATATAAGAATTGTTTTCACGCTGAGATTCGAACCCTGAATTGTGATCAGCTGTGTCAGGCATCTTACCCCTGCTGATAGCGCTCATGTGTTTTCTATACTATGCGTAACCTTCATAACTCCATTCTTTATAGAAGTGTATTGCTTCATGCTTAGTCAAAAGTATTATATCCCTTACTAGAAAGTTCAGCCCATAAATAGCGAATGAAATGTTGGCTCTAGGAATCACAAGAACTCTGCCCACCACTGGTTTTGATTCTTCACTTTTGGATTTTGAAACAAGTAAAAGTACAGAGCAAACGCGACACCGTGTGTTTAGAATATTACAATAAATTATATATAAAAAAGAGTAAATAAATATCAATTTTCCACAAATATATATGTTTCATGTTCGCTAAAAATCACCAGTATGGCCGATAAAAATGCAACGTCGGTCGAATTATTTGAACCTTGACCCCGAACCCAACATTCTTAACTACTCGGCCAGCGTGATCGTGATATTTAAATGTGAGAGAAATAAACCCTATATTTTATTTACGAATATAGTAAGTCTCAGAAATAAGCAACATGTGCTTTTTTTTAATAATACAGTAAATTATATAAAATGAGGGTTCAATTTATCCAGGACACGATAATTGGAAGGTTAATACTGTCCCCTATATTCATTTGCCGAGCGGCGTCCATTTTGTTGTCAGTTTCCTAAAGGGGGCAGCCATGAATAAAACAAGACTCATTATGAGCGGACACCGCACGTAGCGTTTTTCACTTCTTATTTTTCTCTTCGTTTTCGTTTTGGAAATTCAAGGGAGTCACAATCTTTTTTCCAAAAATAAAGACCATTCGGCATTCCTTCGTGGATTACAGCAAATTAAATGAATTATAGATACATTCTTATCGAATTATTACCGCTTATTGATTAATGTCTTTTTATGACTCTAATTTTGTCGCTAATTTTGTTAGTTTTCTTCGCGTGTTGATACTAGTGACTTCCTGTTTGTTCCGACGCACACACGTACGGTTTTTTTTGTCCATCTTTTTTAACAATACGTAATGTTACAAAAATATTTAATTGAATTCGGAAAACTTACGTCGTTTTATGATTAGCTCACTATATACCCATCCCCCAATATATAATAAACAGCAATGTGTATTTATTTGTAAATATATATCCGCCCGTCACACAAAAGTCTGCCGGGCGAATAAGGGAAGGGAGAACGCAAATCTATTTCAATAATGAGGGGTTTTCTTTCTTTTTTCTTCCTTACTGATGTCTTATTACGACTTATACGTTTTTCCTTCCGTTTTTGAAATTTTAAAAAACTTTCCAGGTTGAGACGTTTTCTTTACATTTTTACCGGCGACCATTGTTCTATTTCAATTTCATTTGTAACTATTTCACTTCCGCTAATGTCTTTGATGTTGAAATGTTTAATGTCTAGCAACCTTCTGACAAGCAAAGTCAACGTTGGGAAGTCAGCAACCTTACATTGTTTTATGAATAGCGCATTATATATTCATACATATAATAACGAATATATAAAAAATATGCCTCTCTCTCACACACAATATATATATACACACACACACACACATATATATATATATATATATATATATATACATATAAGAAATAGTGTAATAATAAAACAAAAGTAAAGTTACATACTTTACAAGTTTATTATAATCATCAAATGTTTCAACAAGACATACAATATGATAATGTCTTTTAATCCATGAATTTTCAAAAAAAAAACTTTTATCCTCAGAAGGTCAAAAACAATAAATTTACTAATTATTGATGATAAGTATTAATTTGAAAACTTTACAAAACAATTTTGTGTTATTCTTGAAGCAAAAATAGTAAAATATATACTTTTTAATAATGACCAGAAAATCATTGTAGTAATGAGTGTGTTTGTAAAGTCGTTGAAAAAATTCGATTGAAATATTATATAATATAGTAAAGTATATTAGATTCCAATTGAATTCAGGAAATATTTAATGGTCAAAAATATATGTAAAATAAGTATATATGTAGGATCATCATGCCAGGAAGCATCTTCTTTGTCATATTATTTTAATAGTATGTAGTTAATTCAACGTTGAGTTAAATATAAGAAGAAGAAAAAATCAAAAACAAAATATATAAAAGAAAAATGAAAATATAAAGAAAAAGAAAAAAGAAGAAAAAACGAATAAAATAAAATAAAATGACGATTAAATAACTTTGAAAAACGAGTAAAAAGAAAACAAAAGCAAAAAAAACAGAAACAAAAAAGACGAAAAGAAAGAAAGAAACGGAAAAGAATATATATGTATATAGTGAGTCGAGGTATGTTGAAAATAAAATCAAGTGTTCGATCGTACGAATGCGAAAGCTAAAATACAAATTATCCACTGAAAAAAATACATTACATATTTCATTGACACGTGTATAGCCTTATTGTTTCACGAAATGGAAACAGTTTGTAAATATATGTATATAGTCTTATAATACAATACAAAATTATAAAACAGTTTCGGTTAATACCTTCAATTAGATATTAGATTGCATTGTTACACTTATTGCTAAACGTATTTTCATGGTATGTGTAATAAATTCAGAATGGCCAATTGTGAAGTCACGTGTCACTCTCGTTTGGACGCGTTATTTGCATAGAGTGTTATGTATGTTTGTTTAAATTCAGTGTAAGGAAGGTTTAATAAGGTTTTTAAAAAGAGGGGAGTAACAGTTGAGATTTAAAACTGGAGAAGTTTTTATGAGATATAAAAATATTTCTATATAAATCACGTGAGCCCCCCCCCCCCCAAAAAAAAATATATCTCTTGGTTTTTCCTTTTTCAGTTCCCATATAGATTTATTTAGATATTAAATAATCATTTATACAGTCGACGTCAATGAATCAGCGTCTCGACGAACTTACATCATTATCAAGTCGGTAGATAAAATCAAAAAGTGTAAGTATGCATTAAAACTGCCATCAGGAGAAAATGAAAGAAAAAAAACACAAAAGAAATAGAAATTCGAGGTCATGAGTAAATAAATAACTAGGTCAACCGCGTTTATGTATTGCGGTCTTGTATACCCTCCCATTCCCACTTGTAAACGAGCCTCTCCCTCTTTCTAAATAACTATCAAATTTAATAATTATGAAACCTGCTAGACAGATATATATATATATATATATATATATATATATATATATATATATATATATATATATATATGATCCCCGTGTTAATATTAGACGCTTAAGGTTTCCTGTTTTTGTTTCACTCTTAGATAATTAACCCCCCTTTTTTATTTTTATTTTTTATTTTTTTATTTTACTTATATTTTTTCATTTATTAATTTTCCAACGAGTCTGCAATATCTTGGATTTAATTAGTTTGTCTGGGAATTTAAACTGCATTTTACTTTTCCTAATTTTTTTTTTTTTTTTTAATGACTCAAAGCTTCTTTAGACTATATATATATGTTGAATATAAGAGACAACTCATGTCTAGATATCCTTTGGTAGATACTTTCAATAGTCCGATCTTAGTTTCGGATGAATTTGCCATAATTGTCTCTTATATTCAACAATACTTGCCTGCAAGAGAAGATGCTGCCTACACAGGAACACTTTCTCCCACAATCTAACCCTTTCAGACTGCACTACCCTCAACAGCGAACACCCTCTCTCCCTCACGTCTCAAATGCACTGAAAGCGCGACTATACTCCTTTCATCACCATCGAACATCAACCTAAGGCTCGGTTCTTATACCCTAAGCAGGCACCTAGCAAAAATCGCACTAAAACAGTGCATATATATATATATATATATATATATATATATATATATATATATATATATATATATATATATATATATATATATTGGAACAAATACATTGAAGAAATTGCCAAGGCTGCGACAAAGAAGGTGGGCTCCTTCAACCGTGCTAGTAAACTCCTCACACCTAACATTATCCTGTATCTCTATAAAGCCACCATCCGCCCATGCATGGAGTATTGTTTTCACATCTAGGCTGGTGTATCATCCACTAATCTCTCCCTCTTAGACAAGGTCCCAAAAAGAGTCGCCAACTTAATAGGTCCCTCACTATCAACCAGGCTCCAGCCCCTGTCCCATTGCCGTAATGCTGCAACCATTGTGCTTGTTTTACAAATACTTCAATGCATTGTGCTCCGATGAACTGGCTACTATGGTGCCCCCTCGATGTGAATACACTAGACCAACTACACAATCAGCTAAATCCTATCTATTCATTGTGGAGTTCCCCACATTCCGGGGAGTCTTCTACAAAAATAGCTTCTTTCTTCGTGCTACCGGCCTCTAGAACTTCCTCCCTGCTCCCTGTTTCCCCGACTGTGATGACATGCAGAAGTTTAAAAGTAATGTAAACAGACATTTCGCTACACTTTTTTCAACTTAGGATGACACCCAAACCCTACACCCTAATTCTGAGTAATCCCTGACGTCTACAGTGGCGGGCTGCTTTGTTTGAGATGAAATAGCTTCCTGCACTGAAGATATCGTTAGCATGAAACATCGATGTCTGTAGGTATTAAAATAATTAATATTTATTTATAAATATCATATATATATATATATATATATATATATATATATATATATATATTTATATATATATGTATATATATATATATATATATATATATATATATATATATGTATATATATATTTATATATATATGTATATATATATATGTATATATATATGTATATATATATGTATATATATATATATACGCGATCGAGAGATAGAAACCAGGTTTATTTTATAATCTTCTTTCCCACAGAATACATATTTTATTCTGTATAGACAATTTGGAAGTGGGACATGTTATGTTTTATTTTTATCCTTTATTTTTGGAACATTTTTAAACTTGGGCCATTTTTATTAATAATCAGCTCCACAGCATCGGTTGTTTACGTTGTAAATTAATATTTTACATCTCTCCAGCTATGGAAGCTTTCAGATTACCTATTATATTTGTTTTAAATTATTATTAACCTATTTATTTATGATAATTATTTGAATATCATAATAATTGATATAATAATTTGATTTCTGAAATCTATTTACAATGTTTTTTTAATAAAATATTGTAAGCGATCTTCGGAATCCGAGAATACCCGCTTTTTCTTATGGTAATGTTATTTAAATTTGATTCCGCCCGCAAACAGAATGTATATAAAGTCATCCGTATAATTTGTATTTACATTTCTCAGAGACTTTTGCATTTCAATTGTCAAAAGCTGTAGAACAAAATGATAATAATAGTCTTCGACTAGTCTGAAAAAATTATTCTAGTAGATGTATATACATTTTAAGTGTGTAACTGTCCCTTGTCGAGTGAGTAGCAAATAAGCAGTTTAGGATAGTTGCCACAACAACTGGTTTTTGTGTGTACATTTTTAATGTGTTTTTTTTTATCGAGCGAGTGAGAGTTAAACAGGCTAGTATCTATTTACATCGGCTTTTAATATTTTTTGTATGCTATTCCATTTGCTTAAATATACTGCAGACGATTAATATTGATCTGTCTCATGCGAAAATGCGTTCGACACTGTAGATATAACTTGTAATATATATCTCGCCAGACAGAACAACATCTTTCGTATTCATTGTGTTACTTTGCGTAGAACCAAGTTTTTTTTACAAATTAGACGAATATTAAAAAAAAACCAAATAAAATCGTCAATATTACATAGCCGTCCTCTACCTTCAAGACGCCCATTACCACTACGCAATCGTTTACTGATTAAACGCTAAACTTTTCAGTTGAGTTAGCATTTAGAAGCGTAATATTTCACAAACCTCACGTTGACGTGTAAGTAAGCTAGTATTTATATAAGGTATTAGGAAAAAAAAACATATTTCAGGATATGACGAAGTCCTGCACTCATATCGAAATGCGTTCTCCATTATTCGCACATGTACATAAACAGTCTGATACAGTCACACAAAGCGCCCAGATGCTGTCCTCAAAACATCAAACATATGGAAGGCCCCACCGGAGATTAAATTATGAGCTCCGTAGCAGGGCAAAACTCGCGCTGATCGTTTTAGTGCTGTATTCTTTCGTATAGACCCTTCACGCTCCCCAGCCTCTCGATTTCCATCAAACCTCGAAGGTCCCTTTTCTTTATAGCGGTCCTACACCGCCGATCTCACTCTACCCCCAACCCTCGTAAAAAAATATTCACGCAGTCCAACACCCCTAAGTGTGCACACCTAACCCTGCCGCCCGACCACTCCCATTCTTTTCCACACATAGAGTTGTCGCAAAATGCCAGATCAGTGACACTACCGTTCAAAGGTGGTAGGGTCATGGGCTTAAATCGGCCCCCTGGCGAGCAGAGGTAGACATAGAAAGGAAAAAAAAGAAGGGAAAAGAATTATGCTGATGAATAAAGTGAGGAAGGAGGAGTAGGAGTTGAGAAAGAAGCGACGATACGTTGAAGGGGTATGGGGTATGATGCCGGGTTCGTCACCTTTACTCTTATCAGCTAATTTTTCACACCTATCATATTATTATAGTATCTTCCGTCTAAGCTTTTGTCTTTATCTGTTATTGGTTCTTTTGGCTTGCTCAGCAGTAAGCTTGCGTGTGCACAAATGTTTGCATATATTATATTCCCGTTCAAATGTTTTCATTTACATTTGTAAAAAAAAAAATGCTGCCTCATTTGTGTTGCACATGGGTTAAATTCAGTTTTTAGATGCATGATTGGGAATGTCAAGAGGTTTTTTACGATCTTTAGACTGAGTGAAATAAGGCAACCTAATTTGGAGAGAAAAATACTACTTTAGCTGCGTAATCAACGTTATGGGTATGTATTTATTTACAAAAATTCTTTCCGATGTAGTGGTTGGCAGTGATAGTCGATCTGAGTGTAAGAGTGAATCCCCTCCGACTTCCTGTATGTATGACTAATTTAAAAAAAATATCGAGCACGACTAAATATTAAAGTTGAAGAAAACGAGATCAACTAAAATTTTGTTTTCTAATAATATAGACCGATATTCGGCAACCGTCTTTAAAACACGATACTAGGCATACTAGTCGAGGATACGGTCTCGATAATTCCGCCAGAGTCTGTGACACGTAGACGACAGTGGATTTGCTCTCTTAGGCTCAGGTATAGTTCTGTGCAGTCCCAGAAGTCACATCCCCCCAGGCTTTACCTTCTCTCTTTCAGAAGGGGTTACTTTTTTACTAATCGCCTGATGGTGTCTCTACCGGGGAATGCTGACGGGACTACTTAAGCATATTTCCTGAGTCAGATTGCACCTCCTTTAGTGCGCTGGCTCTTCATCCCCACCGTTCGGCCTTGTGCCACACCTTCCAGCGGTTGAAGGGAAGACAATTAAAGGAATATGTGACAGAAATCACTAACTGAAAAGATTGATGTATCTGGCTCTTGTTACTGAAGTTATCGAGCACTCATTTAGGGAAGAGACTGACTTTACTTTATGTATACGATTTATTAAATGCGTCCACATATCCGTATAAGATGTTCTGTCCGTCAATTGCTCTTTCTGTTTGGCCTGAAACGTTTCAGTTTGAAGTAACATTTTCATCGCAAATATTTACCTTCCTTCCATCGCAGCAAGATGTGGCACACGATCAGAAGGTTGGGATTAAAAAAACGAGTTCACAAGAGGAAGTGAACTTTGACCTACAAAAAATGTCTGAGCAGCCCCATCGGCATTCTCGACAGCGGCGCATCAGGGGATTAGCAAGAAACTAAGCACGAGAAGGTAAATCCTGGGTGAGTGGGCATCCTGAAACTACATAGAACCATACCTCAGCCTGACAGAACAAAGGCTACTTAGCTTTAATATGACCCAGTCTCTGTTGGACTGATTGCCAAGGACGTATCATCGACTAGTATCTATTGAAGATCTAATGAACACATATACTTTTATATGTGTCCATGTATCTCAAAAAGAAGCTCTGAACGTCTGTGGGTCTGTCACGCTTCAGTTTGAAATTGTGTTTTTAGATACGTTTACGCATCTCTATAATATGCTTTGTCTGTCCGTCTATTTTTAACGTTAAAGTTTGAAATAGTATTTTTAGATGCGTCCACGTATAAAAGACTGTTCGTCTGTCGATCTATAACGCTTAATTTCCAAATAGCATGCTCACAGCTAAACGCGTACATTGACTGTTGGCTAGGAAGAAAGTGTAGTATCTGTTCCGATGGATACTGCACCGTATAGACCGGTGCTTGATTCCGCCGGTCTGTAGGTTTGTCTTGTGCAGTTTTAGGAGGTCCACCCTTCTAGGCTTTGCCCCCCCCCTCTTTGGGGAGGAGTAAGTTTATTGCTTACTGTCTGAGGAGCCCCTACCGGGGAATGCCGACGGGGCTGCCCAGGCAATTTTTAATGGCCAAAGTGCTCACCTTCTCGGGCGCTGGCTTTTCAAGCCCCACTTTCCCGACCCGACCTTGGGTCGCATCTTACCTTGTGGGAGTAAGATAAAACTGGCCTTGTGACTTACCTCCTGGAGAGGAGGTAAATAAAACATTGAATGGGCGCTTCTTAATAATGCCCGTTCTTGCATATTTTGTCTACGCTTTTTTCCGGCATTTCTTATTGAAAAAAAAAAATCACATTTTACCTTGATCTTATATTATGAGGTAATATCATCTTATATATACAGGGTATCTACCCCTGGACCTTTTACGGCATTCATCCTGGGCGGGTTAAACCGGTTTACTCCGTAGGAGGAAGTTTCAGGGGAGTATCAAAATTCACAAGCAGTTCTCAGTCGCATGCATATCCCGGTTAGGGAAAATGACTACGTTATTTTTTTTTTCAGATCTTGCAAGGAAGGGCCGACGCCCTTCTACGTACAGTGCCTGATATTCCCAAATCGTCACCTATCTGGTACTGACCACGCTCAACGTTGCTTAACTTCGATGATCTAACGAAAACCAGTGTGTCAACGTAATTATGCCGTATATATTCCATATACAGGGTGTTGCAGCATTCTACATTTGACAAAAAAATAAAACGAAGTAAGCAATAAAAAAGTCGTATATGTAGAGACCCGACAGTTTATTTAGCAACAGTACATACTACATTATTTTTCAATTTAACCGCGGCCGACGGAGACGACTATCTCAAGAATGGTGCGAAATGGGTGACATGCTTTTGCGACCATGTCCTTGTCTGTAGAGACGTCCGCCTACACGATGGCAGCCTTCAGAGAGTCAACCGTGTTGTGAGCGTGCTTGTTGGTCTTGGCCTCGATCGCCCTCTAATAAAAATAGTCAAGTGGGTTACAATCGGGTGGGAGGATGTGTACAATTTCGGCGACCAATGGTGAAGAAAATTGTTGAGCAACCAAGCCTGGGTCGTCTTAGCCTTGTGTACTGGAACGGAGGCAAGCGTGAAGACGCCCATTCCGGGCTTCCCCACGCTCTTCAGAACCTCCTGGTAGATCGTTTACCTTTTGTAAAGTGTCGGGGTTTGCTGCAACACTCTGTAATAGAGCTAGTACTTTTTGTCATTAATAGCTTTTATAATACAAGGTAGATAACCAAATCTGTTTCGTCAGTCATACAAGGCAAATATTGATCTGTGTTGTTGTAAAATAAAAAAAAAATGTATTTCCGATCGATTTTAATACTTTTATATTTATCCCTGATCCATATTTATTTTTTTATTAATCATAAATACAGAAAAAAAGACATAAGCTTTTAACTTCACATTGAATGGTTGGATTTCTAAAATGTCCATTCTTGCTTATTTCTTAAGACGCGTCTTTCGGCAGCTCTTATTTAAACAACGAATTACATTTTGTGATGGATTTTTAGGCAACATTATTAATAACGAGTTTGATGTACCCGGCGTTTTCACTTAATCTAATAAAATAAACTGAACGATCTCCCTATAATAAATATAAATCCCATGAATACTTTCGAAAATATTTCATAAGGTAGTTGTCCATGAATAAATTCAAACTACTTACATTTCATATAGTCTTTTATACACTTTTAAACGTTATTTCTTATTACTTTCTCAAAAAAATGTTGCATAAAATAGATCAGCAAAACGGGCCTATTATTCTTAAATAAATATATTTGATATTAGCGGGTATGTCTACTAGTATATATCTTAATTAAAATATATTGTGCAGGCGTTAATCATAGACTATATGTATTTTAGAAAGGGCTTCAGCAGGGATAACATTTTGGCAAAAAGAGTTCCACCATAGAAAAGGTTGTTGACAAGTTTTTGCGGAAATTGCATAAGGTGGACGATTGTAAGCGCAGCGGTCGGAAACACTCGGCATGGAATTTTTAGATTAACCAGACATATTTGAAGACGATCTGACAACGTATAATAATAAAGCTATGCGCTTATAAATAAGTCTCTCTCTTTTATTTCTTCATTTCCGTCATCCCCCCTCTCTCTCTCTCTCTTGTTGGTTAATCAAATAATAGTTTATGTAAGAAGAATGCAGTTGACCCTTTGATAACAGTAAGGTAAGATGAATGGAATATGTGGGCACCGGGACGCCGGCTGAAGAAGAACAAGGTATGATTTAAATGTAACTGTTAATTCACGATGACAAAATAATAAACAATGTACCAAATGTATTGAATTTTTATCATCTAGTGAAATGGCAATTGCTATTTTCCATATATTTTAAATATTTTCATAGATTATGAATGCTGAGCTGCTCTGTCACATATAAACTGTTATACTGTCAAGCTATTTAGTTTTTATATCTATGTGGTGTGTAGCCCAATGTCGCATTCGAAGAGGAGGCTTTTTTTTAGAAACGTTTGGTTTGCTGGTAGAACGAGTCTGATGACTTAAAACATAAAACCTGCAGTAACAACAGTTTATCACTGATTACCGACCTCGGAGTATCTATAATATGTACCTCACTCCACTTTATAATAAAGACCAATATGTATTTATTCATATCTATATAAGTGTCTATGCCGTCACACAAAAATTAGCGAATAAAAAATACCTGACTAAACCATTTCAATTGTTTAGGAGAAGGTAGCAAGGAAATAGCAAGTCAGACTACTCCCTACCGCCTTAAATGAATTCGGAAAGAAATACATCACTCAATTTCCCTAATGAGACATGCTCTTTCTTTTTTAACTGTGCGATTTCGGGTGTTTTTTTCTTTCTTTCTTTTTTGCGGGCACCGGCGAAGCATACTTTTTTCATTTTTGACAAAGGTTTTACACTCGTATATATATATATATATATATATATATATATATATATATATATATATATATATATATATATATATATTCATGCAAGATCCAAATACAGTTTGTTGATCACTTTAACTGCTCGTGTAAATTAGCCGCCGACTTGCTATTTACAAAGTTAAATTCCTCTTTAATTATTAGCTAATTCCCTATGGCCGAGGGGTTAACGCTCTTGACTGCAAATCAGTGGCGATTTGTGATCGGAGTTCGCGCCCGCCGACCTTTGAGAATTAGCTTCCTGCACTGAAGATTGTGTTAGCATGAAACATTGATGTCTGTAGGTAATAAATGATTAATATATATATATATATATATATAAACCTAAATCGTATTTGTAAATTTGTTTAAAAAGCTACCAGAAGAAACCATTTACAATGTTTAAAGGAAGAAAGCAAATAGGAAATCAGACAACTGAAATGAATTCAGAAAGCAAACCTTCACTCGATTTCCATAATGAGCTTTTTTCTTTCTTTTTTTACTTCCTTCCTTCTATACTGATCGAAACGTTTTTTCTTTCTTTAAACTTTGCAGTTGGGAAATTGTCTTTCATTTTTTCTTATTTTACTTTTTGACGTCACTGATTGAAACATTATTTTACATGAACTTGAATATTAGTGCGAACACTAGCGAAGCATAATTTTCTATCATTTTTTATGTATTGTTCAGCCAATTATTCTCATCTTCGTTGTTATTTTCACAATGTTTCGGCTAATTTAGCCTTCGATCTTCTTCAGGTGCATTTTTTCGGGAGTGATTGTTCTCGTCTCGTCTGCCATATCTGGGTGAAAATGTTAAGTATTGCAGTTTCTTTTAAATTTTATACTTAGCTTTTACTGCCTATTGTGAGGCTTGCATCCAGAAAACTGTCCTTCCGAAAGGCTTAATACCTAACACAATTTCTGTTTAGCCGAGTTCTAAAAGATGCATTTAAAGAAGGTCGGAGATGACATTGGCCGAAATGTTGTAAAAATGACAACCAAGAATTAGAATAGAAGTCCAAATAATCCGAATAATGCATACGTAAAAGTTCACAGGGTCTAATAGCAACGCATCCTCTCATTTGAAAATTAAAATATTTCAGATTTACATTAAATTAATTGTTAGCGCTCTAGGCAAATCCTACTCGATTCTAATGGACAGTGCCGATCCTGGCTGAATTCTCTACATTTGCAGTTATTTTTCATAAGAAAAGCGAATTGTTATTCTCACTTTAAATTTAAAGAGAGGGGTTTAGGGGAGAGAAAGAAGTATAAAGGTGTTAAAAAATCATTAATATGACTCAAACAAAAGGATTCTCAAAGTGTTTTTCTTCATTCATACGATATCATTTTTGAACATTTGTATTTTTAATTTTATTGTTTATAACTTAAAAAAATAATAACAATTCAAAATAACTGGTTTAGCAACCTTGTTTTTAATTAAATAAACCAAGCGTTTTCTCATTGGTGTTGTTCTCATGATGTTTTAATTTTTTTCATACTTTATTGGGTTTTGAAAGTGGGTGGGCAGGAGGGGAGGGGGAACAAGAGATAATTATTTCATTTTTCTTTTTCATTTTTTTTTTACGTTAGAAATTGATTAGAATTTTCCCAGGCAGAAAGCCAAACTAAACAAGAGGGATCGACATTTTAGCGCGTGGGAAAAACAAAACAAAAAAGAAATACTCCCCCCCCCAACCCCAAAAAAGGTAAAAGAAAAGCAAAAGAAACATAACATATACAAAAAACTCTGTCGAAAAAGACTTGGCCATTTTTTTCTGTTTGTCAGTTTTTCCGGAATATCAACATTTATGCTTATTTAATACTGAGAAAATACTTATTGCATAATATTCATTATTGAAACCAATTTATTGGGCACATACACAATAAATGGATTGCATCGGTTACAATGATGATGATGATGATGATGATGATGATGATGATGATCATCATCATCATCATCATCATCATCATCATCATCATCATCATCATCATCATCATCATCATCACTAAACCGACTCGTTAGTTGGCATTACTCCTAGGTCCACTCTTACACGGAGTGGTAGTACCTGTCAGTGTCCGAATCTATGGGTAAATAGAATTTATTATTTGCATGATATATGCCTACAAATTCAATTGATCTGTGAAGATATTAAGAATTTGAAGGATGGTTTTTATCAAAATCACTGAATTCGGTATTAAATGAGATAAAAAAAAAGGGTCGATAAGTGTTATATAGTACCATTGTACTATTGAGGTCACCGCTTAAGAAGGCCAAGAGCCACCCAAGGTTAAGAGTTCATGAGATAGGAACGAATGCCATCCGAAAAATGAGGAACACTATAGGAAGAACAAGAACAGAAGAATTCGACACGACAGAAACAAAACACCGATTGAGCAAGATATGTGGAAAGCGACTAAGTCAAAAGAGAAATGTTAAATGGCTGAAAACACTTGAGATTCAAGAAATTGAATAAAAAACAGAAACCGAAATCTGGGTGGAGCCGGCCAGAGCACTTTTTTCTTGCCTTAACAGAGTTTAAAAAAAAAACGCTTTCGCAACCTAGCGAGATATGCTGTCTTCTCTTTCGTACACCAGCTCTTTCACAAAAGAAACGCTGCTAGTCTTTCTCTACTCTATTGCTTATTTTCAAAGTAGGTGCTCGACTGAGCTACATTCTCTGCTGCTGTCTCTGTGAAACTTTCACAGCAAGTTCCTATCAAGCTACAACCATTACACAAAACTTTCCTTTCCTCCTCCGTGTTTGTGAAACAAAAGTAACTTCAATGAACAGAACTTCTTTCCAAAAACTTACTGTTTGTGATACATAAAACCACGGGACTGTTTCCCTGCTGACTACAACATAGCGTCTTCAAGTCCAATGTAAACAAATGCTTGACGAATGTTCTTTTTAAGTAATAAAGTTCTGCCCTTATCACCCATTGTTTCTAATATTCTCATAGTATTGTGCTACATCCAATTGACAATTTCATTGTCTCTTATCCTCGAGTTGCCTTTCATCTTGATAAGTACTAAACTAATATCATAAAGAAATTGTCTTGATTAATTTTACAGAATAATTCTATTAAAGCACATCAACATGTGGGCCTGATCTTATACAAGTAATAGTAATAAAGGAATCCTCTGCTGAACTAGCCGCCTGCCCTCTATAAACTTTGCGTTTGTGGTACAGTCTTCAAGAATTCTGGAGATAGAACCGATCCTCAGAATTACTGTCCCATCAGTCTACTCCCGCTCTTCGCTAAAATCTGTGAATCCTTAATCAATCTAGCGATAGTCCGTCACCTCGTTAATGCTAAACTTCCTTTTGGACCATCAGTATGGATTTAGGAAAACACTGTTTACAGTGGATATCCTAACGGTCATCTCTGAACGCATATACCATAAACTGGACATGGCAGGTGAAGCTATGACGGTAGCACTTTATATATCAAAAGCCTTTGACGGCGTCTGGCATAAAGGGCTTCTCATAAAAAAATATTCATATGGTATTACTGGACGAATATTTAATGTAATTAGCTCAATCCCATTCCCCCCCCCCCCCAAAAAAAAAACTAGGTTATCTTCGATGACTGTTCATCCAAACACCATAACATAAATGCAGGTGTACCCCACGGATCGATCCTTGGGCCATTATTGTTCATGATTTTCATAAACAACCTGGTGATATTGTGTCATAAATGGGTATATTTGCTGCCACGCTCTATTCTCGCGATGTTGGTAAAACGAACGCGCGCATATACGAGGCCATGGCTGAATCCTAAGAAAGTAACCTGTAGTCTGAAGTGGAATGGGGTCATAAATAAATGGTAACATTTGATGCTGCTAAGACAAAACTCCTTTCCTTCAACAACTAAAAGAAACCTCTTCAGCCACCGATTGCCATGGCAAATAACACCCTACTTGAGAATCCAACGTTCAGACTCTTCGGCCTAACATTAACAGGTAACATGAATTGGAACAAATACATAGAAGACATTGCCAAATCTGCTGCAAAGAAAGTGGGCTCCCTCTACTATGCCTGTAAACGTCTCACACCTGACACTATCCTATATCTCTACAAAGCCACAATCCGCCCACGCATGAAGTATTGTTGTCACATCTAGGCTGGTGCACCATTCACAAGTCTCTCCCTCTTAGACAAGGTCCAAAAAAAGAGTCTCTAATCTAATAGCCCCCTCATTATCCACCAAGCTTCAGCTCCTGTCTCATCGCCGCAATGTAGTATCCTTAAGCTTGTTTTACAAGTAGTTCAATGGATTGTGCTCCGATGAACTTGCTGCTCTGGTGCCTCCTCTACGTAAATACACTCGACCAACCCGACAATCAGCTAAATCCTATCCATTCACAGTGTAGGTCCCTAGATGCGGGAGAGCCTTCTACTCCTATAGCTTCTTTCCTCGAGCTGCCGGCCTTTGGAACTCCCCCCTTTCTCCCTGTTTCCCAGACTGTACCGACATGCAGAAATGTAAAACTAATGTGAACAAGCATCTCGTTGCACAGCTCCCAATTTAGGATGACTCCCTAAACTTCCACACTAATTTTCAGTAGCCCCTTACGTCTACACCGATAACTTACCTTGTTTAGCGGGAACTAAGTTAGAAAAAAAAAGAAAAAAAGACACTTTTATATTTTTCTCATTATTTGGGTGATCTGAAAATCTATGTGAATACAATTACGGAATAACGTCATGTGTATGTTTTTCACGCGTCAGCGCAACTTTGATAAATACACACTGAATTATTATTTTTATTTGTTTACTATTAATCAAATATTTATTGAAATTGATATAGCGTAAAATAACGCGACATTTTTAAAAACCCTACCCAAAAATAATTTAATTTCGTAAAGATCCCCCAGAATGCATTTCGCTTTTTGATCTTTCTATGTCCTAAATTTTATTTCGTAAATATTACAAAGGTGAGGTTAAGACGATTTTGTTCAGTTGGGGATGCATTTCTGATCACAATAACACATTAACATGGGTTTCAGGGCTTGGTGCTAGAGGACACATAACTCCCCATTCATTCCTGGACAACGGCGTGTATTACTGCTATTATTTATAAATTTAAGAGTTAAAAAAGAAATTGGATAATATTTATGGGATTTAAATTTCAGAATTTTGTAAACGGTCATTTTGATTTTATTGTAAACACGATTTTATTTTATATATTACAGTTTCTTCATTGAATTATCCTTCCCAAATTGAAAATATTTTTCCACAAGAAATTAGTTAAAAGAAAAATCAAAAAAAAAGGGGAAGTTGGCCAATAAGTAAAATGAAAGTAGACAACTCCCGGGCAACGCCGGGAAAATAAAGCTACTATTTAATATATTAAATAAATATATATATATATTGCTAATAAAATCTGGAATTAAAAAATGTTATTTCGCTTGTGGCTTTCCCTTGTTTCTGTTAGATAGACTAAAGACAAGAAACGCTTTGGAACAGAGTGTAGTATCTGTTCTGATAGTTCACTTCATCTTCTCCGACCTGGGACTATTAATCGGAATCGGGAATCGGAAAATCCGGAACTTTTTGCGGTATCGGTATCGGAAAAAGTTTAGCCTCATTTCCGATTCTAAGAAACGATTCTTTTTATTTTTTTTTTGTTGTTGGTCAAAACTTAATTTTCCTTTGCCAGTACACATGATAAAATGACAAATATTCATTGTTTTTGAACTACCAGTAAAACTAAAAGCTATAGATCATAATAATAACTTCACGTAAAAATAGCACCGGAAAAAAATGACACGGTAAATAGCACAAGTAAAAATGTCACAGGAAAAATAGGACGAGTATCTAAATAGGAAAAATTGGCACAAGTTAAAAAATATAGATAGAAATCTTACTATTTACAATCAATTACGGGTAAAACATTTGAAAAAAAAAGTTAAAATATAAACTTGTATAATGTACGCCCTCCACCCCCAAGTAGAGTTTTACTTTTGGGAAAATGTATGCACTCATTATACGGGTTTTTACAGCAATCCGAAAATAAATTAAAAAAAACAACACCTCTATAAAAAGTATTTACAAATTTGAAAAGAATCGGTAATTTTATCGGAATCGGGAATTTGGAACAGAATCCGTAATGGTATCGGAATCCAGAAAATATATTAGAATCATCCCATCACTAGGCAGTAAACGAGAAATACTTTTAAACCAAGTCAATTTTTATTTTTGTCCTAATCCAAGGTGACCGTTTTTTGGAGAGCTGGATTTTCCTCCACATAAAAAACTAAACTTATATCTAACTCTGCTCTTGTAGGGAGTCAAGTAAATATAGACAAGAACACTCTTCAGTTACGCGACATTTTTCTCTCCGACATTTTGTTCGTGCTTTAAAACCTTTAAGCACTTCCGGCCACGTGTTCATTTTTTTAATACTTTGTTTAGGTGCGACCTCACATCTTCATGGGAGGCTCAGTCGGTCAGTTGCGGGTCAGATTTGCGTTTGAAATAGCATCTCCATCGCTAACAAGGTCGATTCTAAATGTATGGAAAACGCAGCCCCCCTATCAGGGGTATTCTGGATTGGGACAAAAATGAAAAACTGCTTCAATCTAGAAGGGTTTTCCCCTCACTAATTGAAGACAGAAAAGATGAAGTGTAATATCTGAACATATACTACACTTTGAATTATTTATTTGCAGAAAATATTTTTTACAAAATACATTTAAAACAAATTAGGCACAAGACCATGAAAAATGGAGGGTATATGTGTCGTTGGTCATCCTTGGTCTAAAGAGATAAAAGTGTCTATCCTACTCTTAACTAGAATCATCTCAGTCACCACAATACCACATTTACACTAGGGACCGTCCTACTTGAGATAGCCCAAAATTGATTGAAAATCTATTTCAGATACTACACTTTGATCTTCGCCTAAAACCATGTCCGTTGCTAACACGCAAAATGTACTAGACCGTAGGGCGATAACCCTCAACTTTGAAATAGTATTAGACATATCTGTAACCCGTTGGGTCATAACCACTACCACTATTTATCCCACTTTAATTTTATTCGAAAATTCATATGTTGTGACATATCTGTTAAGTTATTCTATAACTATAAATGATAAGTCTCGTTACTTCGATATTACCATTATGGCTTATATAGTAGCAATATTTATTATTTTGTCATCTAATTTACATACGTGTCTGTGGTGTGCGCATACACCATGTAAATGAGATGGCAATGTTAAAAAGAGAGAGAGGGTCATCTTTTCTGTAAATGCTCATAAAGACATTAAAAATATTAGTGAGTGGTTGAATCAACATAGAGTTAGAGAGGATGAGAGAAATACATAGATAGCTAAGTGAGAGATAGGTGACTTGTTAAGTTAATTACAAATTACGGCTAATTAGAACCATTAAAACAGATTTTTTCAGACATAACTCAATCCCAGAACTAAAGTATATTATTTCCATGTATTGTACGTGCTTAAATTATAAGAAAACGTAGGTTCAGTTTTAGTATAATAAAAAATAGATGTTTGTCGGTCTGTCATGCTTAAGTTTGAAACAACAATTCCATCACTAAACGCGTAGATTGTATCAACGAGTTATATTTTAGATGCGTCCAGACATCTTTATAAAACGCCCTGTCCGTCGGATGGCCCGGCCGGTCACGCTTACCTTTGAAATAGCATTTTTAGATACATACACCTATTTCTGTACTAGCCAAAGTACCCGTTCACGCCGTTTTTTATTAAACTTTTCCTGAATTCTATACTCATGATTAGAAGTTAAGAACATTTATTAAAGATTGTTTATCCATTTTTTATTAAAAAAGGTTGCTTGTAGATAGAAATACACAGGTGAAATATAGCAGTTCCAAATAAATTATCAGGAAAACTTTTTGATATACTTACGGATCAGGCAAAAGTAGATATCTACACTAGAAATTACGGAAAACTATCGAGTAGAATTTTAATAAAAAATATAATTCAGTTTTATCGTATTTTGCAGACTCTCCATTGATTATGACAGAGCGAAACAACAGACTGACTTATCTCCCCTGCTTTACGTGTATTTGCGTCCTTATCAATGGAGAATCGTAAAAATACGATAAAACTGATATATATTTTAATTACAGTTTTACTCGATAATTTTCCCTAATTTCTGGTGGATACTTACTTACTTTTGTCTGATATGTAAGTATATCAAAGCGTTTTTTTCTGTTAATTTATTTGGGACCGACACATTTCACTTGTGTATTTGTATGTACACGCACCAAAAAATATCCAGGTTTATAACGATGATCGGTATCGGTTAGGTAATGACTGAAACGCTATAAGAAAAAAATGCCTAGTGTAAGATTCGAACCCACGATGGAATAAACTATCGAAGGTGAAAATAAACGCTTATCAACAAGGCCACCGATCTCACAAAAATAATCTAATGAGTT
Organism: Sepiola atlantica; assembly: GCA_963556195.1. Lineage (NCBI taxonomy): Eukaryota > Metazoa > Mollusca > Cephalopoda > Sepiida > Sepiolidae > Sepiola > Sepiola atlantica. The sequence goes on along the minus strand of OY744520.1, from coordinate 182,486,794 downwards.
CAGCGGAGTGATTTTTTTTTTACCTCCGCATAGATTTAAAATAATTCGATTGTCTAAAATCATTAAAGAAACATAAAAAATGACATAAATAACAAGATTAAATTCTTATTAAACTAAAAATATATCAGTGAACATTTATGATATATCTTTTTATATATTTTTAATAAGTGTACTCTTCAACGTCTTATGATGATCTGACGTGAAAAGTAGTTGTTCGATAGACTTGGAAAGCGGAACGCAAACAATGGCGGAACATTTGTTTCTAATGTCTGTTTGTACATATTTTTAATGTTTAATAATGAGTTTAAATAGGATTCAAGAACCTCTGACATCGATAAGTACATCAGATCAAAGGTGATGCGGTGAGTTTGGCTCTTAGATCAACAGTTTATCTGTGATCCCGTGACACATTAAAACATACATAAAACTTACTTTTATGTACGTATAAAATAAATAAAAAAATATATATATATATTAACGAAAAATACGTCCTATAAAGTTAAGGGCGACTAATAATGCAATTTTCTGCATCTTAATCACTTAGGAAGTGAGACAATCGAAATAATAGTAAGCAAAACAACAACGAACGCTGCAATCACCAATAAAAATAATTACATAAAAATACATTTAATATATATATATATATATATATATATATATATCCCCGACTACGAATCAGTGGCGATTTATGATCAGGGTTCGCGCCTACCAACCGTTGAGAATTAGTTCCTAGACTGAAGATTGCGTTAGCATGAAACATCGATGTCTCTAGGTATTTAAATAATTAATATTTATTTATAAAAAAAATAGAATTGTATATATATATATATAGAGAGAGAGAGAGAGACAAAGAGAGAGAGAGAGAAAGATAGAGGGATTGAGGGAAAGATAGAGGGATTGAGAGAGAGAGAGAGAGAGAGAGTGAGAGAGAGAGAGAGAGAGAGAAGAGGCGACGTCAGTACGTCGGTTTGTCTGTCACGGTTCAGCCTAGAATAGAATTTTCACGCACAGATTGAATAGACGTATCTAATGTTAAAAGCGTTTATGGATCACTATCATAATTTTTGGTCAGTCGATAAAACTTAAAGTTTGAACTAGCATGTTCATCGGTCTGTCACGTTTAAGTTTTCAAATACAGCTGCAACACTGATTTTCTGGCAACAGATGAACCGTTAATTTGTTAAATCTGGACAAAATCACGAGAGAAAAAATCATAATCTAGCTGCCGTCAGCCTTATTGACTAGACAGCCAACATTGGCTCTGTGTGTCGCACGCCATCAATTTGTTTCTTTACACTGCACCTGCTGGTGGTAGTCTCCCTTTATTTTGAGATCGTATCTTATTTTATTAGCCTCCTAGGAGGTTATACAGTAGGTCAGGTGTTATTTTGAAAAGCCAACTCACTAGGATTATCGCATACTGGTATACAAAAATGCCTGAGCAGCCCCGTCGAGATTCCCCGGTAGGGGCATATCAGGCGATTTGCGATAAATTAATCGCTTCTCAAAGAGAAGGTAAAGCCTCGGAGGTTGGACCTCCTGAGACAGAACATAACCATACCTCAGTCCGACACATCAGGGGAAAAAGATGACACAACAGTCCACCATCTGTAAGACTAATTGTCGAGGACGTATCCCCGACTGGTATGACCATCTACTTAGCTGTGCCAGTTAAGTATGAGTTGATTCATATCATAAGTTGAGATTATATCTTATTGTGCTTAAATATAACCAGAGATATGGCTTCACGTTCAAATTCAAGAGATAGCCGTAATGTTAAACACTGGTCTATTTCCATCAAAGAAAAAAAATTAGTTTCTAGCAATCCCTAGAGATTTTGAAAATATAATAGATGTATAATTATTGGGTTAGGGGTGTGTTGATCAACTATTACACTGATTTACAAGGAAATTGAGGAAAGCACAAAAATACCCGTTTTTACCTAATTTAGGGGTGCTGAATTCAAATTTGAAATCCGTTTTTACTCATGACCTCTAGTGTTTTAGATATGCATAGTGTGCAGTTTGTGTATATAAAGTACATAAAGGCGTATATCCATTCAGGGCTAATTCTAATATTGTGAGACTTATGGCTTTTTTTTAAGTTATTATGCACAAAATATAAGTGATAGCATTACATTATATATATATATATATCAAGACAGATTTTGGCTATTAAAAAGTTGCTAAAGTCTTACGAGGATATGAGGTGCCGAATTCAAGATTCATTTTCTCCATTCCTACCTCAACTTCTTCCCGCCAAACCTTGGAGCAGTGAGTGATGAGCATGGAGAAAGATTCCACCAAGACATTACGAAGATGGAGAGCAACTATCAAGGCAAATGCAACCCTGGCATGATGGGAGACTTCTGTTGGATGTTCTTGCGTGACATCCCGGAGCCAAAATACACCAGATCTTCTAAGAAAACACACTTTTGACTGTCTTTGGTACTATGAATTGTGTAATTGAGTCATCCAAGTATATTTATTCAATCAGTGTTCTTTATGTATCCTGTTTTATCTGTTATAAGCTGCTTCAACTCTTGAAATATGCACATTTATTCTCTGTTTATACTAAAATGAGACTATTTAAAAGCCAGAAAACTAGAGGTGATAGAGAAAAACTATTTATAAATTTGAATTCAGCACATCCAAAATTGTCAAAAAATCATCTATCCCCATTCTTACCTCAGACCCAATTTTTTTTTTGTAAACCAGTGTTATTAGGTTGAAATCGGACGGTTAATCCGGCAAAGATCAATCTTCCCCCCCCCCCCCCGAGAAAGATCCAAGTGCAATCCTCTACCTATATAAGAGTCACATACGTCCTAAGCTGGAATAATGCTTCCCCATCTGGGGAGGTGCTGCACAGAGCAACCATTTCTGCATTGACAGAATACAAAATCGACTTTGTAAATCTCTTCTTTTTCCTTTCCTCACAGTAGATACATTGCTAGTCTCTCTCTGCTCTATCGTTATTTCCATGGAAGGTGCTCGACTGAGCTCCAATATTTGGTTCCCTCCTCTAAGACAATCTATGGTAAGAAATCGTGTGCCGTACAACCACACAGAAAACAGTTTTTTTGTTCTCCCTCCATGTGCAAAGCGTAAGGCGGCATTTCCATGGACAAAGATTATGTGCGAGATCTTTCCGCTTGTGGAAAACATTATCGGGGGACTGCCACCCTGTTAATTACAACTTCATCGTTTTATATTAAATGTATACAAATTATTGTCCTAAACCGCCCCATAATTAATCAAAAAAAGTTTATATCTTGTATCAATGTTAGTACTTCGATAGTGTTCCTCATCTTTGGACGGAAAATCATTCCGTATCATTAACGTTTATCACGAGTAGCTTTTGGCCTTGATAAGTAATGTCGCAATAATAAAATAAAGGTTCTGCAAACAAGGGTGCTAGACAATCGAGGGTGGCACCTGTATCAATTTCGATGTTCGTTTGGGGTCACCTCTGACCTTTAAGACTGTCAATCGTTATGAAACAACAACGAGATCTGTTAGATTTCACCGGAGAAAGAAAATTAGTTTAAAAATAATCTGGTCTATATTAGTTTTAAACATTTTCATGATTCAAACAAATAAACTTAAAGTTTTTGATAGCGAAACAATTTTGGAATGACAAAATTTGAATTTAAAATATTAGATTACTCAGAATAAAACCTATTAAAATATTATTAAATCTTCAAAAAAAGATTTTTAAAGTCAGATTTCTTTCGACGCAGTAAAATATTTGTTTAAATAATTTCAAAAATGAAATATTTTTTGTTAAAATTTTCAGTTTCGATTGCGTAAATTTAACTTGTAAAAAATCGTAGAAAAATAAATTTTAATCATTTTTGCTCTCTTTCTCTTTCTCAACCCTCTCTCTATCTCTCTCTCTCACACACACACAACTCTCTCTCACACACACACTCTCTCTCTCTTTCTTTCTCTCTCTGTAACTATTCTCTCTCTGTAACTATCTTTCTCTCTCTCTGTAACACCCCCTCTCTTTCTTTCTCTTTCTCTCTCTTTCTCTCTGTAACTCTCTCTCTCTTTCCCTTTGTAACTCTCTCTCTCTCTCTCTTTCTCCCTGTAACCTTCTCTCTCTCCCTCTTTCTCTATGTAACTCTCTCTCTCTTTCTCTCTGTAACTATATATCTCTCTCTTTGTAACTCTCTCTCTCTCTCTCTCTGTAACTCTCTCATTCTCTCTCTTTCTCTTTGTAACTATCTGTCTTTTTCTCTCTGTAACTCTCTGTAACTCTTTCTCTCTCTCTAACTCTCTCTCTCTCTTTAATCTTTGTAACTCGCTCTCTCTCTCTTTGTAACTCTCTACGTAACTCCTTCTCGCTCTCTCTCTCTCTCTCTCTCTCTCTCTCTCGATATATATAACTGTACGTGTGTATGTCTGTGTATGCTGTATTTTATTTAATAGACAAAGGCCAGAGACGATTGAATTGCACACCAGCAAGACTTTCTGTCAGTCTCCGACAATCGCCCACTCCTTCATGTGACTATGATGAACAAGTTCATAATATCCCCCCCCCCTTACACACACACACACTCCGCCTACCTTCGCTACGGTCGAGGGAGAGGAACGCTAGGTGTGGCGCGTTAAACTGCGGTTAATCTATTCGCTGCATTGTGTGTGCGCGCCGTCGTGCGTATGAAAGTGCCTGTTCGTCGTGGGCGCGTGGTCGCACTTGTGAGTTGCTGCTTTTACCTGTCAAAAAGAAAGGGCGTCGACTGGCGTTTGACGCGCTTCTTCGCCGTTCTAATTGATTGCTAGCCGGTAATCGAGTTAGGAGTTGGGAGAGGCGCAGACGACAAGTGTCGAAGATGAGCAAAACTACCTGATTAAATGGTGGAATTTTTACGAATTATCCCAAGTCGAAATGGAGTCACTTATTTTTTGTTGAAAACTGCGCTTTTGCACTGTTAAATGGTGGAGGTGGCGTCGGTGATGTTGTTGCGTTGGCGGAGAAGGTTACGAAGAAGAAGAAGAAGAAAAAGAAGAAGAAGAAGAAAGAGAAGAAAAAGAAGAAGGAAAAGAAGAAGAAGAAGAAAAATAAGAAGATTAAGAAGAAGAAGAAGAAGAAGAAACAGATAGAGAAGAAGAATTAGAAAAAAGGGGGAGAGGAGAATATGAATATGATGAATAAGAATATGAAAAAGAATGGGAAGGAGGGGGTAAGAAGAAGAAGAAAAAGAAGAAGAAGAAGAAGAAGAAGAAAAGGAATACTACTACTACTACTACTACTACTACTACTAATAATAATAATATTAATAATATTAATAATAATAATAATGATAAAAAGAAGAAAAAGAAGAAGAAGAAGAAAAGAAGAAGAGGAGGAAAAGATGATGATGATGATGATGATGAAGAAGAAGAATAAGAAGAAAAAGAAGAATATTAAGAAGAAGGAGAAGAAGAATATGAAAAGAGAAGAGAGGGTAGAAGAAGAAGAAGAAGAAGAAGAAGAAGAAAAAAAGATGATGAAGAAGAAAAAGAAGAAGAAGAAGACTGAGAAGAAATAAGATGAGGAAGATGGAGAGAAGAAGAAGAAGAAGAAGACGAAGAAGAAGAAGAAGAAGAAGAAGAAGAAGAAGAAGAAGAAGAAGAAGAAGAAGAAGAAAAAAAGATGATGAAGAAGAAAAAGAAGAAGAAGAAGACTGAGAAGAAATAAGATGAGGAAGATGGAGAGAAGAAGAAGAAGAAGAAGAAGAAGAAGAAGAAGAAGAAGAAGGGGAGGAAAAGAAGAAGATGAAGAAGAAGATTGAGAAGAAGAAGAAGAAGAAGAAGATTGAGAAGAAGAGTCGCAAGGCGAGTGGGGGAGGACGGCTGGCTGAGCGGAACGCGCGTTGGTTGTGGCGGTAAAAAGTAGTTGAGTTTAAATGAAATAAATTAATAAAGGCCAAGCCAAACGTGGGATGAAAAGAAAGAATTAACAGCGAATAATAAAAGAGTACAGGAAATACGGATTGCAAACCAACTGGAAGTGAAGAATAAAATGAAAATTTTGAATAAGTAAATATGAATTATCTCTCCCTGCGATCACTACTGCTTGAATAATTCACATAATCAGTAATCATAACTTTTGTTGAATTGGCGGGAAAAACTAGTTAATGTATTTTTAGATATTTGTGAAGCGGTGCAATTTTTGACAAATGAAAGGCGAGGGTATTTTTCTGTTTTTCTTATAAGTGCAAACCAGAACTTGGTTTTGGTGAATTCTTAGCAAAACATAACAAAATAATATTTTTGATATTTGCAAAAGGGAATCAGTCTCTCAACAATGTTTTTAATAGAAAAAAGATTCTTGGAAATAAACTTTTGTGATGAAAACTACGTTTGGTTTTAGGTAAACAAAATAAGAAAGAATTTTTTTGCTGTTGTGGTAGCCAGTCGAGTTGTTGCTGTGAACGTTTTACGGGGGAGGCAGAGATTGGAGCTTAGTCGAGCACCTGCCATGTAAATAGCGATTAAGTAGAGAGTGACTAGCAACGTTTCTTTCGTAGGAAAGAGGTTGAGAAGCCGATTTTGCTGATTTTTTTAATGACATTTTTCTTGGTTATTTGATATAGACCCCCCCCACAATCATATAATATTCCGAAACTATATTAGCAAGAGTACTAGGATAAGTGTATTTTATTTTAATCAAATGAGCTACAAAAAAAAACAGCTTTGTTGTCCACGTTCGTGTCAAACCCTAGATAAAAAGGGAAAGAAAGGTTTTTTTTATTTGATTTATTACTAGATAATTATAGAAATTGAAAATTTTACAATTATTTTCTAACTCTGGGGATTTCAATCCCATGGAGAACAAACCGATGTGTTCTCAAACAGTCTCCTTAAGTCAGTTTTAGCATCCGTATTCATATAACTTTATGCATTATTTCGTTAAAAAATGAGCCAATTTGGAGAAAAATCAGAAAACAAACGGATTAACGGAATAACAGATTAACGAAATAAAGGATTAACGGATTAACGGTCACTGAAAAAAATATGTCAATTCAATTACCACCAGGGAGTCAATGAATCCATCTCGAAATTTCGTCCAGGTTTCTGAGTTTGACATAACGATGCTCAAGTTCACTTAGAAGTTTCCAAAGTTCCTAAAGATGCACCTGAAGCAAGTCGAGTGTTACATCGGGCGAAACGTTGTGAATATAAAGATAAAGATGAGAACAGTAGTCCGAATAATCCAAATAATCCAAATAATCCACCTTATCAATCCTCATCTCAAAATCTTCGAAACAGAATTAAATAAATATCCGATGTTTTATGCATGTCTATAATGGATTGGAATATCCCTCACTTAAGCATAATGGTTAGAGTGTTCGTTAATGGGTCGGGAGACCGGGGTTCGATCCTTTATCGTGTCATACCAAGAACTCAAAAAAGTATATTTGATGCCTTTTTGAAAAATACTCAGCATCATAAAGAGATGACCAAGGGGCAGTGGAGAATTCCAGGGAAATGTGCGGCGGCCTTCTCTATATCTCGTTTTAGCAGCCGACGAAAAAGGGAACCTTCGGGTGTTCCTCGACTACGGTTGACCATTTATTCATCTTTTCATAGTAAGCAAAACTGCTCCTGATTATTTGACTCCATTTTGGAAGGTTTAAGACTGTGAAGTTACCTTTAATTGCTATTACAGTCAGGCCCACTCACCTGAAGTCGTACTACCTTCCAATATCCTATGTATGTCTTAAATATAATCAATTCTGATTATGATATGAAACTGAATCCGGTGGTGTACACATCCATTTCCGATCATGTGTCATGACAAGTTAAAGCAAACAGCATGAATAAATATTTTTAAGATATTAAGAATTTTAAACAATCGGTTTTACGAACTGGATTCGCCAGTCAAAAAAACTCTGAAGAGTGTGATATTCTCATTCTATGAAAATAGACAACGTGTTCTTAGGGAATATAGCCAATGTCTTAAACACATGCGTCAGCAATAAAAAAAAACAAAAAAACAAAAAGGCCTGGTTAACCCTTAAATACTCTACTTTTTATATTGGTTTGAACACATTTGATCAAGTTTCATAAAGGTAATGTAAAGTTTCCTAGTAGTAATATAACCTAGTATAAATGATTTCTGGAAAAAACAAAATTATTGTACAAAAATAAATGATGTTGCAAATTTGCAACTAATGGCATCAAAATTTACATGTAAAACTAAACACTACAATATATGCATCTAAATAATCATAATACACTACAGTATCATAAAAGACATTACTTACCATTATGATGACCAGATTTAAAAGTTTAGGCCGATGACACACCGATGACACTCGCCCGTAACATTGAAGATACTGATTACCTGTTTAGCATGTGTGCTGATGCAACATCATACTAATACCTACTCACACTTGCCAACAGACTCATTGCAGATGTGAAACAAGTTACAGTTTGACAAATTTTCGTTGAAATTATATTAAATAAGCATTTTGTTGGATTGTGTCATATTTGAAACAAAAAGCATTTAAGGGTTAAAAGAATATACATTTATCAATAGTTTGTTTTAACAAACTATGGATAATTGAACCCCCCGTGGCTAGGATCGTCATCGTTGATATTCTACACGGGAGAGAGACGGAAGCGAGAGTGATAGATAGCGTACCGAATAAGAGCGTGTGCCAAACACTATATATTAAGAGAGGGTGAGAGTGATGGATGGAAATTTAGTAAGAGACGGGTCAGATGCTGAGTTGCAAATGGAGGCTAATTATAACAATTGAAATGGAAGTTTTTTTCAAACATAATTCAATCCCAAAACTGAAGAATATTTTAGTATTTATTTTAGCATTTATTCTGTGTAAAATAGATAGGGAAAAGCCTTAGGGAAACAAACAGCTTCAGTAGACTAATAGGTTAGTAGAAATATTATAGTTAGTAATTGTAGTAGTAGTAGTAGTAGTAGACTAATAGGTTAGTAGGAATATTATAGTTAGTAATTGTAGTAGTAGTAGTAGTAGTAGACTAATAGGTCAGTAGGAATATTATAGTTAGTAATTGTAGTAGTAGTAGTAGACTAATGGGTTAGTAGGAATATTATAGTTAGTAATTGTAGTAGTAACAGTAGAGTAATAGGTTAGTAGGAATATTATAGTTAGTAATTGTAGTAGTAGTAGTAGACTAATAGGTTTGTAGTAATATTATAGTTAGTAATTGTAGTAGTAGTAACAGTAGAGTAATAGGTTAGTAGGAATATTATAGTTAGTAATTGTAGTAGTAGTAGTAGACTAATAGGTTAGTAGTAATATTATAGTTAGTAATTGTAGTAGTAGTAGTGGTAGACTAATAGATTAGTAGTAATATTATAATTAGTAATTGTAGTAGTAGTAGTAGACTAATAGGTTAGTAGTAATATTATAGTTAGTAATTGTAGTAGTAGTAGACTAATAGGTTAGTAGTAATATTATAGTTAGTAATTGTAGTAGTAGTAGTAGTAGACTAATAGGTTAGTAGTTATATTATAGTTAGTAATTGTAGTAGTAATAGTAGTGGTAGACTAATAGGTTGGTAGTAATATTATAGTTTGTAATTGTAGTAGTAGTGGTAGACTAATAGGTTAGTAGGAATATTACAGTTAGTAATTGTAGTAGTAGTAGTAGACTAATAGGTTAGTAATAATATTACAGTTAGTAATTGTAGTAGTAGTAGTAGTAGACTAATAGGTTAGTAGTAATATTATAGTTAGTAATTGTAGTAGTAGTAATAGTAATATTTGTATGATTTCGATTCGCAATAACTCATCCGATATGTCAAGGGTTCTTCATGTCAATATTTCAGCAACCGATAAGTATTTAACATTAACAGTATTAGCATTAGCAATAGTAGTGAAAAATGAGAATATTGGATATTTTCATTCAAAAGGCAAAATGTGGTTAGATATACAAGCGCATCTCCTAAACCCATGGCTGCCAATACGCAGGCGTCAGCAAAGACGACAAATTGCTTGGTTAAAAGAATACATATTTATTAATGGTTTCTCTTCACAACAGATAATAAACATACAAGGTAGATTGTATATCCAGTTAATACACGTCCTAAAATAATTGAATGCATATAGTTGTAACGATAAGATACAAGGAATTCCTTACAGTCGCCCTATTAGAGTTCATCTGTAGAGGCCGGGCCATATCCTGATTTGTCAGTTCAATTCGGAGACCAGCGAGTAAATAGAGGAAGGAAGAAAGTCCGATTCTCGGATCTAATGATCTCACGAGAATAGAGAGGAGGTCAAGTATTCTCACGAAATTTGTGTACTTGACTTTTATTCCAAGAGGGACAACTCTTCACCCAAAACTCCATTTCCCTCAAAAGAGATAATTTTGAAGAGAGATGACTTTGTCGTCCCTACAACTTAAAAAGAGCTGATATGCCATAAAACAAACCACACCTGGTAAAGGAATGGCGTTAACAATTTATATACAGAAAGAAGAATGATGTTTGCAGGCATTTTTGCTGCGATGCAAAATGTATTATCTGCTCGGTCGCAGTAGAGAGAGCATTGTCCCATGTATTAGCTGTTCCGAAATAGGAAAGTATAGTCATCGTGTCTGAGATGCCTTAACTGGTGAAGAAGGAGAGAGAGAAAATTCTAGTCTAATTTTGTACCTGGTCTAGATTCTCTTTTGGGATATCTCTCCACATTAAATAAAAACTGGCCTTGTGTCATACATGCTCTCATGAGAAGACAAATAAACAATGTCAGGAGTTGTGATATGATGCAATTAACTATTGTCTTGTTAGAGATTGCGTCAATATGTTAATGTGTTCCAGGCCGCGATAGGTCAATATCTGCAAAGTAGAAACCACAAACCTATTTAATATTAATGCGTGTGCGTGTGTTTGTTCGTTCTTTTAAGAGGAGGATATGTTTATGGAATTTATGACAGTTTCAGTTCCTTTGGACTTGTGTGATGTTCTTTCTGTTTTATTTCTATTTTAACTTACCTCACATTAGTTATCTTTCTTTAATTATGTAAGTTGGTTTCCGCATTCGATGATTTTCTTTAAGATTTCGGTTGCTTTCATTATTGACGTGTGTTGTATAGTCTAAATCTATTCTTTAATTAATATTTCGCAGTCGCCCTTTAATGTTTTGGGGACTGTTCCTAGTGCTCTTATAATCATTGGTATCATAGTATTTTACTTAATGTTTTATATTCATTCTTTTTGTACTTGTTCTTGTTCTTGTAATTTTTCTTCTTATTATTATTATTTAGATGCATTATTATCATTATTATTATCATTATTAGAAGTATTATTATTTGTATTATTATCATTATTATTTATAAGTATTATTAATTTATTATTTGTACTCACTAGGAGTTCTCACACAGATCATCGTCAGTGATTGCTCACCGACAACAACCAGTGGTATTTCCTGGAGTCTGAGTGACAACAAGCCTCTCCAGATTTCCAGTATTCTTCACCTCTTTTCGATAACGATGCGGTATCCCAACAGCCCCTTACCATTGATTTTTCGCTGGTAAGAACAATTGGTCTTCTCTGGGAGTTGGGTGGCAATAAGCCTCCCCAAGGTCCCAGCATTCTCTGCACTTTTCCAGTGGAGGTTTGGTTTGTGCTGTCCCTCCTCGGTCTTCTCATCCTCCTCGACCTTTTACAAATATTTTGTCTGGTGTCAACCTAGGCCGGCACCAGTTAAAAAAAAAAAAATAAATAAACAAAAATAAATAAATAAAAATTATTATTATTATTATTATTATTATTATTATTATTATTATTATTATTATTATTATTATTATTATTATTATTATTATTAATATTATTATTATTATTATTATTATTATTATTATTATTATTATTATTATTATTATCATCATCATCATTATTATTATTATTATTATTATTATTATTATTATTATTATCATTATTATCATCATTATTATCATTATTTGTATTATTATTATTATTATTATTATTATTATTATTATTATTATTTAGAAGTATTATTATTGTTATTCTTGTTGTTTTTATTATTATTAAGAACTATTATTATTATTATTATTATTATTATTTAGAAGTATTATTATTCTATTATTGTTATTCTTCTCATTATTATTCAGAACTATTATTATTTTCATTATTATCATTAGTATTTAGAAGTATTATTATTATCATTATTATTATTATTTAAAAGTATTATTATTTTATTATTAGTATAATTATTTAGAAGTATAATAATAATAATAATAATAATTATTCTTATTTTTATTATTGTTATTATTTTTATTATTGTTATTATTATTATTATTATTATTATTATCATTATTATTATTATTTAGAAGTATTCTTCTTCTAATTATTTAGAAGTATTAATTTTTTATTATTGCTATTATAATCATTAGTATTATCATTATTTAGAAGTAATATTATTTTCATTATTATTATCATAATACTTATTATAATTTAGAAGTATTCTTTTTATTATTATTATTATTATTATTATTATTATTATTATTATTATTATTATTTAGAAGTATTTTTATTATTATTTTTTTTATTATTCTTATTATCATTATTATTATATGGAAGCACAGATACTTATTTGTTTGGAATATAATTTCACATACGTGTTTGTGGTGTGTACCGACACACTATGTAAATTAGATGGCGACGCTGAAAGAAGAGAGCTACATTTTCTCTTAATTCTTACAGAGACATAAACTATAAGAGTTGTACAATCAACAGACTGATAGAGGGTAAGAGAAATAGATAGCTAAGTGAGAGGTGGGGAACTTGTTCAGTTAGTTACAATTTACGAATAATTAAAATAATTAAAACTGATTTATTTTTTCAAACATAACTCAATCCCAGGACTAAAGTATATTTTAGCATGTATTTCATGTAATTAAAGTATATTGGAAAAAGCCTTAGGGAAACACACGTTGATGAACTCAGATTTAGTATAATAATAGATTATTTTGTATTTATGTTCAATTAACTTGTTAGATCACAGAAGTTAAGCGACGTTGAACCTGGTTAGTACCGAATGGGTGACTATGTGGGAATACCAGGCGCTGTATGTATGTATGTATGGGGGGGGGGGCGAACCCATCTTCAAAAACTACAGCCCTGAAGATACCTTTCGCAAGTCATTCAGTACAAACTGCTAAGAAGTTTTGTTCTCAATCATGTGGCGAAGTGTGCTATTTATTTTTCTTGGAATTTTTTGATCATTAATTGCGTAAATTTGTGTTATAATGAGTTCGCGTTCATATATACGAGTTTCAAATCATCTTGATCTTTAAAAATATTTCGTTTCGTTTTTCTCATTTCTCTTTTAGTTTTCCATAAGAAGCTACTCTATCTTAACTATGCAAATCATGTTTGCTTTACCAATTTTCAGCTCGATTAATACTTTTATCTGAATTTCCTAATATTGAGAAAGTTGCCGCTTTACTCTAATCCTAATGTCGCCATTATCAACCGACACAGGTAAAAAAATAAAAACTAATTTAAATATATTAGTTTAGCATTAACACATGTCAAGTATAAAAATGTAAATTATTTACATCACTTAAAAAAATCAAGATAAATTTGGCATAACATGTTAAAAGCAATAATAATCAAAGGAGGCGCGAGTGCGCTCTATCCTGTAATAGACTTCACAAATGGCATATGCTGGAAATCTCATTTCTTTGATCAATCATAACTCAAAAACCAATAAACGAAATTAGTTAAAACTTTGCACAAAATTTTTATTTGATAGGTTCTATAAGTGTGTAGAATTTTAGCATCATTAGTCAAGGCAACCCAAAGATCCAGAAAGTTCAATCATGAAATTATGTTATCTGTGTGTACGTACGTACGTATGTGCCATCCTGTATCTCATCAAATATTTGATGGATTCAGCTGATTTTTGGCAGAGATAAAGGTTCTAGGGTCTAGTTGATGGCATGTTAATTTCAGTTTACCATATACCTTAGTTTTCCAGAAAATTCCAAAAAACCTTTAAAATGATCATTGTATTGAGGCATAGCCTTTACTAAAGTAGTTACATTCCATGATAAATGCCAGTATACTGAAATCATATGCCCTTAATAGGGTTAAGATGAAAATTCATATACACTAAATGTACAAAAGCAAAGAAATTCCCAAATTTTTACACTTTTATTGTCATTAAGGGTATGACAACATATCAACCAAACTATTTCATTATCACATCACTACAGTATAAATATCTATGCATGAGTGGATGAAGTGTGTGAGGTGCGCTGAAGAAAAATTCCTACCAGTAAAATACATAGCCCTGTTGTGCTCGCATACCCTTAATGACACTAAAAGTGTAAAAATTTAGGGAATTGATAAAGTTTAATCAAAAAATATTTTGATAAGAACAGTAGGTTTATCATCGGTCTTGGTATCATTATTGCCAGTGTATGTCACGGGTAGTGATATAAAGTCCGAGGTTTACTACTTGTAGGATGTCACTTTTAGAATTTTTGAGATAAGGCTTTATAATTTGTTTTATTTACAGTTCTCATCTTCAATGTTATTCTCACAACATCAATATACATACAATATGAATGAACAACCGATAATACCACTTTTTGTGATATTCGCCCGGCATTCCACTTTCCTATTAAGTATTAAGAAATACTAACCGGGTATACATGCTGACTGGGGCCAACATGTTTATTTGTATTCCCCATAAACTTTCACTTTCACTGAAAGTGGAAGTTTATGAGAAATACAAATTAACTTGCTGTCCCCAGTAAGCGTGTACACCCAGTTTCTTAATAGTAACCCATCAGGAAATAACTAGGCTCAGAGTTGCTTAATTTCGGTGATCTAAGGGGAAGCGATGTGTCAACGTAATAACCTTTAGATTACAAGCAATATAAGAGTACAACATTATACATAGAATATTAGAGTAAAAAAATATACATACAATATAAAAATACAAAAACATACGTACAATATAAGAGTATAAAATTATACATACACTATTAGAGTAAACAAATATACATACAATATAAAAATACAAAAACATACGTACACTGTAAGAGTACAAAAATATACATACAATATAAGAGTGTAAAAATATACATACACTATAAGAGTAAATGGTATACATACAATATAAGACTACAAAATATGCATACACTATACGAGTACTAAATCTACATACAATATAAGAGTACACAAATATAAATACAATAAAAAAGTACAAAGTATACATACAATATAAGAGTACAAAATATACATACACTATAAGAGTAAATGGTATACATACAATATAAGAATACAAAATATGCATACAATATAAGAGTACTAAATCTACATACAATATAAGAGTACACAAATATAAATACAATAAAAAGTACAAAGTATACATACAATATAAGAGTACAAAATATACATACAATATAAGAGTAAATGGTATACATACAATATAAGAGTACACAATATACATAGAATATAAGAGTACAAAATATACATACAATATAAGAGTACAAAATATGCATACAATTTAAAAGTACAAAATATGCATACAATATAAGAGTACAAAATATACATACAATATAAGAGTACAAAATATACATACAATATAAGAGTACAAAATATACATACAATATAAAAGTACAAAATATACATACATAATAACAGTATAAATATACATACAATATAAGAGTACAAAATATACATACAATATAAGAGTGTAAAAATATACATACAATATAAGAGTACGAAATATACATACGATATAAGAGTACAAATTATGCATACAATATAAGAGTACAAAATATACATACAATATAATAGTACAAAATATAGATACAATATAAGAGTACAAAATATACATACAATATAAGAGTACAAAATATACATACAATATAAGAGTGTAAAAATATACATACAATATAAGAGTACGAAATATACATACGATATAAGAGTACAAATTATGCATACAATATAAGAGTACAAAATATACATACAATATAAGAGTACACAATATACATACAATATAAGAGTACACAATATGCATACAATTTAAAAGTACAAAATATACATACAATATAAGAGTACACAATATGCATACAATATAAGAGTACAACATATAGATACAATATAAGAGTACAAAATATACATACAATATAAGAGTACAAATTATGCATACAATATAAGAGTACAAAATATACATACGATATAACATACAACATATACATACAATATAAGAGTACAACATATACATACCATATAAGAGTACAAAATATGCATACAATATAAGAGTACAAAATATAGATACAATATAAGAGTACACAGATATACATACAACATAAGAGTATAAATATGCATACAATATAATAGTACAAAATATACATACAATATAAGAGTACAAAATAGGCGTACACTATAAGAGTACAAACTATAGATACAATATAAGAATCTAAATAAACATCTTTCTATTGGAGTCACTTCATTTTTGAACATTTTTAATGCTGCTTTCACAAAAAGTCTTCATTCCATCTTTAAATTTCCATTCACCGGACACCTTATCAACGGACATTGATTTACTGAACAGACCTAATATTTTTACACGCCCACTCTTACTCTCCATTACTGTATGTATTTTTCAAATTTTGAATTTTGGCTTTTCTACTGCCAACTTATCCATTTATGTAATTTCTTCTGATGATAAGATTTTAATCTTTGAAAAGCCCTGGCTTAAGGAATGAATAATAAACATGTTTTACCGAGTACACCTTGCATTGAACAATCGAAGATGAAATAGGTTTGTCTTTCGTACAGATTTATCCTTCTTCTTTCATTTTTATATATATATATATATGTATATATATAATATGGGAAGAGAAGGATGAAGGTAATCCGACGTAATGGGAAAATGAAAAAATAAAACCAAAATATGGATGTTTTTTATGTGTACATCAACGTTTCGTCTTTATTTATAAGACTTCATCAGGATGATAATATAAAGAAAAATGTCATGCAAGTACAAACACATATAGGGTTGACATATTGGGAAAAAGGAAGAAAATAGTAGCTACTACTGGAGAAAACAGTAGGGTGAGCGCCCGTGCTTGGTGGAGTCAATAATGAGGGATGAAAAAAATGTTCATGAAAATGAGTGGGGAAGAAGCGGAAAGATGGGGGTGAGCAAGGATACTGTGGCTGGTAGTGAGAGAAAGAGGTGGGGGATGAGTAGGAATAATGTGGATGGTAATGAGTGAGGGAGTGGAGGCGTGGAGGAGAGGGAGGGAGGAGGTATTTGAACAGGTGGCTGTGGTCAAGACTGAAGGGGAAAATAAGTTGGAATGTTTGTGTGGGGGGTGAATGCAGAGAAATGGAGGGTGGGTAGAGAAGGAGGGGGGCCTGTAATTTTGGTGGTTGGGCGAAAGTTATGGTCTTAGAGAGGATTTGGAGAAAATGAGGGGATTTGAGAATGGGAGGTATGGAAGAGTGAGGGTATGAAAGAAGTGGTTGAGAGGGGGAATGGGTGAGGGGGAGAGGGGAGATTTGTTGTTCCCCACTAATTTTCATAAACATTCATTTTTCATCCCTCATTATTGACTCCTCTAAGCACGGACGCTCAACCTACTGTATTCTCCAGTAGTGGCTACTATTTTCTTCCTTTTTCCCAATATGTCAACCCTATATGTGTTTGTACTTGCATGACATTTTTCTTTATATTATCATCCTGATGAAGTCTTATAAATAAAGACGAAACGTTGATGTACACATAAAAAACATCCATTTTTTGGTTTTCCTTTTTCATTTTCCCATATATAATATATAGGTTCAATATAAAATAACATAGATATTCATACAATATAAAAGTACATAAATATCGATAGAATATAAAAGCATATAAATATATTTCGGAATTTATTAGATGAGGATTTATAATTGGTGTGTATATTTTGGTATTTTTATATTGCATGTATATTTTGTAGTCTTATATTTTATATATATAGTGTTGTACTCTTGTATTGTATGCACATTTTGTGTACTCTTATATTGTATGCATGTTTATATACTCGTATATTGTATGCATATTTATGTACTTTTATATTGTATGCATATTATGTACTTTTATATTTGTGCATATTTATGTACTTTTATAGTTGTGTATATTTATGTACTTTTATATTGTATGTATATTTATAGATTTTTATATTGTATGCACATTTATGTACTCTTATTATATATGCATACTTATGTACTTTTATATTGTATGCATATTTATGTACTTTTTATACTTTTTATATTATTTGGACTACTGTTGTCATCTTGGATGTTATTTTTAGTTATGGAGACATTTTCAGCTTGACTGGAGTTCTTACGTCGCCATCATCAATATAAGCGTGTACGCTCTCTTTAAAAATAATGGAAAAATCATGTTATCCTGTATCTCATTAGAAAAGTCTCATTATTGAAATTTTCTTTCTTCGTTCTCCTTAACACTTGAAACGTTTTCGTCCAGCAGTATTTTTTGCGTGACGGGATGGATAATTATATAGATACAAATGAATACATTTTATTATAGAGTGAATGATTTATACGGGCAGTAGACTTTCTAAGCGTTATATTTTGTACGATTTTATTTTGATTTATTTCCATTTCATGTTTGATTATTAAAAAAAACTAGAGACTGCTTATTTATCCTCATATATATCTTTATTTATGTTAAGTATGTGTATATGTTTATATATTTTTATGTACAGGATTCACTCCTAAACTAATTAATCGATCATTATGAATTTTGTAACACAGCTGCTAAGCGTAAGCGGTCGCAATATGGGATATACTTAGTTTAATTGAGTTGCACGCAAAGGTAGAAAGTGGTGAAAGATATTAATAAAATTCAGATACCTCAAATTTGTGTGTAATATAAACAGCAAATATTAAAGAATTGATGAATATTCTTCAACTTTGAGTTTTTTGTTGTATTGTAAAGGATTTAAGGGTCAAAATATTGGCACAAACTCAGCTTCCAATATTTTAGATCTGCATCCATTATCATTAGAGACCAATTAATTAGGTGACATAATATGGCCACAACTTCTCATTCGAAAATAAAAAATATTTCAGATTGCCATTAAATTTTATCCACATTCATTAAGATCTAATTAAACAAGATTCCCCAAATTTTAATTATTTATTAATACAACTGAAGCTGAAGCCTTTAACTTTAGACATTTTCCAGAATGAAAATTATGTAATGGATTTTGATCAAAATTAGAATAAGGATTCTAGCCATATGGTTTAGTAGCATTGTATCTTGATTTTAATGTTCGTAAGGGGACATAACATTAATGTAAAACTGTTCTATTCGGAGAATTAATTCAACACACCCTGGGACGGTTATTCTTTTAGTATATCCAAATTTGAAATAAATACCCCCAACAGAATAATCCTCCTTTTTATTTCTCTTCACGAAGATTAAAATCATGATATAATGCTACTAAACCTTCTCGAACCCTTTAAATAATTACCGTATTTTAATTTCGTTGTTAATTCATAATTTCTCGTTTTATATTAATACATTTTAAAAGTGAATTCGACAATTTAATTCACCACTTATTTCTATCCATATGTGTCCAATATCCACCCAGCTATTTAATTATTTTCGCCGTCCCTTTCCAGACATTTAAAATGTATTATATACTCTCTTTGATTCCTTTTTTTGCTTTAATATTATATTTTTATTTTTTCAACATTGAGTTTATCAAACGTGTAATTTTTATTTTATTCTTAAATAAAATTTAATATCAAGTTGACCCTTCCATTCTCTTATTCTTTCTCTGAATCATATTGTTGATTTGTGAGCCCCACACATGCTGGACGTCATCCAGCATGTGTGAGACTCGATTAATCCCGTGGTGTCATCCAACATATGTCGGACTCTACGTGGTAAATTTAGTCCCACACATGCTGGATGACACCACGCGTTGAATTGATTCCGCACATCCTTGATGACACCACGGGATAAATGTAGATGCACACATGCTTGATGACACCACGGGATAAATGGACTCCCACACAAATTCTGGATAACACCAGAAGATAAATATAGTTCCTCACATGCTAGATGACAGCATAGTGTAAATGCAGTCCCACACACATTCTGCATAAGTCTACGAGATTAATATGGTCCCACAAAGGCTGGATGACACTACAGGATCAATGCAGTCCCCACATGCTGGATGACACCACAGGATAAATGGACTCCCGCAGATGCTGGATGACAGAAATCAATAAGTTGCTCGATCGTAGGATTTCAAATATAAAGTATTTTATTTAAAAATGTACATTACACTGTCTGTTTGTTGTACCGGGGTTTCATCCCACTTGATATGCCAGTTTTGTGGTAGAAATCGTCTTATATTGCCAGATCGATTCTTCAGCACTGTTCCCATAGGTAATGTATAGATATTAAACAGAATATTATATATATATATATATATATATATATATATACAGAGAGAGAGAGAGAGAGAGAGCGAGAGAGAGAGAGAGAGAGAGAGAGAGAGAGAGAGAGAATGGTAGTTTGCTTGAAGCATTGCTGGGAATAGTAGTAGTATGTTTTTAAAAGGCTGTGAGCAATGCAAATTCCAGGTAAGATGTAAGCTGGAAGGAACAAAATTAATACATCGAATACGAAATGTGACTTATTATTTATTTTTCTAAAATATTACATAACAGCAAGTGTGGTGTTAGCTGTTTGCGTGATGTCCGGATGATTTTAAGATTTTAAGAAAAATAAATAGTAAGTCACATTTCGTATTCGATTTATTATTTTTGTTCCTTCCAGCTTACATCTTACCCGGAATTTGCATTGCCCATAGCCTTTTAAAAACATACTACTGATATATATATATATATATATATATATATATATATATATATATATATATATATATATATATATATATATATGTGTGTGTGTGTGTGTGTGTGTATAGCTCACTTCCCCAAATGTGTGCCCAAAAACAAAACAGAGTTTATGCCTTTTCGAAATGATGTCGGCTGTTTTTAAATTCGATTGTTTTTACTTCTTGGCATCGTGTTCTTTCTTTGTCCCGTTTCAGTCGGCCATTTTCACACTCTCCGACGAAGAATTCGCGCCGTATCTGCCAGTAATCGAATCATCCCAATGCATCATATCCCCTCCCTTTTCTCCTCAATATCCTTCTCTCTCTCTCTCTCTCTCGCTCTATATCTCTCTATCTATCTATCTACCTATCTATCTATCTATCCGTTACCCCCTCTCTTTCCTTGTGTTTTTGGAAACAGGGAATTCTAAAAGTGTCTATGTTTTTCACTTGTTTTTTGACACACACCAACCTGGTAATTCGCAGCTGATATGCTCTGAGCTTTTTCTGTCTTCAGAGAAGGAAGCACGTGTTCTTTTTTTTTTCTAAACGCAAACCTTCGTTTTTATGCATCTATTTTAATCTACAATTCTTGAAAAAAGAGAATTTAAACTGTACCGATATATATATATATATATATATATATATATATATATATATATATATATATATACATACACACACATATATATACATATATATATATATATATATATATATATATACATAAATATGTATATATATACACACATCTATATATATATATATATATATATATATATAGAGAGAGAGAGGGGGGAGAAAGAGAGAGAGAGGGGGAGAGAGAGGGAGAGTAGAGAAAGAGAGGTAAGATTATATATGAACTGTACCTATATATATATATATATATATATATATATATATATATGTATATATATATATATATATATATATATATATATATATATATATATATATATATATATATATATATATATATATATATATATAATGGTAATAATCCAGGTAAAAAC
Organism: Sepiola atlantica; assembly: GCA_963556195.1. Classification (NCBI taxonomy): domain Eukaryota; kingdom Metazoa; phylum Mollusca; class Cephalopoda; order Sepiida; family Sepiolidae; genus Sepiola; species Sepiola atlantica. The sequence continues at coordinate 182,464,891 of OY744520.1, read as the reverse complement.
ATCCACAGGGTAGTAATCCAAAAAATTTCAACCTGGTTTTTATATATATATTAACTGTACCTATATATACATAGTCTCGGAAGTTTCTCAACCATTAAAAAAAACAAACAAAAAAACATACAGGAGTCCCAAGTCGTTCAGTGGAAACTCACTCATGTAAGTCAATTTAGTTTTTACAGTTATTATATTAGTTTGCCTCTAACATTATTTAAGGGATCATCAGTTGTTTACCATGAAAAACTGTTTTGGAAATATATATATATATATATATATATATATATATATATATATATATATATATATATATATAGATAGATAGATAGATAGATAGAGAGATATAGAGAGAGAGAGTTAGAGAGAGAGAGAGAGAGAGAGAGTCATTAATGAATCACTCTCTTTCTCTCGCCAACGTTCATTCGCTGTTTAATAAGATTTTCAAAATGTCTCTTTAAATGCCCTTCCTTGTTTTACTGTCCAATCAAAACGAACGATTGTGCCCTATTGTTATGATGTCACTTCCGTCTGCACACGAATTAAGACCGTTGATCTACAATCGTGATAAAAGAGAACTTTACTTCGTAAACCAATTGAGTAAATTATTTTATCGATCAGAAAGAGTAGATTATTCTCCTCACTGTTTGCTTCACATCCACATAAACATGAAATAAATAAATAGACACCCAACAAAAATAATTGTAATTGCATGTTCACCGCTTCTGCTTCCTTGGCCGATCGCTAGCACCCGGGGCCGTACAAAACAGCAGTACAAGTTTGTACCATCGATATTTTATACTTGACATGGGTTTGTGTTTCAAATATGAATGTATCTATTATATATCAACATACAAGTATGACTCCGGCCAAAGAGCCATAGAATTCTCAACGCTTCCATAGGAACCACATTATAGGTTAATGTGAATGTGGACTTAATCAGTGGAAAATGGCTGAACACCTCGGTATTCCACTTCCCATTATTAACCGAGTGGTGACCGAATTCAGCAACGCGGGAGAATTATCAATATTATCTTGCCTAAACCCGTCAGAGCTCTTTGATAACAGTCTTAATCATTAATGATTATAAAGGCGTTTATTTACTTCTTGCATGTCTGAGTATAATGGGATGGTTGTGATTGATAAATGGTTATATGCTTCTCGATATCAAACTGAAATATTATGAAGCTATAGAATTCAGATTATATATATATATATATATATATATATATATATATATATCATGATTTTTTTGGGAGTACACAATTTTATTATCGCAAGCATGAAGAGAAGACGAATTCTATCGTTCATGATTAAAAGTTAATCAAGAAAAAAAATGCCATCCGACCGGTTTCGCCCTCTCTTAACAAAGGCTGTATCGAGGGATTTAAAAAAACGACGGATTTAAAAAAAACGGGGTGAAAAGAGAAAGAACAGAAAATAAAATAGCGTTATGTTATATGTACAATGGAGGATGAATCTTAGAGACTGATCACATCTAGTTCCAATAAACATTCCCTTTGCTTACAAAGGGAGGGATGTTTAAGACGAACGTGGATCCTCTCCAAGATTTTTAGATGGTATAATGAGTGAGCATGACTGAGAATGGTGAAGGAGTCCATGCTAAAATTCTTAGCGTACGGCGTTTTATATATATATATATATATATATATATATATATATATATATATATATATATATATATATATATATATATATGGGAAAAATGAAAAAGGAAAACCAAAAAATGGATGTTTTTTATGTGTACATCAACGTTTCGTCTTTATTTATAAGACTTCATCAGGATGATAAAATAGAGAAAGAAAGAAAACATTCATTTCTATTTCTCCAACAAGTACGGACGTCCACCCAGTAGGGGTCATTATTTCATTTTATTTTTCCTCCCAATATGTCTACCCTACATGTATCTGTACTTGCATGACATTTTTTCTCTATTTTATCATCCTGATGAAGTCTTATAAATAAAGACGAAACGTTGATGTTCACATAAAAAACATCCATTTTTTGGTTTTCCTTTTTCATTTTCCCATCACGTCGGATTACCTTCATCCTTCTCTTCCCATATATATATATATATATATATATATATATATATATATATATATATATATATATATATATGTGTGTATATATATATATATATATATATATGTATATATATATATATATATGTATATATATGTATATATATATGTATATACATATATATATATATATATATATATATATATATATATATATATATATATATATATATATATATATAGTGAATGCTTTTATTCAAACATGTACAGAGTCTGCTACACTGGCATGTCGATGTTATCGATCTTTTATAAGCCCGGTTTGATTCCCTTTGGATTTCTACCCCGTGGATTCTATATAATCCACAATAAAACTAAAAGTGTATTCATTTGTAAAGTTTTCCGGGGATTACAATCGGAGTAGACCCGCATCTCGAAGTGCCCCCTAAGAAACCTATGAGGACATAACCATTCTTAAAACTTGCAATATATTCTATTCCAATGAAATTTAAATCATATGTATAAGATTTTCCGGTGAAGACAATGGGAGCTGTCCCGTATCTGTCATTCTCTAAGGGGCATTATATTCTTTAAAACTTGAAATATATCCTATTGTGATGAAATTCATATCATATGAATAAGATCTTCCGGGGAAGACAATGGAAGTGGTCCCGACTATCTACGTTCTTCTCAATGTGTCTAATTGCTATGTGCCACCTCTAAGGTAGCTATGAGGGGAGAATCTCCTTAATACTAGCTATGATGAGATAAACCCCTTAACACAAAGTACGTATATTCCATTGTAATGAATTTAAACCGTATGCATAAGACATTAATTCAGAGAATTTTTCAAAATTTCAGTTTCTTCCGACTACATTAGGGGCAAAATGGATGGGGGTCAGTTAAAACCAAAGAAAAAAGAAAGTACTATTGTGTTATTAGCGTCACGAAAAAAGAACATAGTGTTCCTAATTAAATCCCGAACAACGTCGGTTCTTCTTGCTCGTATCTTAAAAAGGTTATTAGTTGGCGCCCTTGTCCACTAATGCTCTCTAATCAAACGCGCCACTTTTCTACAGTCGCCCCTATAGATACCCCTACAGTCTCTTTCAGCAAAGTAAGTTAAGATCTTAGTTGTGTAACTATTCAGCAGCTAATGAATTTCCATTCACAAAATTAGCCTGACCCAGCCTCACGTTGCGGGTCAAGGGTGAAGATAAAACATGACCCTGCAGAGGTGAAAACCTGTGTATAAACAAGGTCTGCCTTCTGTTCGCCTTGGTCTCTAAAGTCAATTAAGCGAACCCTGTTAGGACAGGCTGTGCGCCAAATCGTGTCCCAGGGGATGGCTTCCTCCGGTGCCAGTCGAGGAGATCCGTGATTAAAATGCATTTGTGCTGGTCATAAAATCAGGCCATCAACTTCCCAAGAGGAACGATAGGAATTCCAAGCCTGAGTTATGCGATCCAGAATGCGCCCGAGAACTGGTCGAGAAATTGCGAGATTTTGGTGCGAGAAAAAGGGGAGACAGAAAAGTGAATTGAAGAGAGCTGGGCCATGAGGCGGCATTTTCTGACACCTGAAATAACTTGATGTATTTCGGGTGGCGACCGCCTTAGAAAAACATCAATCTCAACATAAGAAAGGGTGGAGGGGAAGACAAGAAAAAAAAGATGGAATGAAAATATAACCCAGACACTATGCACAGCAATAACGTATTTTTATCATAGTAATTTTACTACTTATCAAAGCCAAAAGCCACTCGAGCATAAAGGTTAATGAGACGGGAATTAGTGCCAGCCGAAATATACGACAACTATTGGAGTATTCAGCAACGGTATGAAATGCGTTTGATTGCTTACGCAAAGGTTCATGACAATAATCTAACATTGGATTTGAAGACGGCCAAGTTGTAAGCAGGAGGGAATCAGTCTCGCGGTAATGTGTTCCACAGATGAGAAGCCCTTGCAAAAAATCTCTGCCCACAGAAATTCCGCCTAACGCTATGGAAATTGCAGGAGAAAGGAAATAATGTTTACGCTGTGGTAGGAAGACGAGTTCTTTATGTGAATGTCTTACAAGGAGGAACCAAAGATTGGAGGTCAGTCGAGCACATTTCATGGAAATAATAATAGAGTAGAGAAAGACTAGCAACGCCTCTTCTGTTGTGGTAGAAGACGAGTTCTTGTGGTGAATGTCTTACAAGGAAGACCCAAAGATTTGAGCTCAGTCAATGAGCAATACTAGGAAAGGTTTGAAAACAATGAATTGAATGTATAACACTGGATGACTTAAGGGGACGGCTGGACAAGTATTTGTTGACCTTGGACTTGGAGATGACCAATCATTGCAGAGAAACAATCCCGTGGTAATCGGTTCTACATATGAGATAAATTATTTGAAAGAAACTATGTTCATGGAAATTCCCTTTGGTTTTAGGCACACGCAGGTATTTGTAATTGAGACGTGTTTTATTTTCTGGTCAGTTAGTAACGGACAATTATTGTCAACTTGTAGGCACATCAGGCGTTGCTGAATTTGGAACCGGATGTTAATTATATAAACAGGAATCGAATCGACTACTGTAGACTTAATACATGGGTAGTAGTAGAAAACAAGAAATATCATTGATTGGAATCATAATTCTGAAATAGCGTGAGAAATATGCGAGATAGATTAATGAATGAGGACTTCTGTATACTCTCGCTCCCAACCCTGCACCCCATAGATAATATAAAATGAACCTTGGGTTTACTTTCAGCAGCTTCGTAACTCTCGCTTCCATTATTTTGTCCTTCAATCCTCACATTCAATGAGCGATATTTCTGACAAAGGGAGAATAATTGCTATTTTGGGGTAGAAATCTAACATTTTTCGTTGGCTTGTTTTTGACCTTGAAGTAGTAGTATTTTTCAGCTCCTTACATCAAGTGGCTACATGCCTTGTCTGGAGCGATTTCCATTAAAAAAAATATTACGCTTTTAAATTTTATATCATTTTTAATTTTCAATAACATAATATAAAACGTCGCCTTTTCTATTTAGTGATTCCTGGCGCGATTGCAGAATCTACGATACTAATATGAAAGGTTTTTTGTCATTACTTAAAACAATTTTCACTTTAAAGTTTTAAGAATCTACGATACTAATATAAAATGTTTTTTGTCATTACTTAAAACAATGTTCACTTTAAAGTTTTAAGATCGTAAATGTTTATAGTTTTATAAGAAAAAAGAAAAAAAGTTATGTTTTAATTTTAAGATAACAACAAATAATAGTTAATTAATAAAATCTCTTTTTTCTAAAGCAATATGATGTCCGGCTGGCTTGGCAAGCTGAGAGCAGGCTCAATGCGTTTCGGCTATGGAGAGGCGCTTGTAAAGCCAAGTCAATTCATGATGGTTTCTCTGGTGTGGCGTGTCAATAATAGACAAAGGATGTGGAGGAAGTCGCGCGTTGTATTTGATCAATGTATACGGATATGTTGTCTGTCAATTGCATTCCCGGAGAGAGAGAGAGGGGGGGAGAGAGAGAGAGAGGGGAGAGGAGAGATAGAACAGGTAATGTATACATATAGAGACGTGGGAGACATCGATAGATAGACATATAGAAGAGGCGGACACAGAGAGAGGGGGCGTAGAGAGAGAGACGGGGTTGATAGAGAGAGAGAAAAAAAGGGAGAGAGATAGGGGGAGGAGAGAGAGTAAAGGAAAGGTATACATATAGAGACGTGGGAGACATAGATAGATAGAGACATATAGAGAGAGGCGGACACAGAGACAGGGGGTGTAAAGAGAGAGACGGGGTTGATAGAGAGAGAGAGAGAGAGCGAGAGAGAGAAAGAGAGAGAGAGAGAGAAAGGGACAAATAAAAAGAGAAGGAGAGATAAAGAGTGGGCGACATAGAGAGAGAGAGGGCAATAGATAAAGAGAGAGGGGGAGACATGCACGGAAATGTTTTAGGAGCCCCCTATGTACTCCTGTTTTCTGACCATGATACAATATTTACAGTTTTCTTCAAGTTATAAAATAGAATGAATTAAAACGTTGTCTTAATTTCTTATAGATATCCGATGCGCACGCAGGCCCCACGCTATTATTGTAACATAAATGTAATAAATGCATAAACTGAGGGCTACCTAAAGTCTCTATGTTAATTGGCTACCACATAGAAATGTAAAGGAGCACGCCACCATTTTCTATTGATTGCCTCTCTTACCCTTGATCCTCAGCATATAATGCTGATTGTTTAGCAAAAGGTCATCAAGTACTATTTTGGGAGTTTTTAGTATGACGCGACCGAGAATTGAACCCACGTTTTCTGGCCCATTAGAAAACACTATAACAATTGGGCAAAATAATAAAAACCCTTAGTACAACCTTAATACTACCGTTTTAGAAAAGGTGCGTTGTGTTTCATCGTATAAAGATTTGTAATCAATTGCATCGTAGAAGAAAAAGCGAAGCAGAGAGAGTGAGAGGGAGAGAGAGAGACAAAGAGAAACAGAAAAAGAGAGAAAAAGAAATATAGAGACAGAGAGAGACAGAGAAATAGAGAGAGAGTAAAAAAAGAAAGAGATATAGTAAGAGAGAGAAAAAGAGAGAAAGAGAAAGGGAGAAAGAGAGAGAAAGAGAGACAGAGAGAAAAAGAGAGAAATACATAGAAAATAGAGAGGATGGAGAAAGAGAGAAAGGGAGAAAGAGAGAAAGAGATCAAGTGAAAGAGAAACAGATAGAGCGAAATAGAGAGAGAGAGAGAGAAAGAGAAAGAGAGAAAGAAAAAGAAAAAGAGAAAAAGAGAGAGAAAGAGATAGAGAGAGAAAGAGAGAAAAAAGAGAGAAAAAGAAATAGAGAGAAAAGAAAGAGAGAAATATAGAGAGAAACACAGTAAAAGGGTAAGAGAGAGAGAAAGAGAGAGAGAAAGAGAAATAGAGAAATAAAGAGAGAAAAACAGAGAGAGAGAGAGAGAGAGAAAGAGAGAGAGAGAGAGAGAAATATTTTATTTATTGTTGGTCTCCACTTACTAAGGTCTCTATTGTTCTCTCATTTTTCGTGTTATATTTTTTCCGTGAATTTATTTTGATTTAAATATTAATTACGTAATCTGCTCCTATTTCCAATTATTTTTATTTTTGTTCATCTCCCTCCCACGGCAGGAAGATGTGGTCAGGAAAGTGGGATTTGAAAAGCCAGCGCATTAGAGGAAGAGGACTGTGGCCGAACAAAAATTGACTGGGAATCCCCTCTGCATTCCCAGTAGGGGCCCCTAAGGCGATTAGCAATAAACTAACTCCTTCTCAAAGAGCGATGTGGTAAAGCCTGGGAGAGTTGACCTCCTAGAACTGCACAAAATCCTACCTCAGCCCGACAGAGAACCCGGCGACACCAGCGCAGCATATCCAAGATTCGATCGGTCTGATTTTGGTATGAAATCGCCAGCCAGGAGAACGGTGGTTGTTACTGTAATTGGGTTTAATACGCGAAAAACATTAACAATTTTTTAGTAGTGTGTATATGTGCATGTGTGTGTGTGTGTGTGTGCTTGTGCGTGAATGAGAGAAAGAGAGAAAGAGAGAGAGAGGGGGACATAGATATATATATATATAGCGAGAGAGAGGGATACATAGAGATAGAGATAGAGATAGAGAGAGAGGGAACATAGAGAGAGAAAGAGAGAGAGAGATAGAGAGATGGAGATATATAATATAGAGAGGAAGTAAAGGGGGGGGAGACGTAGAGAGATATATAGACATATAGAGGGAGGCGGACATAGAGAGAGAGGATATATATATATATAGAGAGAGAGAGAAGTGGGAGTAGATAAACAGAGAGAGAGAGGGGCAAAGAGAGAGAGAGGGGTGGAACAGAGAGAGAGAGAATGGATATATATATATATATATATATATATATATATATATAGAGAGAGAGAGAGAGAGAGAGAGAGAGAGAAAGAGAGAGGGGGCGCATAGAGATAGATATAGAGAGAGGGGGGCATAGACAATGTTTCGTCACGTTCTGGACGTACATTATCACATCTCTTAAAAAAATAATGAGATTGTTTTAACGCCAAAAATGACCTAAGTAATTGCAAATTAACTGATGTCGTTAAGGTTTTTCTTAATTTCAACTTTACTTATTTTAAATCAATTGTTTGAAAATGAAATTTTGTCATCCCGTCGAACTAAGCGGATTTAAAACCTACCGTTTGCAATTGTTTTTTTTTGTTGTTGTTGTTTTTTTTATCATATTTCACCCCAAACAAGGCAGGCCGTCACTGTAGACGTAAAAGGTTATTGAGAATTTGGGTGTGGGTTTTGGGTGTCACCCCAAGTTGAGAGCTGTGTAGCGAGATGTCTGTTTACATTAGTTTTAAACCTCTGCATGTTGGCACTGTCGGGAAAACAGGGAGCAGGGAGAGAGTTCCAGAGGCCAGCAGCACGAGGAAAGAAGCTATTGGAGTAGAAGGCTCTCCGGCATCTGGGGACCTCAACACTTAATGAATGAGATTTAGCTGATTGTCGAGTTGGTCTAGTGAATTTACGTCGAGGGGGCACAAAAGTAGCCAGTTCATCGGAGCATAATCCATTGAAATATTTTAAATATTTTAAAAACAAGCACAAGGATGCAACATTGCGACGATGGGATAGGGGCTGGAGCTTGGTTGACAGTTAGGGACCTATTAAGTTGGCGACTCTTTTTTGGACCTTGTCAAAGAAGGCGAGACTAGTCGATCATGCACCAGACCAGATGTGGCAACAATACTCCATACATGGGCGGATGGTGGCTTTATAGAGTTTTTTTTTTATTCAAATGAAATTTAAACATATCGAATTGTATCAATTGCAGCGTTCGAATGCGAACCACGATAAACGCCATTTTTAATAAAAATCTTAAATTCGAAAAATTTTATCACCCGAACACACTTTAAATCATTTTCTTAAATTAATATGATGTTAGTCATATATTCGCGTTTTTAATTAAGATAACAAATATTCGTCTTTACAAAGTCTAATGTCTCAATTTCAAGAAATAGGATTTATCGCGTTTTGCATTACGACTCTTCAATTTGAAATACATACATTTACAAAAGTGACATTCGTTTGATTTATTCAAAGAATATTTAGCTGACAATTATTTTTATGGTGAGAAAGACGGGTCAATTTATTTTAAAACGATTTTAAATTGTAATGATGAATAAATAAAATGAAAGAGTTACAACTTTCGATTTATTTATTTAAAAGAAAATATTTTAGCTGACAATTATTTTTTTGCGGGATGAAGGAAAGAGAAGATTTATTGTTGTAAAAAGATATAAATTGTCATAATTTTAACAAATTAACAAATAAAGAAGACAAATGTTCGTTTTATTTATTAACAATTACTTTTTATGGTAGAAGAGAGATATATGTATTCTTAATATTATTAACCCTTGCAGAGTTTGATTATTTCAAGGGAAATATCATTATTATTAATGATAATAATATTAGTAATATTATTAATCAGAGAAATATTATTATTAACAGTAAATTATGCAGATAGATGAACAAAAATATCGTGGAATTTCAACAGGCCCCAATTATTGTAGTAGTTGTAGTTGTAGTAGTAGTAGTTGTAGTAGTAGTAGATTGAGTAATAATAATAATAATAATAATAATAATAATAATATTAATAATAATAATAATAATAATAATAATAATAATAATAATAATAATAATAATAATAATAGAATTTATTTTCAAGAAAATAATGTGCAGAAGCAATTATATGAAAAAAGATATTTAAAAAAAAAATTCGAAACATTTATTAAATTATTATTATTATATTTTGAGCTCTAGTAATATATACCCTTTTGAAAAATAAAACTAACTCTTATCTGAATATAAAAGTATTTAAATAATCTCTCTCTCTCTCTCTCTCTCTCTCTCTCTCTATATATATATATATATATATAAATATATATATATATGATGGACTCTCCAATCGATTTCGACGTATGGGTGCCCCACCAGGGGCTGCCCGCGCGTGAATTTGTAATTGCAAGGGTTGCGCAATCACCAACAACCGATCTCCTGAGACGGCATTGCTTGATTCCAATGGCAAGTAGTAATACAAGACGACTGGAAACAATGCTGAGATAAGCAGATAGCACATACAGCACCTGGTATTCTCAAATGGTCACCCATTTAGTACTGGCCAGGCTTGACGTCGCTTAACTTCGGTGACCTAACGGGAACCGGTGTGTCAACGTGATTGTGACGTATATAATAATTATATATTACCCTTAAGACTACCGTGTGTATATATATATATATATATATATATATATATATATATATATATATATATATATATATATATATATATATATATATATATTTATATATATATATATATATATATATATATATATATATATATATACGGTAGTCTTAAGGGTAATATATAATTATTATTATTATTATTATTATTATTATTATTATTATTATTTAATTATGTATATATTAGTGACATTTAAGCTGAATTTTTTCTACACTTGATTATTGGGGAAATAGTCGTTTGATCAGTACATTGGGGAGCCATGAATATTATAACTGTCCTGTTTTTTAAATCTCCGAAACAGTTGCATGGTAAAAAGCTGATGATCCCCCTTTTGATATTTCACGCTTAAGTTAAAGTCCCCTGTTTTTGTTTCACTATTAGATACTTGAATCCCCCTTTTTTATATGAATTTTCAAACGAATGATAAGTCTGCGATACATTGGATTTAGTTAGTTGCATTTTCCTTTTTTTTTCTTTTGTTTAAAATGACTCAAAGCTTCTTTAGACTCTCTCTCTCTCTCTCTCTCTCTCTCTCTATATATATATATATATATATATATATATATATATATATATATATATATATATATATAATATTGTGTATATATATATTATATATGTATTATATATGAGGATAAAATACACGATATATCACACAATGAAATACCTAATGATCCCATATCTATTTCCTTAAAAAAACAATTCAAAAACTTCTAAAACAATTAAAGATTTACTTAACACTCACCCAACTACTCCCTAAGGACATTTCTTCCTTAGACGGCATTTACAAAATACAATGTGCCTCATGTTCGACGTTTTATATCGGCGAGACGGCCATAAATATAAAGTCCCGTATTTACGAAAATAAACGGAACCTCAAACAAAGCAATCTCACTAACGCACACGTTATACACATGGGCATATTTACCCACAATTTTGACTTTACAAACCGCAGCCTCTTCAAGACTGAATTCTCTCTCCGATCCCGGTTCAAGTACTACTTATTTCTACTGCATTTTATCCATGTTTCCATTTGTTTTCTTTTCCTTTCTTCATTTTATTTCTTCCCCTTTTCCAGTTTGACGTGTTTGTAGTACGCGCTGCATAATCTTTTCAAATAGTTACGCACGTGCCAATAAACCCCGTTGTGCGTCTTCTTTTTCCCATGTTTTGCCGTAATTCTAATAAATATAAAATCTTTACCTTTTTTGAAGTCGTTTTTTTATCCGAACAAAACCGATAAATCTATCGTTTTTTATTATTTCTTCCTCTGTTTAACTAGTTTTTCATTTTGTCTTTTTTATGCACGCACATCTATCTATCTGTCTATGTATTTATCGATATATATATATATATATATATTTATAAATATAGATATATATATATAGGGTGATTCATAAGTCACTTAGCTATTTATTTTTAAAATTCTAAAGTTAGAAAATACGGTAATACAAAACAGAAAGTTTATTCAACAAATTCATTTATGGGAGTTTAAAATTACAGCAAATTTTCAAAATGTTCACCTTCGTTCTGCATGCAAAGCTCCATTCTTTTTTTGCAAGGAATTTACGACTCTTTGTAGCATATTTGATTGATTAATTTTAACAAACTCGGTAGTGATTTTTGATTTGAGGTCGTCATTGCCTTTCAACAAGTGTGGGAGATTCATCAAATTTGGCCATATGAATAACAATAAAAATTCGCTCTTCAATTGTAAATGACATACTGCCTGAAAAAAAAGCACATATGATGATTTACATAAATTTAAATAAATAAAAATAAATATATATAGAAACAAATATATAAACGAACAAATTTAAAATAACAAATAGCAGTAATTAGAGAGTAAGATAATAATTATGAAAAGATCATAGTATGTTTGTGCTTCATATGGTAACATTTTAAATAGCTAAGTGACTTATAAATCACCCTATATATATATATATATATATATATATATATATATATATATATATATATATATATATATATATATATATATAGTCTAAAGAAGCTTTGAGTCATTAGAAAAAAAATGTCAAATTCAGTTTAAATCCCCAGACAAACTAACTAAATCCAAGATATTGCAGACTTAAACTTCGTTGGAAAATTAATAAATGAAAAAAATATAAGTAAAAAAAAAAAAAAAAAAAAAAAAAGGGGGGGGGTAATTATCTAAGATTGAAACAAAAACAGGAGACCTTAAGCGTCTAATATTTACATGGGGATCATCAGCTGTTTACCATGTAAGTGTTTCGGAGATTTAAAAACAGGACAGTTATAATATTCATGGCTCTCCAATGGTACTGATTATACGACCATTTCCATATATATATATATATATATATATAGTACTAGAAAAGTGTGATTCTTTGGTTAAATAATTTGAATCAGGAGAAAGTGAGTTTTGAAAGTCAATTAAATTGTACAAAATGAAATTGAAAATGTGTCTTCTGTTCGATCTCTCTCTCACCCTTCTTTATTTCCCTCTCTCTTTCTCTCTTCAAGATACCGGTTAAATACTATTACTTACACGTAGTGATATTCTTGTGTGATCATAATGAACTATTCTAATATTTTTATACTTTCTTTTCTATATTACATTTGGCTGTTAATAAGCACATACACAGAGAAAGAGAGATATATAAAGTTAGAGGGAGAAAGAGAGAGAGAATATAGAAATAGGGGGGGGGGGACTCTGTATAAAATAAAAGCTTGACAGCAAACAACATAGACTGAAACTATGGGGTATTTTGTGATTAAATTACAAATTAGAGGTAATAAGAACAATTGAAATAAATTTTTGTAAAAATTACTCAATCCCAAAACCAAGTAATATTTCATGTGATTAAAATATATAGAAAAAAGGCTTAGAAAAAAAAACGTTAACTCAGCTTTAGTATAATAATAAATAATTCTGTATTGAAAAAAATAAAAACAGAGTGCTCAATTACGTTTGTAACAGCATAATATATTTATTACATATGAGACAATGGAGTAATATTTCGATTAGACATTGATACTTGCGGTTTCAGAATGTACGAGAACACTTGTCCGTTGGGGTAATAAATATCAAATGCGCTCCGTTCATTAGTCAGTGGCATAATTCAAAATCTACTAGCTTATGAACGGAGTAAAGTGATATTTTTTACATCCTGAAACCATAGGTATCAATAGCTAATCGAAATATTATTCTATAGTATCCTATGGGATATATATATATATATATATAAAGAGTTTTCCGAGAGTATTATATATTGCGAGGGTTAGTTGTAAATATCTTTCCAGGTCTTATAGCTTTAAGCAGATAGCCTGTGTGTGACAGGAAGCTAGTCTGTCGTTTGCTATACTTTCCAGGCATCTACATATTTATACACCTTAGTAGAATGTTTAGTCAGAGTATCTAGTATTCTCAAATGGTCAACCATCTAAGTAATGATAGATATTTTACCAGCCCTGCCTTCTATGTTCGCCTTTTGCCATCCTCACCTTTTCTTTATATGCGGCCATCTAGCTTCTCTTTTCACTTCTCCGAACCAACAACGACTCTACGCCATTATTTTATCTTAGCTTCTAAACCTGCTTATCCTTTCCTATCTCACGACACCCACACACCAGAGGCTTCTACCGTCAGCCTCTAAAAAAAAGGAACAGAACATTTCTGGCAATTCGACAATCGACTGAACAGACCACGACCAACAACCAAAAACTAAAACAAAAATGTATTCGTTACAAAAGTAGTTGTCGGATTAGGTTTTATTCAATTTTACAGCCTCTTTCACCCTGCCGATGCAAAAAAAAAAAATGTTCGTGCGCGAACCTCCCCCAGGGGATCACAGAGAGCAATGGCGGATAGCCACCCTCCTAATGAGAGAAACACTGTCTTCATTACATTTTGATACGAATTTGATGGGCCACGTCGTTGAGATTGGCCGCAAACATTAGCTATCAGCGCGAAAGGGAAATTGCGCGAACACGCCACGTGTGCACAATGGCGACGTCACGCGTTGCGGAAACAGCAGGCGCCGTTGCACGTGTGTGCGCACGAGGTGGGTTCACGCCCGAATAGGAAAGCTTTTCTAGAACGGCTTATTAGACTAGGCAAGAGGCAAAACCACACAACACGAAATACGCGTGTAGTTGCTTTGCGGAAAAACACATGTTCGGAGGTGAATCGACCCGTTACATAAAGCGACATTATGTCATAGTGATGTTCCTCTTATACGATACATCAACAATTTGGCGATTATTTAGTGCTTTAGTAATGCATCAGCCTTACTGGCAGGTATAACTGGCGACAGACTAGCGTCCTGTCACTGGTTCGGATTTTATACTGTCTCTATAACATATTGTCGAAAAATTATTTATTTGTATATATATATATATATATACATATATATATATATATATATATATATATATATATATATATATATATATATATATATATATATGACATTCACTAATAAATAAATATTATTCATCTTGTGACGCTAATTCTGGCGTTCCGAAATTTAAATTGTTAACGTTTCTTCTGGAACTTCACTGGTGTGTACTTTTGAAGTGTAACTGACTTCAAATCGGCGTCCTCCACTGATTTTTAAAATTATCTTATTTACTTCAGCCATTTTGTTCATTTGTTTTTGTCACTTGAATATGATTTGACGAAGAATCGAACATGTTAGTTATACATATTGAACATTATTTTTTTTAAATTTTAACACAAAAAAATTACAAGAAAAAAAAGAAAGTAAAATCAAGCAGAGCAATTCTGTTATGTTTAACAATGTTTGCTTATATATATATATATATATATATAAAATATTTGTTGTTGTTTATTATCCATGTACGTATACGTTTCGTCCCTTTTCAATCAGGACTCATCAGCATAGAGATATGACTATTCACTACCGGACGTACGATTCGAAACCCTGGATTACAAGTATTTTTCAACTTACATCCAACGTCGTTAACCGCGCGCCCAATATTTGAATAGCCGATAAACAATGATAATTTAACACATATAAAAGCGGCTTGATGTCGAGGCATTCTACTTCTATTAAAGAAGGAATGATGCATATAAAGCAAGTGACGTCATGCGTATATATGTATATATATATATATGTGTGTGTGTGTGTGTGTGTGTGTGTGTGTAAAAGAGTAAGTCTACCAACATTTGTAAAAAGGTTTTTTTCAACATTTATTTATTATTTTGTTATTTTACGCGTTTCAAGTGGTGGTCCGTTGATATCTGATGAGAGCGGACCACCGTTTGAAACGCGTTATATAAAATTATCCATTTTGGATTTACATATCTGATGAGAGCGAACTAGCGCTTGAAACGCGTTATATAAAATAATACAATGATAAAATAACAAAATAATAAATAAATGTTGAAAAACACTTTTTACAAATGTTGGTAGCCTTACTCCTTTACATATATACTTTTCTCTCGTTGGAACTGCACTAATACTGAACTACCCTCTTCTCTCTCTCTCTCTCTCTCTCTCTCTCTCTCTCTCTCTCTCTCTCTCTCTCTATCTATCTATCTTTCTTTCTCCATCTCTCTCTCTATATATATTTATATATATACATATATATATATATATATATATGCATATATATATATATATATATATATTAGTATATAATGCTTATTGAAAGTAAGCTACACAAAAATGTTTCTGCGTAGCTCATTTTTTATGAGTATTTTTTTATACTAATCTCTCCTCATATATTGAAAACTATTAAATACTAATCCAAAAATGTACACCTAATATGTTATTTTATAATATAAGTATACTAGAAGAATACCCGTCCCAGGACGGATAAAATTTGTTCCTCGAACAAGTGTTTTGCATCACTCTTATTTCCTCTCATGAGATACGTACTCTAATCAGCATGGTGAGTAACGTGGGCACATTATTGTTTACCATTTATATGGTGTGTCCTGAAACTGCACCCTACCCCTAAAAATATATAAAAATAAATTTTTAAAAACGAAACGACTAAAAATCATCGAGGCAATCTAAAATAAAAACAATCGAACATAAAACATAATTTGACATCTTAAACGTGTTCAACAACAGTAAATGTTAAATTAACTAAATATAAATAAACACAAAATTAATAAATAAAATGACGAATAGAGTTAATAAGTAGTTAAAAAGATAAATATATCAACATTGATTGGAAAGTAGAGAACAATCGTATGTGTTTGTATTACACATTTTATGTTGTGTTGTATGATTGAAAATAAACATAGATTAGAAACAGCTGCAAGCATATTTAATACCATTGCGTATTTCGTGACTGTATGTTTTTGTAACACATTTTTCTGTAAATACACACGTTTGTAGATATACCACTGTGTTGTCTTATTTATTATCGGCCCGTCAAAGTCACAACATATACTATACTCTATCTCACTAAATATCGAGTGTTATAGATTTTGCAAGTTGATAGATCTTTATAGTTAACTCATTTGTTTCTAATTTACTTAAATTTAACTGTATATCTATCTATCTATACATGTATATATATATATATATATATATATATATATATATATATATATATATATATATATTACTACTTCATGTATCCACATAAAATATTATAAGGAGATATAATTTTTTATGTATCAGTTTTCAGTATTTACTTCAACAGTGCTCGATACGTAAGTAGAGCTAGGTAGTAAGCAGTGGAAATATATATGGCAATCAAGCTACACAGAGGCTCCCGTGTTTCATCCCCGGGGGGAATCGTCAGGCTAAATGCATGGAGTTATTTTTGTCAGGTGTTTTTATATACATGGCTTGCTAGTTAACCAATCAGATTCTTTGTTGTTCCCTCAGCCAATCGTTGGGCTTCCCGCGAACAAAGGCTTTGTTGGTGACGCCACTATGCCTATCTTATTTTTTTTTAACAATGGATTTTCCTATATCCTGTTTCCTTTGTTTTGTCAATACAGTGGGCGAATTTATTTTAACACGTGGTTTCTTGTATTTCTATTTTAGGTTTGTATGCCTCCTTAGTCCTGGTCAACAACCTTCTCAGAGCTGGGGACATGAACAAAAATATCCGATTTGCAAACCTAAAATTGATTAAGGTGTAGTTAGGCCCTGTCTATCACTTTCCTTTGCACTCCTTCGTTGTCTATTAGCCGGACGCAGGTACTCTCAGAGGGATGCTTCAAAGATACCCAGTGCTTGGCCTTGTTTTCTTGACAAGGACAATGAACGCTGTCCTATCGATCTTTATTTATCTATTTGGGAACATGAGGACCATTTCTTGTCATTTAGTTTAATATGAATAGACTGGACCGCTCTTGTTCTGACAGGTTACGGGTACACTTTGACAGCTTGTCTAGCTGCTGTTTCCGACTGGTAGTACAGGATCCCTAAATCTTAGGAGCACTAAGAGCGGCTGCTCTATCAACAATTGTATAATATCAGGGTAACTGTTAGGCCATGTTGCGCATCAAGAGGGACCCTGTATTTATCCCCGGTTGGCTTTGCCGAAGTCACAACCCCATAGATAAAGACTTGGCTAATAGTCTACTCGTGTGAGCTTACTGGCATCAGACGCACATTCCCTTCTTCCAACCCACTATATCTAAAAAAATAACATTACAAACTAAAATTAATTAAACAAAGCGCCCATCTAAAACAACTAATTTACGTCACTCTTTGAGGCTTGCGTTCACAAATATCCGAAAGCTTAGAACAAACATCTATGACGTTGAATCTCTTCTCCTTGGATATCTTAGCACTATGTTAAACCGACATTTATTGCTAAATCTCTTTTAATAACTTTGACATGACTGGATACTTCCACTTTGCCGTAAAGACTCCGACAAACATAAGCACTGATTAGAGGTTTGTATTCTGAACCCTCTTCTATTGACTATAGAACATAGTTTAGGATAAGATGATCAAGCCTACTTGTTCTTTGGATTAACTTTACAACACAGCGTTCTCAGTCTACCCAGGACTATACTCTGCTCGACTTCATCTCTAATAGTATAGATGTAGCACTCTCATTAGATCCGGGCATCCAAATACATGTATTTGGAAATTATACTGTCCATGATTGAAATTGGCTTGGATTCTCGAGCAAAACAGACGCAGCTGTTATCAACACACATAGTTTCTGTATTACACACTCCCTTTTAAAGACTGTCAATTTCTCGACCCACCTCCCTTATCGTGAGGATCAGCAAGCCAAACTTCTTGACTACTCTGCCCGATGCTTGTAAGATGGGTGCCCATAGCTCACTCGGATACGCTGATCAGCTATCGATAATGGTTGATATCATCTTAAACGCTCGACAGCAAGCCGAACAGCCGTTACTCAAAATGACGAGATACTACAAACGGGTTGATTGGGAACCTATCAGATATCACATCAGAGAGGCATCATGGAGTAACACTTTTTCTCTCCCTGCTGATCAGTGCGCAAATGGGTCAAAGCATGCATAGAAGCACATGTCCCCACGCCGAAATTGTATAGCAAGCGCCACTTTCGCGAATTGTTCACTTCAACCTGCGCAGCTGCTATTGGTCATGGACAGTATGGATTCCGTAAATTCAACCGCCATCAATCAATTTAAAATTGACAGTAATTAATAGCATCAAGAAATAATTGTAAAAGTGTAATAGCCGCAGATAATGTTATGTATACCAAGATGACCAGAAATTTAGTCGCAGAAATTAAGTATTCACAATTTCTGGAAAATCTATAATAGTGTAGTGTATAAAGGGAAATCAACAATTATCGCGCTATCCAACCACCATGATGTCGGTTACATGACAACTGTTAAGGTTGAACAACTTGCCCAGCAGTTAACCCTGAACTCCACTTTGGACTCTACAAACCACTCCCTCCCTAATTTATTATTGCGGACAGAATCCCCCTTGATGATATAATCATCGCCAATTGCCATATCCGGGATATCATAAAAAGTTAATACTACTATAGCATGTGAGACTGATATTTTCCCTGCTATAGTACTAGTGAAATGCTCTGCTTAGCTGGCCCCTATACTCTCCAAACCTTACAACAAATGCCTTGTCGAATCTTTCTAATTGTCCCTGTGGTACCAGTGTACAAGAATTCTAGCGAAAAAACTGACCCGCAAAATTATTGCCTTATCAGTCTCATCCCGCTCGTCGCTAGCATCTTTGATCCACTAATCAATCTTACACTTGTTCATTACCTAGTTAATGTTAAACTTCTTTCTGACATAGATATCGATTTAGGCGTTCTACCGCGGATATTCTAACGGTCATCTCTAAACTATAATATAATACACTTCACAAGGAAGGTGAAGCTAGGGATATATCAAACGCCTGGCATGAAAGCTATATCATGAAATTAATTCGTACGACTACTGGGCGAATATTTAATATAATCAGATCCTTCGTAATATAAATGACACTCTAGGTTGTCCTCGATGGAAGTACATCCGAACAAAATGACATTAATGCGGGTGTACCCCAAGGGTAGATCTTTGACCCTTTATCATTTCTGATTTTAATAAACGACCTCACTGATGTAATTATGTCTGAGATGGGTATATTTGCCGATGAAACCACGGTTTATTTTTGACATGTGGGTTAGACAAACGCTAAAATATCTAAGGCAATGGCTAAATTCTTAGTCTTTAGTTAGATGTGGACATAAATGGATGGTAACATTTAATACTACTAAGACAAACGCTCATTTCCTTAAACCATTATATGAAACCTTGTCAACCACTAATTGTCATGGTTTAACGCAGCATACGCGAGAGTCTTACATTCAAGCTTCTCGGCCTTACATTCACAGCTAAGATGAATTGAAACAAGTACATAAAATATACTTCTAAGGCTGATCCAAGCAAAGTGGGCTCCCTATACCGTGCTAGAAAACTTATCACACCTGCTAGTATCCTTTATCTGTATAAAGTCACTATTCGCCCATGCATTGAGTAGTGTTTTCACATCTGGGCTCGTGCACCAGCCACTAGTCTCGGCCTTTTAGACAAAGTCCAAAAAATCATCTCTAATCTATTAGGTCCGTCACTGTCTACCGACCTCCAGCCCCTATCCCATCAACGTATATGTTGCATCCCTGTGCTTGTTTTACAAGTACTTCAATGGAATTTGCTATGATGAACTTGCTGCTCTAGTGCCACCTACACATAAATACCCCGATCAACCCGACAATCAGCTAAATTCCACCATATTACAGTTGAGTTCCTCAGATGCCGGAGGGCTTTCTACTCTTATAGCTTTTTTCCTCGTACCCTTTCTTTCCTCCATATTTCTCTGACTGCACCAACATGCAGAAATGTAAGTGTAATGTGAACAAATATCTCGCTACATAACTGCCCACTTAAAATTCTCCTATGGATATGACTCTAAATTCACAGTAGCCCCTTATATCTCAGTGGCAATATGCCTTGTTTGGGGTGAATTAAAGTACTACTACTACTACTACTACTACTACTACTACTAGCTACGAAGGGTCATATGGAATCTACAACAGGAAGAAAACAAAACCACAGAAAGAACACCACATCACAAAGGAACAGAATCATCACTTAATGAGCCTCCCCCAATAAATTACATCGGCCTCAGCTGACACGACATAAAAGTGAACCAATGAACAGAAATAACAAGAAACACCATAAGTCCCCTCCCCCCCAAAAAATATATAAATAAAAAAAATAAAAAAATATTTAAAAAAATAAAAAATTGTACCAGCTTAGGCTGACACCACACAAAATATGTGAATAGGGTCAAGTAGGATGGTGAGACCGAGGAGAGACAGCACAAACCAGACCTCCACTGGAAGTGCAGAGAGTGCTGGGACCTTGGGGAGGCTTATTGCTACCCAAATCCCAGAGAAGACCAATGGTCCTTACCAGCAAGAAATCAATGGTAAACGGCTGTTGCGATACTGCAAGTTTATTTGCAGTGGTTATCGAAAAGAAGTGGAGAATACTGGAAATCTGGAGAGGCGTGTTGTCACTCAGACACCAGGGGATACCATGGATTGTTGTCGGTGAGCAATCACTGATGACCTGTGTGAGAACTCCTAGTGAGTACAAATATTAATAATAATTATAATATATATATATATATATATAACCATTGACATCAAAGAGTGAAAACAAAACATATATTAATCAAATGGCAAAAATATGCACATATACGAAGCAAATATAAAAAGTAACAAATATGAAAACATTATTTGAAAATATAACTTTTTCATAAATAATCCGGTTTCTTTGAGGAAATTAATTCTTTCAAATATTTTTAATTAAAAAAGATTCAGTATTAACAAAGTAGCATCAAACAATAAGCAGTTTTTGTTCATTGTTAGATGCTACTTTGTTAATACTGAATCTTTTTTAATTAAAAATGTTTGAAGAAATTAATTCTTTCAAATATTTTTAATTAAAAAGATTCAGTATTAACAAAGTAGCATCTAACAATGAACAAAAACTGCTTATTGTTTGATGCTACTTTGTTAATACTGAATCTTTTTTAATTAAAAATGTTTGAAGAAATTAATTCTTTCAAATATTTTTAATTAAAAAGATTCAGTATTAACAAAGTAGCATCTAACAATAAGCAGTTTTTGTTTATTGTTAGATGCTACTTTGTTAATACTGAATCTATTTTAATTAAAAATGTTTGAATAAATTAATTCTTTCAAATATTTTTAATTAAAATAGATTCAGTATTAACAAAGTAGCATCTAACAATAAGCAGTTTTTGTTTATTGTTAGATGCTACTTTGTTTATACTGAATCTTTTTTAATTAAAAATGTTTGAAGAAATTAATTTCTTTAAAGAAACCGGATCATTTATTATTAATTACTTTGCATAAATCTGTTGAATATCTTGCTACCAATTAAACAATTTGAAAAACATTTTTCAAAAGAATGACCTAAATAATATATTAAACAACCGAAAAGGAGCAAAAAATCATACCCAAATCTAAAAATGTAGCGAAATCACTTACACATTATGTATAATCAAATTCCACACACACCAAAATACCTAAAAATAAAAGAAACATTGTAAGCATTCTTTGATTCAGAAAAACAAATTTTGATCTGGGATGACGTTTAACTCGTTGAAAGGTTGTTAAACACTAACAAACAAATTAACATAGGTTAAGAGAATAAATCATTATTCTATATATAAACTGGTTATTCTAGATATTAACTGGTTAAACCAAATAGACAGATGTTAATTATTATACTCTAGTACGTAATTAAAATTAATCTTTTGCACAAGTCAAGTAAGAGGAACAAATATCTAACACATAAAGTTATCTTGTCGAATTTTTAAAGTTAGACCCAAATAGCAATCCGTCTGACATATCGATACTTGTTTCGGACTAGCTTATTTTTCGCTGTTTTTCATTCCACACATATATTTTATGTTGGTTCATTTTGTTTTAAATACTTACTCCGGCTTAGAAAACCGATTAGATATAAGTTATTGTGTACAATTATATACTGGGTTTTCTCCCTTAAGTTCTTCAAAAATAAATATACATAAATATAAATATATATATATATATATCAATAAAATTATGCGAGTTCAAGCGTGCCTGTGTATGTGTGTATGTGCCCATTGGTATGTTTCCAGCCTCCACATTAATTGTACATTATAATTTATATAGACAATTTGATTATTACAATGCGGACATATATCGGGTTGTAATAAGGTACATTGAAAAATAAGAGCCCCGTTTTATTCATTTTTAAAATCATATTTGTTTTCAATATTCACTATGTTAACTAGAGATGTATGTTTTAAGCTGAAATATAACGATATTTCGAGAGAGATATCCTTCTTCTCAAGTGTTCCTATTTACTCTATCTCAAGTTACGTTCTGCCTCAATCGAACATTGCATTTTTATTTGTTCTTTACTATTAATCGATTAGGGTCAAGTACTAAAAATACATTTTTAACAAATCCAATTTCAAAAAATAATTTGATTACAAAATTAAAGTTATCAAAATTAAATTCATTTTCATTGTAAACAAGTCAACCATTATTCTTCTCAAATCTTTTAATCCCGGACAATGCCGGGTAGGAACAGCTAGTTAATGTTGATATGATTTCGTACTGAGAGACAGATTTCTCTGTCGATATGAACGTTGGTCGGAAGTTAGATGTCCGCCATTGATGTCAGCTTTAATGTTCGTGAAAGCTAAGTCCGAACAGAAGCGAATAAATATTTGAAAACATTGCCGTCGTTGATGACGTTTTAAAGGAGGAAAATGGCGGACGACATTTGACCATTGGCTTTGTTTTCGCTGGCTTGTTTTCAATCAGAATAATTGCGTCTCGCACTAATGTGATTTTAAGATTTAGAAATACTTTACCGCTGTCTATTCTCATTATTATTATATTTTTACGCCCGCCTCTCCTCCCACCTCTCCTCCCACCTCTCTCCTTTTTTTCATCTCTCTGTTTTCTATTTATAAATGGATTCCTTTCATATCGCATATTATATATTGCTTCATTTGAATTTTCAGATTTAAGGTTGTACCCATATTATGCCCCCCCCCCAAAAAAAAACCCTTTAAAATAATCCCCAAAAATTGAAATTGGGGGAATATTTATAAATTGATGTCTAATAACTATTGTTAAAATTTCACAAAAATAAAAAAAGTATCTGAATTTTCCCGAAAAGTGTCCATTCTTCTTTGCCCATTTTTTTATAAAACTAAAATCTAAAAAAATATAGCTCATTGTTGACCCCTTACGCCTAACTGTTTAGTTCTATAATTAATACTGGCGCTACCAGATCAGGCTACCTGAAGATACCAGCTTCCTGATTTAAAATGCACCAAACATTGATGTTATTGTTTTTTACTCCTTTCCCTTTGCAAAACTTAATCATGTTCTGCAAAGCTAAAACAAAACACAACAATTTTCTTCTACAAACCAAACAAACCAAACACCATGAAGAAATATTTGAAGATATAAAGAATTTGAAGCATAAAAAGTTTTACCAAAATGACCGTATTCGGCATTAAATAACCCGAAAAGGAAAAGGATTGATATGCGTATTCATAATTATCGGTTACTTAGTTTAGGAGTGAAACCTGTACATACAAATATATAAAAATATAAATATAGCTGACTTTGTAAAGATACTAAGGGCATGCCCGTTCCAGGACAGGTAAAACTAATTCCCCGAATAGAACAGTGTTGCAGATTAAAATCAAGATATAGTGATACTAAATCTTATGTCTAGAATTTTTATTCTAATTTTGGTCAGAATCGATTAGATGATTTTGGTTCTAGAAAATGTATAACATTTAAGACTTAAGCTTAAGGATTCTTAAGAAGGAATTGAAATTCAAAGAAAATGGCTTAATTGGTGTCTAACGAATTCCAATGCAAATCTGTTATATTTGAATCTCCAAATGGAAGGTAGTGCTAATGTTGCATAGTACCTCTCCTGCTTAGACCGCGGCAGTACGCGTTTTGTACACTCGTCATTTTTAAAACACAAAAATCATATAGTTTGCATACCTTTTAAATTTCTCCCTCGCCGTGTAGAGGGTCGCCGTCTCGATATCGTCTAGTGGTTGAACTCCCTCCTCCTTCTTCTGCCGTGAACCACGCCGCTGCAACAAAAGCTCCATGATCGGGTCGGAAGACAAACAATCTTTTCAATTTAACTTCAGTTTTATTTCAAGCGTTAGTTATCAAATCAGCTGGCAGATATTCACCAACGTCTCTCTCTCGCGAGCAAATTACTACTTTATCGTAGTTACTTATCAAATAAGTCTTAACCATTCGTAGAGGGGGAAAGAGAACTTTCGCCTGTATTTTTTTTGGCAAATATTTCCCTTATCTGTTGTAGGTTACATTTCAACGTCTCATCGGTTTACTTCCAAAACCAAGACTGCTAAAACTCGCTTCTCACGAAGAACGAGTGACGTCACGTACCCCTCTGTTTCCCACGCAAAGGTCCGTTACGTCACAGAGCCTCTCGCAGATGCACATTGACCCTTGATCTGAGCTCTCGTCACGCGGTGACCCTGTCACGTCTGTTATTTCCGACTGTGAGAACAGGCCCTATTCTGCACTCGACTGCACGGGTCCCCCGCACTAAATCGCGCAAGCTAAACCAAAGATTTCCAACAGATACGTCCATCCCCATAGGGGCATTATCCAACACCAATACTATACGCCTAAAACCCTTTAAAATACGTCGATGAAACTGAAATTTGGAGAATATTTACTAATTGAGATCTAATACTTGTTGTTAACATTACACAAAAATCGGAAGTACCACCCCTTATTTACCCCCATGAAAACTAAATCAAACAAAATATAGCCCACATTAAGACCGATTACGCCTCGTCGCTCTGTTCCAACCTTCACAACAAACGGGTAATTAGTATCGAAATAAACCCTGTACACAGAAATATACAAACATACCTAACTTTATAAAGATAGAGAGATAACACATCACTCAATAATACCGGGCCTATCTAAGCAAACAACAACAACAACTGTGTTTTGCTTATGGATCCACATTATGGATGAATAGTGGCCATGCCCCTACCCTCTCCTCCAACACTCCGCCAGAACTACTACCTACCCAGCTTAAATCAACCATCTCTTTATTTGCAGATTCCAACGTAGTGGGATCGACCCCCTTTACGTGCTAGAATTCTACAGATCATACTTTTTTGTTGTTTTTTTATACGGTAAATCTTGAATAAATATCCTTTAAAAAATTGGATACATGTCTCAGCAAAACGTTATCTGTTTCGGAAGTTGGTTATCACTAGCACATGGTGGCCCGGATTGTGCTTAGCTCCAAGGAGATTCTTGGAGAGAACCACAGCTGTTTCTGTGTAGATTGTTTGCCATATTTTAATACTTCTACTAATTTCT
The DNA here is from genome assembly GCA_963556195.1 of Sepiola atlantica. NCBI lineage: Eukaryota > Metazoa > Mollusca > Cephalopoda > Sepiida > Sepiolidae > Sepiola > Sepiola atlantica. The sequence goes on along the minus strand of OY744520.1, from coordinate 182,438,608 downwards.
ATTCATGTATTAATTACCGTTGAAGTAACTAGTGACACACACAAATACATACGCATATGTATACACACACACAAACACACACACACACACATATATATATATATATGTGTGTGTGTGTGTGTATGTATATATATAGTAATCCAGATTTAGTTGTGGTATCGACAAGGTAAATGCCAGATACTTTATAGTGTGTTTAGATAATAGTGCTCACATAAATAGAGCTATTTATTTATATTAATATTTTTTATTTACGCAAACATATCAAAAGCTACATACCCATGGAGATGTTTCGATCATTAGCTTATTAAAGCTAATGATGGAAATTTATGTTTAGCATAAATTTTAAAAAATGAATATGAATATATATATATATATATATATATATATATACATACATACATATATATATACATACATACACACACACACACATATATATATATATATATATATATATATATATATATATATATATAGGCAGCATCTTCACTTGCAGGCAAGTATTGTTGAATATGAGAGACAACTCATGTCTAGATATCCTTTGGAAGATCCGTTCAATAGTCCGAATCAGGATGTTAGTTCCGGGGGGGTTGACCGATCGATCTGCCATAGTTTTGATTTGGGTCCCAAGTGCTTTCAAACCAATCCGGGTCCATCTTCAGGGGAATGAGGTTAATCAGGTACAGACTATGTGTTAGTATTATAGAAGGTTTTGGCGGGAATTATTTTATGATATTTTGTTAATACAAAACCGTAATATAAAATGACGGGGAGAGATGGTACATTTTTCAAACAAATCAATTAATAATTGAAAAAAAAAACTACATTTTTTTATATCCTAATAACAATTATTTACATTAAACCAATGAATTATTTACATCAGCAGTTTATTCTGTATCGTAAAATTGTTTTGATTTGAATGAAAATAAAATAAAAATCTACTGCTCTTCACAGTGATTGAACTCACAGCCTTGAGATTATGAGTTGTTTATTTTTAATACATCTCATCCCTTCCTTCTATCACTTCTCATCTCATTCCACCCTTCGTCATAACCTGTGTTCATATTTTCGTCGTTACCAATTCTTCAACTGACCGAAAAGTTGGATTTTATTCCTTCAATTATTGGAGAACTTAGTTTCATTATGAATAAACATTCGTTCATTCTTAGCGCGTTTCTAAATGTGTCTACCCCACAACAAATATTTATTATTTATGTTTCGGACTTTTGAGATGAGGGTTGATAATTTGCAGAATTTGGTATATTAGGACCTGTGGCGCAGTGAATATAGTACTAAGTAACATTCAGTTCTAAGTGACAGTCATCTGAAAGTTGAAGGTTCACTCCTCAGTGTGGGCGATACGAAGAATTGCGAATTACTGGAGACTTCTTCCCAGATGGAACGAGAGCAATCTACCCCTGTGGATTTAATAAAAGGTTCCGTTCGAAATTCCGTCCAGATTCCCGAGTTCGACAAGATACACCTGAAGAAGGTCGGAGGTTACATCGGTCGAAACGTTATGATAAAAACACCCAAGATGAGAACAGTAGTCTGAAAAATCCAAATTATACAAATTTATTATTTACTTCGTTTCTTTTTCTCTTTCTTTGTTCTCTTACGACGAAAATTGACTCTGAAAATCAAACGGGGTCTTTCAGAAGCAAATCCGACGCATTTGATGACAGCGTTTGAATAAATGATGACCGCGCGAACGAAAGACAGACGAACGTCCGCGTGAACAGGCAAAATAACACCGCCGAGCACTAATGTCATTTGAATATAAAAACCCGGCTGCCAGCCACCAAACACGGACATCTCTAATACCGAGAGGCATAGAGCGGAACGTTAAAAGTGAATGGCTTTAGACAATGAAAGAGTACGTTTGAAAAACAAAGAAAAACAACAACAACAAAAAAAGAAGCAAGATACGGTTTTTATAAGGAAAAGTGAAGTGAATGACGCTAATCATTGTAAAATGGCAGTAAAGGAAGTCCCTTGGGAAGGAGGGGCATAGCAACCCAAGCTGTCTCTGCGAGTCAAGGTTCCAATCAGCAAATGCAGAGGTCTCCAAGACAGCAGCTGTCAATGCCTGGTGACGGTTTAATAACTACACAAAATGGCGGAGAGTTTGAACGGAAGACGACAATGTCAGTGTTAAGAAGGAGAAGCAGAGACAAAAGGGAAATAAAGACCATAACATTTTTAGTCTTGTCGTAGAGCAAGGACTTCAAAACGTTTTATATTGATGTTCCAAGAGCCAGAAATCGCAAATCACACATACGTAAACTTCTCACTATATATATATATATATATATATATATATATATATATTTGTTTAATTCCTGTTTGAAACAGACATGAAGGGTATATGTTACGACGCTCAGCAGAGGCGCGAACGGGGTCCAAAAAAAGAACGAGAAAGAGTTTAAAAACATAAATTTGCAACAAGTAAAGTTGACTTATGTCTAGAATAGACATTTTTCTACTTACCTATGTAATTTGTTTGTATTTTTACGTAGTATAAATGGCTTTTGTATTAGATGTTAAAAAAAAATTCTTGTTTTTTAAAACATCTACTTTCTCAAAGAAAAATGGCGGCCAGTCCCACGATATTATTACGTAGAGCAACCATTTGAATTTCTTCGATGACCGTCTGTCGAACTTAAATTTCTAATAAATAGCACTTCAAACGGGTTTAAAATACAAACAAATAGCACATGCAAGTTTGAAACTAACTTTTACAGCTTACAGTTACTTTTATTTGTTGTATATTTGTTTTTTTAGCGTTTTTACTCTGCTGAGTCTCGTAAAAAATGCCCGAAATGAATAGAGGCTGAAGAGAGTCCTTAGGCCTGAAATAGGTTCAATTAGATAGTATTTTAAACCGACGTTATTTTCTAATATATTTTTAACACTAATCCTAAGTTCGACTGGCAAGGTCGTAAAACCACACGCAATCGCCCCAACACAATAACGTACAGAATTCATCTCCAATGGGCAAAAATGGTTAACAGCCATAAAACCCTAGAATGGCTCAAAAATGGGCAAAAATGGTTAACAACCATAAAACTCTAGAATGCCTAAAAACTGGAGGATCATTTTACGTTTAATTTATTTGCGAAACTAAATTGAGTCAAAATTCTAAAATATGTTTTATTGTTTCACTTCCCGCTAATTTTTTAGGGTATTCCAGCGTAATCGCCTAAAAAAGTAGAATCTCATTTCATCTACAATAATATCCAAACTTTTAATATTTTCATTCATACCATAAGAATGAAGTATTAAATTAGTTAGATGATTTTGAAGTTTTTTTATTAAATTTGCACAGGAACAGATGTTAGTCTGATCTTCTGTGGTACAATATTAATAAATAGTACGTTCCTATTTTTGATTTTTCATAATAATCGAGAACTCTCCCGGGGTTCGCTCTCACTAACTTTATATATATATCTATCTAAATGAATAAATGCGAAAATTCGGCCTATTTCTCGCATGAACGGTAAAGTCAAGACGGTCTATTCCCAATTAATTCCACTTATTTAATAGACGCACCATCTGATTTATATACCGTTTATGTAGGTGTGACATCAGATTTGTAAGGTTAACTAATTTGCATATTGGTTTTGTTAAAGTTAATTTATTAATTAACTATTATTTGTTATTGTTTTTTAATTCAATGATTTTTTAAAATTTTTATATACCAAATGCTCTGTTTGCAATTTTGTTTTATTTTCTTGACAAATATTTAGTATTTGTGTTCAAACGTTTTCTTACGTTGTTCAAATGTTTCAGAAAAATCGAGTCGGTCGCTCTTTTTTTTAAAGCGACCGACTCGATTTTTCTAAACTGTCAGTGAAATGACAAATTTGTTTCTTCTTTCATTCTTTTCTTTCAGTCACATTTAAATATGTTTCGAAATTACCAAAATGTTAACGTTTGAAAAGTTTATTATTCAAAACTAGCAGGGCTACTCGGTATTGCCCGGGGGAATACTAATTTATTTTTATCAATGATAATTGATGTCTTACAGTTGTCACACGCGAGATAAATCTCACTGTAAACCGAAACAACTAATCGATGTGAAACTTAAAAAAAAAAATTTAAAAAAAAAAACGCGAGTTACATCTTATGCAATGAAGAAATATCCGAGTAAAGTAAAAAATTAAAAAAACGCTAGATAAGTTTTACTTAAGAAAATAAACTAATCTCTCTCCTCTCTCTCTCTCCTTTTCTCTCTCTCTCTCCTGTTAACGACGCCGTATTATTTTTATTGTTTTTAAAAAAATATTTCAAGCAATAGTTTCATCGATAGTAAAAGAATAAATACGATGCTACACTTTAAATTATTATTTGCACAAAATATAAAAATCAAAATTAGAAAAAAAAAAATAGGCCCAAAACCATCAACACGTATGGGGAAAATTGAGGTCGTTGGTTAACCTTGGTCAAAAGTTATACAAATACCTTTCTTACTCTTAACTAGAATCATCTTAGTCACCACAATACCACATTTACTCCTACTTAAAATATCTCCAAATTGTTGAAAACATTTTTTCATAAATACATTTATTTACAGAAATTCATTGGATTTAAATGAGAAGTGGGATCTTAGGGTAAAAGGGCCAATAAACTATAAACATTGTTTTTATGCCCTCCCCCCAATCAAACTGATTTAATCTATTATTATGTTAGCTTTTAATGGGAATACGTTAGTGTAGTATCGGTTCTGTTGTCATCGGACCGTCCTCCCAGGAATTACATCCTCCTTTTTTAAGGGGATGGAGGTAATTCATGCTTTTAGATAACCAGAATACATTGCTCTCAGAATGCATTGCTCTCAGAATACATTGTCCTTGTTCTCAACGTGATTGGCCATCAGCCACCACCTTCTAGTATCTATTATGGGATCAAAATAAAATGGAAATATGATATAAGGTTTGGATTTTTTTAAGAATAAGATTGAATAATACGGTTGGGGATGAACTTATAGATACTAGGGCATGACGTGATCAGTCAATTGATCGGATCAAGCATCTACGACTTCCCGTCTAACCTAGAAATGACAAGGTCACTGACTGCTCAGCCACCAAGATCCTGCCCTAAGACATCACGGGTCGTCACCCACGGCCAACAGTTGGCCCCGTTTTCGGGGGAAGGTTTACCCCTCTGCATGGGGTTGCAATCGGCGAATTTGCGACATCGCCGACAGGGCAAGAAGTAGAAAAAGCAATGAATCTCATGTATGAGCTGCAAGAAAGATCCGAGCCATCTATGAGAATCTAAGGTAGGAAAAGGGACACGCCTACGATTGAAAGACACTAGCTGAGTCTCAACAGGATTAAACGAAACAAGCCATTTCATACGCCAATCTACAACTGCACTCAGGTCAACTTATAGATCAGTTGCATATTTCAACTGATCCGAGGGAGATGGGCGAGAAGCAGTATTAGAATAGAGAATGGTATAATCGCTATAGATGTTAATTTTCTGAATAATATTCTCTGGGAGATAATTTTATACAGAAGAAAAAATGTTTGGCCTAGAATAGACGGTGGAAGTTACACCAACATTGATAGTAAAAGAGAATGAAGAGACACCATGCAATATTACTCGAAAGTTTCGATCAGAAAGAAAATATCCAATAATGTAAATAACATTACCACCAGTACCATAACCTTGAAGACCGGAATGTCACACTCTATCGAACGCCTTCGAAATGTCAAGCGCAATGACATACCCTTTCCTGAATTATCCATAAACTGAGAGACCCGCTCACTTACAACAGTTAAAAGATCAGCAGTAGAACGAAAACCACGAAAGCCATACTGAACATCACTAAAGAGGCGCAGACTTTCCAGAAAATGAACAATCTACCGTTGACCAACCTTTCAAAGACTTTGCTAATAATAGAGAGGGGACTAATATGACGATATTTTATTGGGTCAAACCGATCACCAGCATTTTTAAAGATAGGGACAACAGATGATTTCGTCCAACATGAAAGGAAAATGGACTGAGACGAACAGAGATTTAAACAATTTCGAGAGGATAGAAGGTTCAGGAGCACAACGTTTGAGAACGACAACCAAGAATGGAATCAGGACAGAAAGCAAGATCAGAAAGAACCCTAACAACCATCTTTAGAGTGATAATAACAAAATCAAGAGACTGATCAGTTTTCAAAGGAAAATCAAAACAGCACCAGAGTCATAAAGAAAAGAATTGTCAGCAACAAGACGAGCAAAGAGAATAGTCTTTAGAAGATAAAATAGTCCGAAGACCATTAATAAAAAGGAGGAATAGCAGATTGATACTATTAATAGCACTATTGTAGATTCTCTAAAAATCACGAGAATCAATCTTTTGAGATGAAATTGAGCCATGAATCTTTTAGGAATAGATAGACTAAACCTAAAATATTATTCTCTTGCAGACATTGCTAGCTATTCTGTAAGATTGTCTTGGAGCCTCAGAACCACCCGAACGATAGTTATTAAAGTAATGGTTACGATGGGCAATGGAAGGAGCATTAACAGATAAAAAAAACTAGAGAGGAGAATCAGGTTTGTTTGTAAACTTACGATTAGGAATGAAGGTGTAAATTCCAAGAAGTCAGTAACCTCCTTAGCAGCATTATTAGTAGACATAGCAAAGATAGGACCCCATGGAACGTCACATAGGAAGCCGCGAAGCCTATCCCAGTTTTAGATTCAAGTTATATCTACTAAAAAGAATGAAGTTCCGCATGCGTTTATTTTCCACATTATAGATTTAATTATGTGCATTTTGAATGTAGAAATTATACTCGAACCCTTTGTCTCAATACATGTATGTGTTTTGTCATTAGAGATAACCTTTACATGTTTTCGTTTTCGTATATTGGAATATTATTATTTTACATTTATATCGTATTTTTACTGGTCTGTTATCAACAGGAGCTGTAATCTGAGAGACGTAGTCGAAATAAAATTGCCCCTCATTCAAAATCGATAGTTTTACAAAAGTACAAATAATATCCACGAAGCTACGGAATCTTTTTTTTTTAAATTTAAACTGGTGTTTATTTATTTACTTATTTATAAAAATGCATACTTAATTTGCATTTATTATGATTTACATAAAAATTAAAAAAAAAAAACACATAAAAAGAGTCCACGTAACAAATGTAATCGTATATCGTAACACCATTAAGGAATATCTTTTCAGCCACACCCGATAAATTGAGAGTGACAAAACTCACATACGTTGATTAAAAAAACCCAAATATAACAATAAACAATAAACAAGCACTCAGACTGAGTTAAACTTGTTTAATTATTCGTGGACATTTTTCAAGGAGAACATGTCAACGATTGACACCGGTAGACATCATACTTTTGCTTCGGGCGTTTTTTAACCAGCTCGTTTATGCTTATGGTGACTGACGACATACTCTCAGTTATTGTAACACGAAATTCTTCCTAATTCCCGGATGACCATGCGGACAAAGCCTGGGTACTTTCAGCTGATGCAGTGATGTTTAGTATTTTAAGAAAATACTAAATATCGGTTCGTGTATGACTTACGGTCGATCACTTATATATATATATATATATATATATATATATATATATATATATATATATAATAAGCAAATTAGATTTGATTCTTAATCGTTTCTGGAACGATCGTAAACCAGACCATTGTTTACTTTGAATTCTTGGAACTGTAATGAATGCTTTTTTTTTATCATAGTTCACACCAAACAAGGCAGGCCGCCACTGTAGACGTAAGGGGCTACTGAGAAATAGGGTGTAAGTTTTGGGGGTCATCCTAAGTTGGGAGATGGGCAGCGAGATGCCTGTTCACATTGGTTTTAAATTTCTGTCTGTTTGTACAGTCGGAGAAACAGGGAGCCTGGAGGAAGTTCAAGAGGCGGACAGCACAAGGAAAGCAGCTATTGGAGTAGAAGGGTTTCCGTCATCTGGGGACCTCCACAGTAAATGGATGGGATTTAGCTGATTGTCGAGTTGGTCTAGTGTATTTACGTCGAGGGGCACCAAGTTGATCGGAAAACAATCCATTGAAGTACTTGTAAAACAGGCACAAGGATGCAACAGACAGGGGCTGGAATTGGTGGATAGTGACAGAACCTATTAAGTTGGCGACTCTATTTTAAACCTTGTCTAGGGAGAGAAAAGTGAATGATGCACCAGCCCAAATGTGACAACAATACTCGATGCATGGGCGGATGGTGGCTTTGTAGAGATATAAGATAATGTCAGGTATGAGAAGTTCATTAGCTCGGTAGAGGGGGACTCCTTTCTTTGCAGTAGCCTTGACAATGTTTTTAATGTATTTGTTCCAATTCATGTTACCTGTGAATGTTAGGCCAAGGGCTTTGAATGTTGGACGCTCAGGTAGAGTGTTATTTGTTATGGCAATCGGTGATTAAAGAGGTTTCTTGTAGTTATTAAAGGAAAAGAGTATTGTCTTTGCGGCATTAAATGATACCATCTATTTATGACCCCATTCCACTACAGCCTGGAAGTCATTTTCTAAGGATTCGACCATTGCTTCAAATGTGTGCGCGTCCGTTTTGCCCACATGACGAGAGTAAGGGGTGGTGTCGTCAGCAAATATACCCATCTAAGACTCAATGTCATCAGGAAGGTCGTTTATGAAAATAAGGAACAGTAAATGTCCATGGATAGATTCCTGAGGTACACCAGCATTTATGTCATATTGATTAGATGAACGGCCATTGTGAACAACCTGGATCTTCCTTTTAGTTAGGAAGGATCTTATTGTATTAAATATTTGTCCAGTAATACCATATAAGTGAATTTCTAGGAGAAGCGTTTTATGCCATACCTTGTGAAAGGCGTTGGATATATCAAGGGTTACCTCCCTAGCTTCACCTGCCTTGTCCAGTGTATGATATATGCATTGTAATTGCAACGATATTTGCCAACGAAAGACAAAATAACAAGAAATACTACGTGAGTATGACATCCCTAGACTTTAAGACCAGATACTATGACCACAAAAACACATTTAAAAACAAAGAACGTCGAACTAAAACAGCACTAGCTAACCATTATTGGGAGCTCAAAGAAAATGGACACTCACCAATAATTGAATGGGAAATAGTAAGACAGGCCAGTACATGTATATACTTAGATGACCCGTGTAGATTATGCCTGAATGAAAAATACGAAATCCGAAATTTTAAAGATACCGAAACCTATTAAACTCTAGAAGTGAAATAGCAAACAGCTAGTTACACATAAATGATTTTACCTGAGGATGATATATAATAATAATAATAATAATAATAATAATAATAATAATAATAATAATAATAATAATAATAATAATAATAAATAAATAAAACACTGAACAAGTTAAAATTTAAAACCTAAAATAGAAATACAAGAAACCACGTGTTAAAATAAATTCGCCCACTAAATCGATACAACAAAGGAAACAGGATATAGGAAAATCCATTGTTAACAAAAATAGGATAGGTATAGGTGCGTCACCAACAAATCCTTTGTTCGCGGGAAGCCAACCGATTGGCTGAGGGAACAACAAAGAATCTGATTGGTTAAATAGCAAGCCATATATATATAAAAACACCTGACAAAAATAACTCCATGCATTTAGCCTGAAGATTACCCCCGGAGATAAAAACGCGGGAGCCTCTGTGTAGCTTGATTGCCATATATATTTTCATTGCTTACTACCTAGCTCTACTTACGTATTGAGCACTGTTGAAGTAAATACTGAAAACTGATACATAAAAAATTATATCTTTTGTAATATTTTATGTGGATACATGAAGTACTAATATATATATATATATATATATATATATATATATATATATATATATATATATATATATATATATAGTAATCCAGGTAGGGTAAAAATCCACAGGGTAGAAATCCAAAGGGAATCAAACCGGACTTATAAAAGAGTGCTCAATAAAAATATAGAGCTGTATTGTGAATGCTTTTATTCAAACATGTACAAGGTCTGCTACACTGGCATGATAATAATATACTGATCACTTTAATTAAAATTACTGGCCCCCACCATTTCTAATCCCCCCCACTCATAGACCATAACTTGCGTTAACAACTTTAACTAGAACACCTTACCGCTAATATTATCTTTAATCTTATAACAGGTGTTAACCCCACCATTAGTAATATGATTACAACGAATAATAAAATTTATTTATACCACTGAAATTAATCCATATAGGACTTCCATTAAAAATAAAAGCAATTACCAATATGTTTTATTAATTCATCACTAACTATTACTTATAATCGAAATATATTTATTTATACTCCAAAATAATTAAAACTAAATATAATAGCATAATCCATCAATATCAATGTCATAAACTTATATACGATCCTTACCAAGAATAATTCCCAATATATTTAACTCATTATTATCTCGAACTAAATCTACTAATATTACTACCACTAATCCATATATGAATCTTAGTAATAATAGAGATAATTACCACTATGTTTTATTAATTAACTGATAAATATTATTTAAAATACATTTAACTATCCCTCAAAATAATTAAAATTAAATGCCAATTGATCAAAATATAACAGCATAATTTATTAATATTAAGGTCATAAATCCATCACTAATAATAAGTTAAACTAAAATATCCCTGTAAGCTTTTTGTCATGTAATTGTTATATGTCTGCATTGAAATAGATTGAAACAATGCCATATAAAAGAAGCAGACACGATAACTTTCTTAAATGGCTACAAACATACAATCTTGACACCTCCTTTCTTTCTCTTTCTTTATCTTCTCTTTCTCTATTGTTTCATCTCCCCCGGCTCCTTCTTATCCAGCCCAGCGTTGGATAAAAATAAATATGAATTTAACTCGAATCTTACATTAACCATTCTCAGCCCATAACAAATCCTAAATGGCTATAGACACCCACCCCTAACCTCCCTCTACCCCTCTCCCCTTTCCCTTTCTTTTTCTTTTCTTTCAACCCTCCCCCATATCATAGCTAAGCGTTGGATAAAAATAAAAAATAAAAATACAAATAGCTGTAAATTAAACTTTTCTAACGGCAAATATATTTTTTCTTCCTTTTCTTTTTCTTTTCTTTTCCTCGCCCCCTTTCTACTCCAGCTCAGCGTTGGATAAAAAAATGAAAATATTAATTTCTAACGGCAATTATATTTTTAAATCGGTCACATGACTTTTATTTCTTTCTACTCTTCTTCTTTGCTTGACTTCATTCTTCCTGGAATTAAGCGGCCAGGTTGGATCATAATAAAAATGTATCTGCCTGATGAGACCTCAGCTCTTGAGAGCTGTAGATCGATAACATCGACATGCCAGTGTAGCAGACCTTGCACATGTTTGAATAAAATCATTCACTATATATATATATATATATATATATATATATATATATATATATATATATATATGTGTGTGTGTGTGTGTGTGTGTGTGTATATATGAGAAAGGAAGGATGAGGGTAATCCGACGTAATGGGAAATGAAAAAGGAAAAACCAAAAGATGTTTTTTTATGTATTCATCAACGTTTCGTCTTTATTTGTAAGACTTCCTCAGGATGATAATTTTAAGGAAATGTGATGCAAGTACATAGGAATATTGGGTTGACATGATGGGTTAATAAGAAGTAGTAGCCATCATGTCAACCCAATATTTTCATGTACTTGCATGACATTTTTCTTAAAATTATCATCCTGAGGAAGTCTTACAAAAAAAACCGAACTGTTGATGAATACATAAAAAAACATCTTTTGGTTTTTCATTTTTCATTTCCCATATATATATATATAGTTGTATCCAAATATATCTCTTTTGCAAATAAGCTACACAGAGGAATCCATGTTTTCTTACAGCAGGTAATTCATCAAGGGTAATGGCATGTAGCCTGATTATTCACCGCGGGATGAAACATGAACGCTCCTGTAGCTAACTTTCTATAGATATATTTTCATACTACTACTACTAAGCTCTACTAACGTTTTAAGCACTGTTGGAATATATATTCAAAATCTATACAGAATATAGTATAGTATCTTATAATATATGTGTATATACATAAAATAGTAATATATACACACATCTATATATATTAGTATAAAATACACTTATGACAAGTGAGCTACACAGACACAGTTGTGTTTCATGCGTGTGTGTTGTGTGTTGGTGTATGGGATTTGTTAAAGTATATATATATATATATATATATATATATATATATATATATATATATATATATATATATATATACAATGTCGTATGATCGCGTAGGGGTTAGCAGCGCCGACTGTCAGCTCGACGGTTGCGTTTCGATCCCGCACTGATGAGCTGTAAAACAGCGAAACAGTCTGTGTGTGGATGACTATATGAAGCCCCCCCCCCCGGGTAGAGCTTATGTTTGTAAGCGTATCGCCAACTGCCATTAGTTTAAAAAAGGCAATGCTCATTAGGTAAAAACTACTTCGAGCTCCGGCAATTGCAATGTTTACATACTACTTCCATTCAGTCAGTGTCGTATGATGGCGTAGGGGTTAGCAGCGCCGACTGATGAGCTGTGAAACAGCGAAACAGTCTGTATGTGGATGACTATATATATATATATATATATATATATATATATATATATATATATATATATACATATGTATATACATATATATATATATATGTATATATGTAAATATATATATGTATATGTATATGTATATATATATATATATATATATATATATATATATATATATATGAAATAAAAATAGATACTCTATAACATTGATCTATGCAGGTCAAGTATTTTTCCCATGCGACTGATGTAATCACATTAAGGTGGAGATAACTCCACAAGAACTGATGGCATCTCAAAAATCTTGCGAAACAATTATCTCCTTGCAGATGTAGCGATTGGGTCTTGTATCACTTGAAGCCATTGCGATATTATCTGCCCGAAGTCGCCTTTCGTTTCTCTCAATTCTTCACTCCGCCATTTTTCTTTTCCTTATTCATCTCTGACAGTCCTTTCTCTAAGGACCCGAACACTCTCATCCATTTTTTTGCCATCCAACCAAATTCATCGGGGGTTTTATTTGTATATTGTTTTTTGTTGTTTCCTTTGTTGTTTCCATTTTTTTGTGTGTTTCCTACAATATTTGTCTTTGCATTTCACGTATGCTTTCGCACATGTCTGCGTCTTGTGATATTCTTCCATTGGTTTTTATGTCTTGTCGACAATCGTCTATTCCTTCTCCCTTGTGGGTCGTCTATGACCCTAACTTTACCCTTGCGTTTTACCTACCGCTTTAGCCACGTAAAACCCGATGACCTTGTTTTTTTCTTAACCAGATCACTTAATATCTTAGTCAATCTCTTCCCTTTCTTTCTCTTTTTTTTTCTCTCTCTCTCTTTCTCTTTCTCTGTCTGTCTCTTTCTCTTTCTCTCTCTCTCTCTCTCTCTCTCTATCTCTCTCTCTCTCTGAGAACTGTGGTGAGTGAAATTTCCAGCTACCATTTATGATAATGGAAAGCTTTTCGTAAAACAAATAGAGCAGTATTTAGCAGGTGATATAGCGTATACAAACATTATACGTCGCTTGTGTCTGGTGGGGTAGCGGGTTAAATGCTCGACTGGTATGCATTATTTACCTGCTCTTCAGGAGGTTAGGCACAAGGCCAGTTTTATCTTACTCCCCAAAGGTAAGATGTGACCTAAGGTCGGGTCGGGAAATTGGTGCTTGAAAAGCCAGCGCCCGAGAAGGTGAGCACTCTGGTTATTAAAAATTGCCTGGGCAGCCCCGTCGGCATTCCCCGGTAGGGGCGCCTCAGGCAGTGAGCAATAAACTTACTCCTCCCCAAAGAGAGGAAGCAAAGCCTGGGAGGGTGGACCTCCTAGAACTGCACAAGACAAACCCACAGACCGGCGGCTTGACTGTCTAGTAAACTGTCCAGGTTTGATCTTAGCATTAATAACTTTCCTATATAGTCACACTAAGGAGTTGTTGAGACAAATTAAAAAAAACATTCGATTGTCCCTAAATTACTATATATATATATATATATATATATATATATATATATATATATATATATATATATAGTCATCACGGACAACAGAATGTGTTTGCTGAGTCTCAGCAAACAACATATATATATATATATATATATATATATATATATATTGTGTATATTTATTTTCTTTTTTTTCACTATATATATATATATATATAAAATGAACTTTCCTAATTTATATATATATATATATATATATATATATATATATATATATATATATAAACGTCCTTAAAAAATGGGCGACATTGAGTATTTAGGGGGAAAAAAACAAATGCTCAGAGAGCAGAAAGTACCAGTAGCTTTAGTACAGTCATTTACGGCTTACAGTAACAACAAAAATAACGTCATAAATATATAAGCGATAAATTATCACGTACTTTCAGACAGTCCCTCGTAGTGTACTGGTTAATGCACTCTAATACAGTCCCTGTGATGGAGGGGTTTAATTCTGGCATAGTCAGCCACGTTGATGATACGCAGTAACGGCGAAACAGGTCTCCATGGATAAATATTTTATCTATATAAAATAAATTAATACACAACAAATATATATATACTTATATAATAATGCGATTTAAATTTTTCTACAATTTAGAAGCGCATGTTAACTGATTCTAAAATTTCAAAGTTATCGTTCCAACGGTGCTTCTAAATTGTAGTAAAATTTAAATCGCATTATCGTACACATGCGTTTCAGTGCGCGGAATTACAGTTCGGACAAATAAAAAAAACAAAAATAAACAGTATCTTCATAACACCAGTAGATGAAAAAAAAAAAGAAAAAAAATATTGTCTGTGCAATGAATAAGGTTTTTGAAAACCGAAAATTTGGATTTATAAAAAAAAATAATAATTTAATAAATATTTCATTTTCACTTGTTTAACAAAATCTCGCGTCATGTTAACTGATTCTAAAATTTCAAAGTTATATACTTATATATTTATATATATAAATAATGTATTTTATGTAATTGTTTGTTATTGGTGATGATAGCGTTTGTTACTGTGCTATTTTCATTTTCCTCATTGTTCACTTCCTAAGTGATAGAGATTAATGACGAAGATTGCATTATTAATCGCCCTTAACTTTATAGGACGTAATTTTCGTTAATATATATGTTTATAAATGTAATACGTACATAAAAGTAATTAATGGACACGTGTTTCTGTCTCAGCAGCATGGCTAACTTAGACACGGATCAAATTTTCGATATTGATGTTAATAGTCTGGCGTTTTACCTTCGAACTATGATGCCTTGCCTAGAAATATATAAATATGCTATTGGAATTTGAGACGTTAAATATTTATTAATACACTTTTGACGATGAGAAATCCCGTGAAACTTTAGTAAATATTTAAATAAAGCCACATTTACTATTTACTAGCTATAGCTACTTGGCGTTGTCTGGGAGTTGTTTTTAAAAAATTTTAATCGTATAAATACATTCGTCTTTTTTACTCTTAAATTTATAAATAATGAGAAACCAAAAGGCACATACACCAAATCAGCAAGCGAGGGTTCTGATTAAGAGACGAATGCAGAGATGGGTAAACGGGACACATTCTTATTCCTTGTAGTGCATGAATCAATGTATGTAATTGTGACATTTTACCTCGTACCATTTCACCACGTTAAAACGTTTTCTTAATAGGATTTTTAAATGTTCGTTTTAGCATATTTATATCTCTCGGTTGAGTTGAACGAATAACAGTCCAAGAGAGTAGAGAGGGCACGAAGTTGACAGACATTGATATCTTCAATTCGCTAGCCAGTTGTCGTTTTGCCCGTTGCAATTTGGGCCAGTTAACATAAGAGTTTGGCACATCGTCGTATTCACAACTGCAAGGCTCATTCCGGGATTTCGTCTATGCATTCGATCTAATAAGGGCGTTCAATAACTAATGCCCGTTACCCATTTTTCATAGGAGTAGATTAATGAAACTTGGCACAGTTATTAGTCTTTGTCTACATAGGAACCACCCAGAGTTATGCATTTCTCCCTCGTTTGATGCAGCTCTGGACACCGTTTGTGTAGAACACCCCAGGTTGGTCCTCCAACCACGTCGTAACTTCAGAAATCAAGGCTGCATCATTTGGGACACGCTTTCCTTTCAAAAACAACTTCATGGCTGGGAAATAATGAAAGTCAGAGGGTCCGAAGTCAGGAGAATAAGGAGGATGGGGGAGGATTTCATAGCCACATGCCCGTGCTTCTGGTCTGGCGATATGCGAGTTGTGGACCGGAGCGTTGTCCTGCAGGAGGAGAATACTTTGCTGATCTTGCCCCGCCTCTTGATTTTTATAGGTTCTCTTAATTTCATCAAAAGTGAAGAGTAATAGGCTCCTGTAATTGTGATACCCTTTGCCAGGAAATTTAGTCATCACTACTCCGTCCTGGTCCCAGAAGACTGTGAGCATAATATTGCCAGCAGAGGGCTGCACCCTTGCTTTCTTTGGAGGTAGTAAGTTCATATGCTTCCACTGCATTGACTGGGCTTTGGTCTGGATCATAATGATGGACCCAAGTTTCATCCCGTGTAAGCAGTAGTTTGAAAAACTTTGACTCATCTTCTTGGCCCATCTCCAAATTCACCATCGAGCGCTCGACGCGTTCTTGCTTCTGGAAAGGTGTGAACAACTTGGGAATCCATCTGGCAGACACCTTATGCATATGCAAATGGTCATGAACTATAGATTCCATAGACCCTGTACTAATCATGGCCTCTTTGGGCTATTTAGCGAATAGTAATGCGTCGATCTTCCAAAATGGCAGCCTCAACTTGACGGACAGATGCCTCATCAATGGCAAAAGAGAGACGACCAGGTCTGGGAGCTGTTTCCACAGACTTTCGATCATGTTTAAATTCACGATGCCAGCGTTTTACAAGGTCATATGATGGAGTTTCATCACCATAAGTTTTTTCATTTCTTGGTGTGCGTCTTTTCAAATAAAAAACCGGATCACTGCGCGACACTCAACTGGCTCAATTTCATAGCTGACTCAGTTCAACCACCTGTAAATCAGAAACCACAATGAGCTCAAAGCTATTTTTTGCAACATAGCCCATACAGATCTAAATCATTACACATGCAAAATTTCATTTAGATCAGACAACTGGAAGTGAGTGAGGGGCATTACTTATTAAACGCCGCCCGTATGTGACTTAGCTTTCATCGATGTTATTGTTTATTTAACAACGGGTGTATTTCCATGCGCTGTGTCTGCATGTCATCTTTGCTAGGGTATCTGTATCAACTCACCGAATGTTTATTCTTCCGGAGAGATGGATGTCTGTGTCGATCAGCCGGATGTAATTTTTTCCGACCAGGTGTTATGTCTGGTACCTATACACGATATTAAGCAATATTTTGACGACACAACTAATAACGTGTCTGCATCAAATTGCACGAAATGTCGGGTTTATCTTCTATTGAGTTTCTCAGCATGATTCATTTTTTTTTTTGGGGGGGGGGTGTGGAGCTAACAGATTTTATGCCAATTTTATTCTCTTATTCTGTCTCGAATTTGTGTTCGGTGCACTTTTTATTGCAACGTTGTTTTCGTGTCTTCTTGTCTGATAATAGCTCCACACTATAGCAGTCGAAATATATTTGCAAAGAACAATTCTATATTTCAAAAATAAAATCTTAGTGAAACATAGTCCGGGTAGAATGTGGGATTGAGATGCTTGAAAATATAGAGAAAACACGTGCGAACTTTTCCATGTGAATATACCTCGAATAATAAATCAGCGTTGTCAAATGTCTTTATAGTCGTGATTATTATTATTGGTAGCGGGATTCTGTACACTTGAATAAATGTGATGCAGTTTGACGCCAGAGTAATTCTAAGTAATAAACATAGGTAACGTGAATTGGAATAAATACATTCAAGACCCTGTCAAGTCCAATGGGCTAGAAAACTTCTCACGCCTGCCAATATCTAATATCTCTATAAAGCCACCATTCGTCCATGCATGGAGTATTCTTTCTACATATGGGCTAGTGCACCAACCACTAGTTTCTCACTCTTGGACAGAGTACAAAAAAAAGTCCCTAACCTTATATGCCCCGACATGTCTGCCAAGCTCCAGCCCCTGTCCCATCGTCGAAGAGTTGTATCCCTGTGCTTGTTTTACAAGTACGTCAACAGAATCACTCCGATAAACATATTGCACGTGTACTCCCTAATGTGAATACCCTTCACCAACCAGGATAACAGAAACATCTCATCCTTTCTACTACAGAGGTCCCTAAATGCTTGAAAATCTTTTACTCAAGCAGCTTCTTTACTTCGGATAGCTTGCCTTTGGAATTTCCTCACTGCTCTCTGTTTTCCCGACTGTACCAACGTAAATAAATGTAAATGTAATATGAACAAATATCTTGCTGCACACTTTGGATAAACCTATAAAACTGGCAATTAATCACAGTAGCCCTTACGTCTCAGTGTCTATACCCCTTGTTAAGGGGTGAAAAAAGGCAATGAAAAAATATTGTTATAGCGAACATTATGAAACTAGGACTGACAGAATTAGTTTTTAGCCGGATTTTATAAGCTTGTTCTAAAATGCCCGAGGAAGCACGTGTATTCGGTGTGAACTGTAGCCATACTTAACTTTATAGGAGTTGAGTGATTGACGTAATGGAAACCATGGCGTCTGTAGGAATATGCTATGTCGAGTTAAAACCCCATCGTATCTATGTAGCTATTTACACACTAATATAGAGAGAGAAAGAGAGAAATAGAGAGAGAGAGAGAGAGAAGAGAGGAAATGAGAGCGAAAAAGAAAGAGAGGGGGTTAGAGAAAGAGGGATATAGATAGAAAACTGAGAAACTATGATGTATATATATATATATATATATATATTAGGAGAGTAGAAAATGAACCTTGGGTTTACTTTCGGCAGCCTCGTAACTCTCGTTTCCCTTATTTTGTCCTTTAGTCGTCACATTCCATGAGCGATGTTTCTGACAAAGGGGGAATAATTGCTGTTTTGGGGTTGGAATCTATCCATATAACACTTATCGTTGACTAGTTTTTAACCTTGAAGTAATTTTTAGCTCCTTACATCAAGTGGCTTCATGCCTTGTCTGGAGCGACTGCCATAATATATATATATATATATATATATATATATATATATATATATATATATATATATATATATATATATATATATATATATATATATATACATGTAAAGAGAGATGTATAGAGAGATGAGGCAATAGGAAGAGAGAGAAACAGTATTTGTTTGTCTGTTTTGAGGTAAATTAATGTTGCAACACACTACTGATTGTAAAGGATTCAGTGTGACAATTAATTTAATACAAGTTGCTATCATGTCACTAATTGGACGGGACATTGTGAGTAAATACCTCTCCCTACAATTGGTTTGTAAATGACCACAATATATTTGGTTAGAGGAAGGTAAAGAAAAAGAAAAAGAAAATATTTACTTTTGAAATTAAATTTAGTTTGTGTTCTGATATTACACTTAATCTGGTCTCTACTTCTGTCAGTGAATGGCAATTACTTCTACACTGGAGCAATAGTTTGCCATAATCCAGAATTCCCACTTTTGGGGAGCTGGGTTTACCCCACAAAAATACCGACCTTGTGCCAAATAGTAAATCAGGGACTTTGGAAAATCGAAACTCTATTTATGTTTTTGTATTTTGTTAGAAGTAAATATACGTGTTTTGATTGAAAACATTTTATTCTGAGACAAAGTCAATTTTTTAAGTATCTGTTTGGTTCACTTTGTGTTGGATGGTTTTGTTGGTTTATAACAACTTATCGATCATGTAAGGTTATTTAATGCCATGAAAGCTTATTTATCGTGGATTCTTATGTGTAGGTTATTTGCAGTAGAATTGGGTCGGATGTTTTATTTTATGCTTTATCACATTTGTAACAGTGACTCCGGATATAATCGCATGTGTTACATAGCCGTCCTGGAATGGGCCGTGGCAGTTCTCGCTTAAACAACCGGCCATTTTTAACACCAAAAATGTATATGGTGCATACGTTTTAATTTCTCGTACCTTCTCTCTTTCTTCGTCGCGTGGAGGGGTATCGTCTCGATGTCGTCTAGTTTCTCGTACCTTTTCTTCTTTCGTCTAGTGGCTGAGTTCTCTCTTCGTTTCTGTACTGCCGTGAACATCGCCGCCCGTTGTGTCTGCAACAAAACATTTATAACACAAAATTCACGAGGCAACAATCTTTTACTTTGGCTTGTTTATTTCAGGCGTTAGATTACCGTCGGCCATGGAGATGTTTTACTAAACGTTGAGTGAGAGATCTAAATACTACTTTATCGTAGTTAATTCCTAGCTTAAGTCCTTAGCCATTCGAGGAGGGAGGAAGAAGAAATCAATGCCTGTGTTCTCTTAGGGAATTTAATTCCCCTAATCATGTTGAAGACTACATAGAGAAATCGTCCGTTCGGCCCGCTTCTAAAACCCAGACTGGCAAAACACAGCTTCCCACACAAAAGCCCGTGACATCACAGAGCCCCTATCACAGGTGCACATTTACCCTTGATCTGAGGACTCGTCAACGTGGTGACCCTGTCAGCGTCTGTGAGCTCCAACCGTGAGAACAGCCCTCTTCTGCACTTGACTGTACGGGTCCACCCGCACTAAATCGCGCAAGCCAAAATAAACGATTTCCAACACATACGCCTACTTCAAGATGCGTCCGGCCCCACAGGGCCATTATCCAACAGCATGTTCAACCGGTTATCTTCAGCTGATAACATAAACTACAGAAAATAAATGTGGTCCACATGGTTTTCGTGAGGCTCAACGTTATATTCCTTTTCTATTTTCAAAATGTTATTCAGAAAGTTTATATATTTTTCAATAATGTTTCTTTATCTTAATTTTGGTCATATTCTCATCGTCTTAATCCTTTCCCCTCCCGCTGTTTAGACCTTACTACTGAACTCATTAATTTAACCAGCTCATCATTCGGTAAGTTACCGACGTTTAAGCGGCCCAAACTTAAACCAGGATCATGTCCGCATATTTTACCAGCAATCTTACTTTCAATCAAAGGTAAGGAGAAATAATTGCTGTCTTACGATTCTTGTGGTTTTATCTCACAACGGAAACAGAAATAAAACAAAAATAACCTCAGATGTGGTGTCACGCTAAATCTGTTCTTTTTATCTGCTAGCGTAATTGGGGTACGTAAAGCAAACGTAATCCGTTTGGCCTTATTAAGGTACGACGTTTTATTCCTGACCATTACTTTTCAAATGTTATTCAGCATATTAGTATAATATTTTTATAGTATTTCTTTATTTTAATCCAATCAACCTGCGTAATCTTTGCCCTTTTTTCGGATAATTCCTCCCCAACATTTTGGAACTAAACCTCTTTATTTTTCCCGGCCATTTTTTGTCGGATTACCGATGCTTAACCGGCATTAAGCTAAACCATGATTACGTTCTCTTAATATTTCACCAGCAATCGAACTCTAAATCTTACTATCACTTAAATCTTTTTTTTTCTACGGGAAGGTGCTGAGAAATAATTCCTGTCTTTATTTTTTTGTGTTTTTGTCCGACAACTGAAAAAGAAATAAATAAAAAAATCCCCCCAATAAACTACCATTGTGGCCAAGAATAAACAGGG
>OY744520.1:182396833-182414333 GCA_963556195.1 Sepiola atlantica | reverse complement strand
GTTATTGTTTATTATCTATGTATATATACGTTTCGTCCTTTCTAATCTGGACTCATCAGCATAAGGATATGACTATTCACTACCGGTCATGCGATTCGTAACCCTGGATTACAAATATTTTTCAACTCAAATCCAACGTCGCTAACCGCTTGGCCAATTTTAAATAGCTGATAATCAATGATAAGTTTAACACTTTTAAAGCGGCTTGCCGTCTAGGCATTCTACTTCTATTAGGGAAAGAATGATGAATTATGAAGCAAGTGACGTCATGCTGTGTTAGTACTACTATTACAGTGCTCTACTTTTTATATATACATTAAGATTAACATATATATATATATACATTAAGATATATATATATATACATATATATATATATATATATATATATATATATATATATATATATATATATATATATAAAATTATTTCCACAATTAGACAACGCCGCAGCCCACAACCTATGAAAGAAAAAAAAACAGAATTCCTAGACTCGAGTTTCGCCCTCCTTTTGGGCACATTAGTAAAACACATCGAACTCAGGATTCGAAACCCGAGTCACTTGCATTTTAGGCGAGTACTCTGCCACAGAGCTACCTCGCCACATACAAGAATGTTTATTAACTTACACAGATTAAGCAAACCACGGCGAAGGCCGACTGTGGAATATACCTACTCTACTCAACAAGGGGTGTAGTCATCCAGCCACTTAGAACCCAGGGCGATGTCTCACAAGTAGGATTTGTAAGTTAATAGACATTCTTGTATGTGCTTAGTTAGCTCAGTGGCAGAGTACTCGCTTAACATGCGAGTGACTCGGGTTTCGAATCCTGAGTTTGGATGTGTTCTACTGATGAGCCCAAAAGGAGGACGAAACTCGGGTCCAGGACTTTCAGTTTTATTTTTTCATAGGTTGTGGTCTGCGGCGTTCTCTAATTGTGGAAATAACTATATATATCATCTCACATTTAAAAATCATATATCTTTCATTTACATGCAATGCGTGATGAGCACGTCGGTACGCGCTCCGACTACTGAGTTAAATATGACAATCTCTGGCGGTGAGAGTCATATTTAACTTTTTAAATTCCAAGAAGGTATCTAAAAATATCATTTAAACGTAGTAAAATAAAACAGAAACAAATACACTACCCTTTGATGACGTTCTTAGATATTTTCTTGAAATTTCTAGATAATAAGTTCTGATATTAAAAACATGCATATTTATGGTGGCACTATATACACAGACACGAAAGAAGTATATAGACCCTCACAAAAGAATTCATATATGTTTTTAAATTGCTGCTTCTTTCACAGACAGCCAGTACTCGGAGCCGTACAAAGCAGCAATAAAAAGTTTGAAACATTGATATTTTATACTCATTGACATTTTTCTTGTGTTGCAGATATGAATATATCAATCATATGTCACCATTTAAGTATGACCCTGGGCAAAGAAGCATTAAGAAGACGCCTAATATACCTGGTAGGGTGTGCGCTCAGGATAGTTGATTTCATAGATCGTGAAGGTATTCATTGAATGTACTAGCTTCGTCTTTTCCAGAAATACACTAACACAGAGGACCCCTTGCTTGTAAGATAATTAACACACTCATTGAGTCACAGGGAGGTTACGATTGCTAAGTGGTTAACGGCACGGACTGACAACCTGAGTGTGCCAACTTTGAATCAACAGAAACACTTTCATTTAAGATGTTGGCAACCTTCCCGTGACCCGTCCCGTAAGTATTCGATGTCTTTATGAAAATTATTCTGACTAGAAAGATATTGGGGAAACCTATTCCAATAATAGAATAATCTAATTTATAAGAAATGAATAAATGATAATGGATTGGAGATAAGTCGAATACCTACAATGAAAATAACGATAGAGTAGAGAAAGACTAGCAACGTTTCCTCTGTATGAAAGTAGTTGTAGGGGGAAAAAGATCTTCCCACTAAATTGCGAAGTAGGTTTTGTACTCTGTCAAGGCAAAGAAAGTGTGCTCCGAGTGGCACCCCCGCAGATATGGCAATAGTACTCCATCTTAGGGAAGTGACGGTGGCAAGGTAGTTGACGACACGGACTGGCGACCTGGGTGTCCCAAGTTCGAATATAGTTAGTTCCACATAAATAATTTCACTTGGGTTGTTGGCAACCTTCCCGTGGTTTCCCCTGTAAGTACCCGATGAATTTCTAGAAAAGAATTCTTACTATAAAGATATCGGAGAAAACCAATGCCAACAATAGAATTATCTGATTCATAAGAAATGGATGAACGACGGAGCCGCACAAGTGAATATTTAGTTCAAAAACCAGAAAATGTTAGAAATGAATTTGCTTTTCGAAGGTAACTTCGCAAACAATTACTTTCATCTTTTTTTTATTATTTCTTGTGTGTTTTCTTTTTTTTTGTTATTTTTCTTTTTGTTTTCTTCCTGTTTTTATTTGTCTATTTATTTCCTTTTGCTTTTCGGTAAGGTTTGCCAAACAACCCGTGATTAATGTTCGTCGGCCCGCAATGCTGATTGTTATTGCCAAACACAATCAAAACAACTCAAGCAATTAGCGTCGTTATCGTTGGGACCTGATTTTTTCTTCTCTTTTTCTTCTTTTTTTTTACCAATTAAACAATCAATTTCTTCTCAGAAAACATTCGGTATCTGAGGACCAACGTTTCACCTTCATTCATTACATCACCACTTGGCAAATCGTATTCCCTGATGTCTGCAGTCGGGAATTGTTCATTTATCCTACTTTCTCTTCGATGGCCCCCAGAGAAAGTTCAAAGAATCATGTTTTTCGTGTAAACCAGGCAAAGAATCTTATTTTTTCTTCTTTATTCGACAGCATTTTCATCTTCCTCTTTTCTCTCTTTCTTCTTCTTTTTCTTCTTCTTCTTGTTTTTGTTATTTTTCTTCTGCTGCTTTAATATCTTTTTTCTACTACTACTACTACTACTACTACTACTACTACTACTACTACTCATTTTTCATCTTTTTCTTCTTCTTCTTTTTCTTCTTCTAAACCCTTTATTCCTTTCCTCTTACAACCACTTCGTTTTTGTTATTCCTTTTTAACAACTTCACATTTTTTCAGCTTCTTATTTTTCTTTTGTTATGTTCTTCTTCTTCTTCTTTTTCTTCTTCTTCTTCTTTTTCTTCTTCTTCTTCTTCTTCTTCTTCTTTTTTCTCTTCTTCTTCTTCTTCTTCTTCTTCTTCTTCTTCTTCTTCTTCTTCTTCTCATTTCCCTGCTTCCACTACTACCTCTTCTGGTTATTTGTGTTCGTGTTGGGTTTCGCCATTTTATTCTTTATTCCAATCAATCATTTGTTGTTCACCTTCTACATCATCATCATCATCATCATCATCATCATCATCATCATCATCATCATCATCATCATCATCATCATCATCATCAGCATCAGCAGCAGCAGCAGCATCATCATCATCATCATCATCATCATCATCATCATCATCATCTGTTCCTTTTTATTCTCCTTCTTTAGCTTCTTCCTCATCCATCCATGTGTCCTATAACATCTCTTGTGTTTTCTAATTTTATAACTTCTTTTACTTCTTTTTCTAATTCCCCCTTCTTGTTATTCCTTCTTTTTTTCTTCTCATCTACATTCTACTTCTCATGACTTTTCTTCTGCTTCCATTCCTCCCTATCGATCTTCTTATCTTCTTCTTCTTCTTCTTCTTCTTCTTCTTCTTCTTCTTCTTCTTTTTCTTCTTCTTCTTCTATTCCTTATCTATCTTCTTTTTCTTCTTTCTATTTTCTTTTCTACATCTACACCCCCGTCTTTTTTTTTACTTTCATAATCGCTTCTCATATTTCCCCGCTTTTCTTTCTCCGCAATATATTTCATCTTTGTTTATTTTCTCGATATGTTCCTTTCGTCCCCTTCCGACTATGCCCAACCTCTCGCTCTCTCTCTCTTTCTCTTTCTCTCTCTCTATCTCTTCTTCTCTCTTTCTCTCTCTATCTCTTATTCTCTCTCTTTCTCTCTCTCTTTCTCTTTCTCTCTTTTTCTCTTCCTCTCTCTTTTTCTCCCTCTCTCTTTCTCTCTCTCTCTTCCTCTCTCTCTTTCTCTCTCTCTTTCTCTCTTTCTCTCTCTCTTTCTCTCTCTCTTTCTCTCTCTCTCTCTCTCTCTCTCTCTCTCTCTCTCTCTCTCTCTCTCCCTCGTTGGTTTCCTCTCCGTTATTCCTTCTCCCGATTTTTTCTAACTGTGGGGACAACCATAATGTCTTCAATTCTCCACAATAATTAATGTGCAAAACCTTGAAGGCAATTAACTCTACCTGTCTTTCATTTCTTGATATCCTTGATGAAATTAAAAACTTTGTTCAGAAATTATTTTTTTTACGTTGGTTTTGTTGTTATGATTGCAGACATTCTTTTGCAATATATTTTTTACTGTAATTATTTTAGTCTGGATATGCAGTAACATCGCGCATTAGGATCAGATTTCTTCGGAAGTTAGAAATAATTCTACAAATATGAAATTGAATATGTGCATCCTCTTGGGGAGCCGACCACATATATTGTGGTTGGCCATGCAAAGAATATGGTGCTCAAGGGTTTAAATCCCCCATGAAATAAGACGACACAACGGAAGCCGGGGCCTCAAGAAAGAAACACTGGGAGAAAATGGCGAATCAGAATTTAAGTTTAAAAAAACAGAAAGTTTTGACATATTCTTACATCGGCATTACACCATGAATAGGGTGTGACATATTCTTACATCGGCATTACACCATGAATAGGTTGTGACATATTCTTACATCGGCATTACACCATGAATAGGTTGTGACATATTCTTACATCGGCATTACACCATGAATAGGTTGTGACATATTCTTACATCGGCATTACACCATGAATAGGTTGTGACATATTCTTACATCGGCATTACACCATGAATAGGTTGTGACATATTCTTACATCGGCATTACACCATGAATAGGTTGTGACATATTCTTACATCGGCATTACACCATGAATAGGTTGTGACATATTCTTACATCGGCATTACACCATGAATAGGTTGTGACGGTGGTTAAGTGGATAACGACACGGACTGAAGACCTGGGTGTTCCAAGTTCAAATCCAGTCGGTTCCACAGTACCACTATCACTTAGGGGTGTTGGCAACCTTCTCGTGGTCCTTCCAGTTAGTCCCCGATGTCTTTCCAGAAAGATTTCTAACTAGAAAAACATCGGGGAAACTAATGCCAACACCAGAATCATCTGATTCACACAAAAGCAAAAAAAAGAAGACACCATGAATAAGATTAACTCTCATATTAGTAAAATATGCCCCATTTCTTGGGTTGAGCATACTGGTAAGTGAAATAAATAAGTGCCATTAGTGAATTCTTTTTCTGTAAACAAATAGAACTTCCGGCATTTGATAATGTTTATCATTGTGATTTCACGTATCTTACTAGCAGCCAAATAGCCCATGAGTTATAAGCGTCAATTGTTGTTTGGAGGATCGAGTTTCGATCCAAACTTGAGCAGCTGTTTGTCTAGCTGTGATACAGCGAAACACTCTCTCTGTGGATGACTATATATATATATATATATATATTTTAATTAATCATTTTTTTTATGAATTAATTTTTGCGTAAATAAAAATGTTGTACGCAAAAATTAATATATAAAAAAAAAATTAATTAATTTTTTAATTAACTAATTTTCTTATATATATATATATATATATATATATATATATATATATATATATATACATATATATAATCGATGACACGTCCGATTGAGGGCGAATGAATGCAGTACTCTGCATATTCTAAAAACAGTTCAGGGAGCGAAAAATAATAAACGCACCAGTAAACACACAGGTGTCCTATCGCTAGTAAAATCAATCACAAAACAAAACATCTACGTATATATATATATATATATATATAATTTATATATATATATATATAGTAATCCATGTAAGGTTTGTATCACTGGGTATAAAATGTAGAGAAGCTTTACTGTGTTTATATAATACTGCTAAAAAATAAATAGAGCTATTTACTTAAAAAGTGTTATTAATATAACCATAGTGTGGCTAAATAATATGTTTGTATGAATAACACTTTTTATTATATAACTTGGATCTGTCGGTTTCCTTTTATTTATGTTGCTCGTGTTTTTAAAAGGCGGATTATACAGTTTTGTGTGAGCAAGATTTTCAATCAATTCAACTGATCGAATGAACTTGTTCATTGATGGTGATGAAATCCCAAGACCATTTTGATGTTACTTCATATATATATATATATATATATATATATATATATATATATATATATATATATATATTTCTTTTTTCAATCCCTTTTAAGTGCGTTTGGATTTACTTGTAATTTTAAGCACTTTCTCCACACTGCTCCTACGCAAACAGTTTTTTTTCACGTTCTACAATTCATCGGACTTCCTTTCAACGGAAATTTACCACCCGGACAAACTGCATATCTTTTTTACGGAACTTTTCTTTTCTTTTCATTCACTGCGTGTTTTTAATAATAACTTTTTTAATAATAATTTTCATATTTTTCAAATATTTGAACTTTGCTTTTTGCGAAAGCCAACTTATCTATCTGTATTTCTCCTCTGATGATAATATTTCGACTTTGAAAAGCCTTGGCTTAAGGAAAGAATAATAAACACTAGTTTATTACTGAATACACCTTGCATTGAACAATTGAAATTTGAAATAAATTTGGACAATCGTCGCATATTTATCACTCTTTTTTCTTCTATCTCGCTCTCTCTCTCTCTCTCTCTCTCTCTCTCTCTCTCTCTCTCTATATATATATATATATATATATATATATATATATATATATATATATATAATTATTATTTCATGTATCCACATAAAATGTTATAAGGGGATATAATTTTTTATGTATCAATTTTCAGTATGTAGTACAACTTTGTGAGGCGTCAATCTGCGCATAACATCAACCGGACTATCCTTATCCTAACGTCTTCTAGAACTTGACGTCTTCTTCTACCTTTACCGTGATTCGACCCCTCGGGGTAAATACCATCAAAGTGAGAAAGAAAAAGAACAAACAAACTATAAGACAGTCTCGCCTGACAAAGTTGTTCTACAACGAAAGCTTGCAAAAAAAAAAATTTAAATAAATGATTTTTCATTTAAATTGCACGATGTGTTTATTTTCAAAAATATTTCACTTAATATATATATATATATATATATATATATATATATATATATATATATATATATATAACTCCAGTTAGATTGTTTCCAAAGCCAGTTAAATAAAAATAAAATTGAAGACAACATCCAAAATGAGTCTTTTTCTGTTGGCTATATCTCCCTCTATCTCTTTCTTTCCTTATTTTAAAATTTTTTCCCTTTTCAGATACAGGGTAAATAGTATTACACCTCCGGTGATATTTGCTTTTAAATATAATTGACTAAACCAATTTAACGTTTGGGAGTTAATTCCATTATCTTTGATGTAAAGAAAGAGTGGCAGAAACGGGAGTGATGGAAACAGTATAAAAGAAGCGCGGGGAAGTCAAACAATGAGCAGTTAGAGAGAGAGAGAGAGAGAGAAACTTAGCAAGCGATTCCTGACTTGGTAAGTTAATTGCAAATTATGGCTAATTAGAACAATTAAAATGGAAGTTTAAACAAACAGGTATATCCACAAATTGAGGAATATTTTAGCATGTATTTTGCATGATTAAAGTATAACAGACAAACTTTGATTGACTCATATGTGGTATAACAACAAAAAAGTAAATACGCTATATTTAGGTTGCTTGATGGCTATTTTCATATTTTAAGTGCCATGCTTAAAGCCAAACGGGACTTCTATAAATAGAGCCTCTCTCTAAGAACGTCTTACCTGTAGAACACGTTACCGCAAGGCTGCTTTTCTACAGAATACACATAAGATTTTTAAGTCCAATATAAACAAATAACCGCCCGAATCGGGTGGTAATGTAGGCTATATTTAGTTTAATTTAGTTTTCTGCGAAGTGTTTAAAAAGAAGTGGAACCCCTTCGTAAAAACTCAAATACCTCTGAGTTTTTGTAAAATTTTAAGAATAAGTATTATACATCAACCAATATATATTCGCTATATTTCAGGTTCTTTGGTGTATTTAAAGGGGATTTTAGAGGGCATACTATGTACACAAGCTTCCATTAATAAAATTTAATATTTCAGATTTGCATTAAATGTGATCAATATTCATAGATTCCCTGAATTTCAATTTCTTCTTAAGACCCCTTAAATTCTAGCCATTTTCTAAAATCAAAATCATGGAATTTATTTTGATCAAAGTTAGAATACGGTTTCTAGATATAAGCTTTATTGGTGTTATATCTTTATTTTAATGTTCGTTATACGAGTATTCTTCAAGTTGTATAGATTCTGTTTTTCGTTACTGATAGATCCCCTACTTATGTATTTTGTCGTACGAATTCGATCTATGACTTGTGGCAATTTCGTTTTCTCTCACGTTTGTCTTGGTAAGAAAACTTCAATGGTGATAATTGATGAGTCGGATATTAACGAAACACATTTTGGTGCCGTTTGCAAAATAAGCTATTTTATCTGAACTTACATCAACATATTCATCTAGCAACGCTAACTTGCTTTATCCCCTATTTATGCATTCCCACCAAGTCCTATTTCTGTTATTCGGTTTCACCATTGGAAACTATACTTAATTTTCCCAGCTTCCCAGCCTCCTCCTTCTTTTTCTCATCCTCGTCCTTCTTTTTCTCATCCTCCTCCGAATCCCCATGTTTTTCTGTCTCTTCCTCCAAATCCCTGGATTTTTCTTTCTTCTTCTCCCTCCTCCCCTCATTACCTTTCTCTGCTTCTCTTTTTCCTCCGCCTCAAAAACCCATCTTTTATTTCCCTCTGACTTTATTTCTCCTACAAATCTCCATCTTTTCCTCAACCTCCCCTAACGCCCCATCATTTCCTTTGCTCCACCTCCTCTTCTTCCTCCTTCTTCTCCTCCGAACTTTCTGTCAAATCCCCGTCTTGTATTTTCTGTTTCTTTGTTTAAAATCCCCATCTTTTCTTTTCACCCTTTTTTCTACTCCTGTTATAACTCCCTATATTTTCTTTCCTCCTCTTCCTCCTCCCCCTTTTCCTCATCCCCCCCTTTCCTACCTCTCCAAGCCCCGTAATTATTTTCCTCTTCCACTTCTTCCCCCTCTTACTCATCCTCCCCCTTTTCCTACTTCTCCAATCCCCCTAATTATCTTTCTCCTCCTCCTCCCCCCCTATTCCTCATCCTCCCCCTTTTCCTACTTCTCCAAACCCCGTAATTATCTTTCTCCTCCTCCTCCTCTTCCTCCCTATTCCTCATCCTCCCCCTTTTCCTACTTCTCCAAACCCCGTAATTATCTTTCTTCTCCTCCCCCTCTTCCCTGTTCCTCATCCTCCCCCTTTTCCTACTTCTCCAAACCCCGTAATTATCTTTCTTCTCCTCCTCCTCCTCCTCCTCCTCCCCATATTCCTCATCCTCCCCCTTTCCTACTTTTCCAAACCCCGTAATTATCTTTCTCCTCCTCCTCCTCCTCCTATTCCTCCTCCTCCTCCTCCTCCCTATTCCTCATCCTCCCCCCTTTCCTACTTCTCCAAACCCCGTAATTATCTTTCTCCTCCTCCTCTTCCTCCTCCCCCTATTCCTCATCCTCCCGCTTTTCCAACTTCTCCAATCCCCCTAATTATCTTTCTCCTCCTCCTCCTCCTCCCCCTATTCCTCATCCTCCCCCTTTTCCTACTTCTCCAAACCCCGTAATTATCTTTCTCCTCCTCCTCTTCCTCCAAACCACCGTCCTTTCTATTCTACTTCTTTTTTATTTGTTTCCTCTATTTTCATCTAATATTTGTCACGGATGTTTCACATTTTCGTCCATCATTTATGCATTTTATGTTATTAATGGTTTTATCTGTTCTTCTTTTCTTTCTTTTATTTTCAATCTTCTTTCTTTTTTCTTCCTTCTTTCTTAAAATCTTTATATCTCTTCTTTCTTCATCTTTTCTTTTTTACTTGATTTAATCTTTTTTCTTTATTTTTTCATTTCAATCTTCATTTCTTTCTGCATTTTCCTTTCTTTCATTTTCTTGCAATCTAATTTCTTTCTTCTTTCTTTCTGCTTTTATTTTATCTATCGTCTGTCATTGTTCGTTTTTTCCTTCAATCTTTATTTCCGTTCTGTCGGAGGGGCTACACATCCGCCGACTGCAATCACATGTAGAGGGTTAAAAAAAACGGGTCATCTGTCGGCCGTTGGTTGCGATCCGTGATGTCTTAGGACGGGATCTTGGTGGCTGAGCCATCCTTCCACTTCGGCCCTCACTTCGGCTAGACGGGAGGTCAATCGACTGGTCACGTCATACCCTAATATCTATAAGTTCATCTCCAGCCTTAGTATTCAATCTAGTTCTTCTAAAAATAAAAACCTTCTTTTTATTTTCCTTTCAATTATATAAGGCGGTGGATGAGGGTCAATCATGTTGTGAATAAAGAAGATTACCACTGCTGAGAGTAATGTTTCTAAGAGTAATAAATGGTTGATGTGTCGTACGTCAAACCAAACCATTCTAAGAGTAATGTTTTCTGAGGGCAATATTTGCTGAGAGTAATGTTTTCTAAGAATATAAAATAATTATCCTACTAAAAGACAAAAAAACACAGTATTTGTGAAGTGATGGAGTACAAGAAACTCGGCGTTAATCGGTAATACATAAACATAAATATGTGTTTCTATATAATATTTAGGTGAAGAAGTGGCAGACAAAAATAGGAGTATATTTAAACAAATGTGTTTCATTATAGTATTTAGCGGGAAAGAGGGAAGACAAGGAACTAGGCGTTGTCAGGAAATACATGAAAAATAATAGTTACATAGAAAGGGTGAGACAAGAAACTCGATGTTACCTGTGAGAAAAAACTTTGAAACTGAAAATTCGGGTGAATTTCGTATATTGTTATTTTTATTTGTAATACATTAACTCAAGGGAGGGAAATGACAAGCTGTGATGTGGAGAGAGAGACGGGAGGGAAACAGAGGATGAGCATGGACAGATGAATAGAGAGACTGGGAAAGCGAGAGAAATATGTTTTAAAAAGAAAGATGTAAAACACACTTTTTAACCTCTTCTATTTTATTGTTTATGGCCCGAGACAACAGTAGCAACGGAAAGCCCGGCTAGTCTTATATATAAAATGAAGACGTTTTCCCCAGTACCGTTGACGAGAGTAATAAAATAACCACATGCATCCTAAGCTACTAAACTCAACACTCAATTAAGCTTATTCACTCGAGCGTTTTTCAATAAATTTATTATTATTTTAAGAATCGAACAATAAATATGACTTTTAGACCGCGATCACAGACTCTCACAAAAACATACCCCATAAAGATGGTAGCAAACAGTTTTCTCTCCAACCTCCCACCATACCACTTAGCGCCAGTAAATACATTACGTCGGATAATTAATACTATGATCACCGTAATTGTTTCATTTTATTCTTCCAACAATTTCAAACATAATATACAGGATTCATAAATCAAATGATAAAGCCTCCCTCACATTCCTTGCTAATTCTAGAATATCAGATTACATAAACTTATTTAATGTCATGTGTTACTTACAACTACTACCAATACACTTCAACTCTTTTCGGAATTAAAGAATTAAATTAACGAACGGACTCAGTTCTACTGTACATTGATTTAAAATGGCGTCACATACCTATCAATCTCATGGAGTAAGTCCAATTTCTTTTTAGCCTCATTCATTTATGTCATAAATACTTAGGCTTTTACGGCTTATAACTCAATTTAAAAAATCACAGTGTAAAACGAACAGATATATTCGGTTAAAAAACATCCAATTACTCATATATATTTTGTAGAGCCCCATAATATATATTTTTAACACGCAGTAAAATTTCACACACAACACAGGTAAACTTTTCCGATTTTGACCAGCCATACTTATCGACCATTACTCAAACAATCGCAAAACCTCAGAATTTTTTTTTTCCAGGAAATATTATTAGTATTATTTTTTCTTTCATATGCTTCTTTTCCTTTACAATCATTGAAAACAATGATATTTTACGGAATTTTAATTCTACTTGATACGTCTCCCACTGAGCATATACTTTATTTTCTTTTTCTTTTCTTTTCTTTTCAATTAAATGTTTACCATTTATAAATATCCGCTCGCTACGTCTGGGATCCCAACCTTTTCTCTCTGTTTCTCTCTCTGTCTCTGTATCTCTCTCGCTCTCTCTCCCTCTCTTGATTATATTACAAAATAAAATGTTAATTAAATTCGGTTTATTTTTATTTATTCAACGGCGGCAACGCCGCAGCATACAACTGTCGATTTCGATTTCGTGGTGGGCGGAAAAGGGCATTTCTCTATGGTTTATTTTAATTTTTTACTAAGTGTTATAATACTATATTTATTCTATTTACTACTCGGTCAGTGAAGGAGAAATCTTTCTAGACTGCGGCAATTTTAATTTTTCCAACAAGAAGATGAATTTGGTACTCCCCCCTCTCACTCTCTTTCTGTATTTATTTACTCACTACAATAAACTTAACGGTTAATTTATATATCTGTTCTTTTCTTGATCAGTGAAGGAGAAATCTTTCTAGACTGCGGCAATTTTTATTTTATGTATTACTTTTCATCTATTGTACTATTTGTCGATTTTACAATTCATTTCTACTTTTTAATTTTTAGATTATTTTTTTAACTAAATTTTATGATATATTACTTATTATTTTCTCTTCTCTGTCAGTGAACAAGAAATCCTTCTCGACTGCGGAAATTTTTATTTTTTCCACACTGGAGATGGATTTTCAACACATTAAAAACCACAGTTGTTTTCTTTTTAATTTTTGGTAAATTGAATCTCCAACCAAAATGGGCACTCAGGATTGGGAGAAAAATTACTTCAGTCCAGATGGATTGTTCCTTCACTGCCCTTAGCAGCAATATCAGTGGTAGTAGTAGTATTACTATTAGTAGAATTCTAACTAGTATTAACATTATTAATAATATGTCGAATTTTTCTGATGTTTTTTTTTTAAATTAAAATCAAAAAATAAATAAATGTTCCATAGGTTTCATAAATTCAACGAACGTTTTCGATTCTTCATCGAATTATCAAAAGCAAATGAACCAAAAAGCTGTAGAAAGAAGATCATTTACAAAAGACGGCGGAGAAACGCGTATAGAACGTTTTCCGCATTGCTTCAGGAAGTCGTTGACGATTTTTAAATTCAGCAACGCTGGATGGCATGACAGAACAAATTCGTATTACGTTAAGCATTTTAAAATGTTACCACTGGCTTCATATGTGATGTTGTTAATTTTAGGTTGTTGTGTTTTTATGTAGATTGCTTCGAGTATTTTTAATTTAAAAAAAATGGTTTCGGAATGTATAATTTTAGTGTTATTAACTAGAATGTGTCTTAAATCAGAGGGAGGGTTGTTATGTTTTTGCAGATGTTGGTAAATTGAGCTAGAGTTTACAAGATGCATGGTGAGGCGACGGGATAGGGTAGTGCTTGTAAAACCAATGTAGCTATTTGCTTTATTATTATTATTATTATAGGAGTTACATTCTCCCAAAGCGCATTTCAACTTATTAACAACATTGGTTCTTTCTAGTAGTTCTGGAGTTGGGGAAGAATTGCATAAATAATTTTGGGTCTGAAGTGTCATTTTTATAATAAATGATGAATTTGATTTTATTATCAGAGTTGATGGGGAAAATATAGCGATGTATTATATTTTTAAGACCTTTTTTATCCAATTTAAAGTTCGGGTGCATTTGGTTACAGTAGAATACATTTATGTAGTCGGAATTCTTGCGCTGATTATAATTAGTATTAATTATAAATAAGGAATTAAATTGCGAAGCGATAGCAAGCGGGCGTAACCATCTCCTATATATATATTTATATATATATATATAGTGTAAATTTTTATTCATAAAAACATTATTGGTTACATATGTGCATACATGTTTCAGTTGTACTCTTCACAGAGAGTCAACCTCTTCAGACCAAAAAAGTCTTCTTTTGTCTGAAAGGATTGACTCTCTGTGAAGAGTACAACCGAAACATGTATGCACATATGTCACCAATAATGTTCGTATGAATAAAAAATTAAACTTAAGAACAGCTCTACTTGTTATTGAGCACTTTTTATAAACACTTGAGTTTCAACGGATTTACATCTACAGAAACTAATACAATACGTGTACTGGTTAAATTGGTGTATGTAAGTTCCGTGGGTTTCTTGTTTAATGTTCTTTTCTTTTCCGCGAGTACGTTGGATTTGATTCGTCAAATCATCTTCAGGCGGTGTTAGTCTTGGTGTCTTAAAATATATGTATTTACTGTTGAGTTTTTTATTACTATAATGGCTAGTAATTTACAACTTAAAAAAAGAGCGTCCTGTTACATAGGAGCGTGATTACGTTCTAAGAACGTGCCAGATTCAAAAGTTTGATTGCTTACCCGCTAAGAATTTGATTACGTATAAGCGCTTTCAAGATTCAAACGTATAATTGCTTAATGGCTACGAATTCGGTAACGTTAATTACTATGCTAAACTCTTCAAAGTGTTGTGACTAGTTTCGTTATTAACATTATTGATCGTGTGGTGTTTAGTTTTTATGTAGAGGGCTTCAATTTTTAAAAATCTTTTGATGTTGGTATCGTGGTGTATTATTTTAGTATTGTTAACTAGTATGTGTCTATATTGAGAAGAGGTAGTCATGTTTTGTTAAGTGTTTGCAAATGGAGCTAGTGTCGGGGAGATGTAAGGTGAGTCTTTGAGAATGTGTTGTGGTAGTGAAACCGATGTAAGAATTAGTTTTATTAGATGTATTCTCCCATGGGTCATTGTAACTGATATATTACATTTGTTCTTCCTAATATATTTTGGGTCTGAGAAGTGTTATTTTTAAACTACATGGTTCAATATTTTAATTTTTTTATAATAAATGATTAATCTTATTTTATTATACGAGTTGATGGTGGATAAGTAGCGATGCATTATATTTTAATCAGCTCTTTCATCCAATTTAAAGTTCATGTACATTTGGTTACAGTAGAATAGATTTATGTAGTGGGATTTATTTATCTGGTTATGATTAGTATTGCCTACGTTTTTAATCATTAATTTTATTTGTTCGTCTACAATATAACTGGGAAATATATTATTAATTAGGACTTGCTTAATGTTTTTTTTAGTTCGTTAAGGAATATTTTTTGAAGAGATTAGCTTTGCACGGTTTAATAGATTTTTAATCATTGCAATTTATATCGATAAGAATATTCGCTTCTATAACCTAAGATGCATGTATTAATAGAGGTTGTTTTATAGGTGACGAATGCGTCATTGTAAGAGTCAGTGGGAACATCTAAAAAACGGATGTTTTTATAAACGTTAAGCTCATGAGTGAATGTAAGTATGGAATTATTTTGAAAAGTGTCTTGTAGTTTTTAACTTATCCTTATTGTCTGCTAAAATAAGGATATCATCAATGTAGCGGGCATGAATGGAGGGTTTCCTAATTATATTAAGTATTTTATTTTCGAGGTCAGGCATGTACAATTACTGAAGGTCTGTCTGAGGACCGATCCCATACAGACACCGTCAATTTAGGTATAAATGTTTCCCTTATTATCGTAGAAAGGGACTTCGGTAGTGCAAATTAATAATAACCTTTTAAGTATTTTTGGATCAATTTTTAGTGGAGGGAAGGATGGGTTATTTTATATGTTATATATATATATATATATATATATATATATATATATATATATATATAGTAAGTTATGAAAATATATTTATGACAATTAAGCTACACAGATGCTTCCGCGTTTTATGTCCTTAGGGAACTGTAAGGATAAAATGGGGATGAAACACGGAAGCCTCTGTGTAGCTTGATTGCCATAAATATATTTTCATAACTTACTAATTAGCTCTACTCACGTATTAAGCACTGTTGAATTAAATACTGAAAATTGATACATAAAAGATTATATCCTTTTATGACATTTTATGTGGATACATGAAATAATAATAATAATAATAATAATAATAATAATAATAATAATAATAATAATAATATATATATATATATATATATATATATATATATATATATATATATATATATATATATAAAGTGATGACGGGTTTCCCTTGCACGTTCGGCGAAGGTAAGAACATAACTACATGCATCATAGGCTACTAAACTCACCATTCTATTCACCTTATTAACTCGAGCGTGCCTCAAAAATATGACTATTTTCAACATCTAACAAAAATGTTAATTCCGCCCGCCATCACGGACTCTTACAAAAACTACTCCATACAGATAGTAGCAAAAGCTTTTCTTACTAATATTTATCTAGTTTTCCTCTCCCACTTAACGCCGGAAAATAAATTACATCGGCTTATTTTTAGAATCACCACCGTAAATATTTCATTTAATTCTTCCATTAATTTTATACATAATATACATGATTCCTACATCAATTAACAAACGCTCCCTCATATACCTTAAAAATGACCGAATATCGAATTACATATAATCATGTATTGTCTGTTGTTACTTAATACTATTAAACATACAATTAAACTAATTCCGAAATTTGCGGTTTACATTACCAATCGGAATAAATCCTTACGTGCATTGATTCAAAATGGCGTCACTTACTTATCAATCTCCTGGAGAAAACTCATTTTAGTTGCGCATCTTCAATTTTAAACATATACTTACTTTTTATCACTTATATTTAAACGCCATAAACACTTAGGCATTTTAATCCATAACACTTTCAACTAACCTTAAAACGACTCACAGCGTAACACGATCAGAGCTCCACGTATAAAAAGATCCATTTGTTCATAGTAATCTTATGGAGGTCCATACTAACTTATTTACACGACGCTGGCTAGTAATACAAAACATACAAAGCAGATACATTGTTTCACTTTTGGCCATCCATACTTATCAAACATTATTCAAACAATCACAAAACCTCAGTATACATTCTTATTATTTTTCTTTCATATTATTTCTTTCCTTTATAATTTTCGCATTAATCGAAACTTTGGGTGATTTTTATTTTACGTAATTACTTATTTTTTTTTATTTTTCTTTTCATTTTTACTTTTATTTATTATAACCATACGCTCTCTTTGTCTCAGTCTTCCGCTCTCTATTTATTTATTAATTTATTTATTACAATGAACAAAAACAATTTTCTCTTACTGAACAAGAAATCCTTCTAGACTGCGGCAATTTTTACTTTTATCCAAAGTAAATACATCTGGAACCCGGAAAAACTATCTCTTCATTTCTTTATTTACTTACTACAATAAACAAAAAAGGTTAATTTAATTCAGTTTATTTCTACTTA
>OY744520.1:182329333-182391833 GCA_963556195.1 Sepiola atlantica | reverse complement strand
TTTTACATTAGGACCCGAGCTAACTTTGACCTCGTTGTTAGGGTTAGGGTTACCGTTAGAGTTAGAGTTAGAGTTAGGGGTAGGGTTTAGAGTTTAGGCTTAGGGTCATGGTCAAAGTTAGCGCGGGTCCTAATGTAAAAAGTGTCGAATATTGTTCTCAAGCATGTGGCGAACCCCTCTGTAGTATGCACATAAACCAAGACAAGTAAGTCAAATCAAGTAAGAGGTTTTACATTTCCTTTTCGATGAAATCTCTATCATCATTTACAAAATGTCGACTTAGAAGCAATTATAAGATACATTTGTGAAGGCACACACTGGAGACTGGCTAGACCGTCTACGTCGTTGTGCAGCTGGTCACGGAAAGAACTGGAAATATTTTAAGAATGTCAACTTCTGCATTTGGACGTCTAAAGAAAACATATAGAGCAGAAAGGACATACCAAAATCTTTGAAGTTGAGACTTTACAATGCATGGATAGTTGCTATTGTTGTATATGCAAGTGAAACAGGGACTATATTGGCAGTGCATCAGAGGAAGCTCAATGCCTTTGAAATTAAATGTTTAAGAATTATCCTTAGAGTAACGTTGCGAGATAGACGAAGAAATGCAGATACAATAAAGAAGCTTAATATTAACAGATCCATCAACGATGTTATTAAAAAAAGTGAGATGGACATGTTTCGCGGCTACAAGACTCCAGCTATGTAAAGAAATCATACCAAGAAAACATTCAAATTTAAAGAATTAAGAGATCCATCAACGACATTATTAAAATATAATTATATTTTATGTGATTTAACCATTTTCCAGTGACTGTTAAACAACAGTCTCCAGCTATGTTAGGAAACAATATAAAGAACATGGCATTGAATAAATATCAAGAGGGCGACCACCAAATAAATGGGCTGACCAAATAAGGGTTAATACTGGTTTTATTTATCTTCCTCCCACAAGGTTAGATGTGACACAAGGTCGGGAAAGTGGGAATTGAAAAACCAGCGCTCGAGAATTTGAGCGCTCTGGCCATTAAAAATTGCCTGGGCAGCCCCGTCAGCATTCCCCGGTAGGGGCGCCTCAGGCGATTAGCAATAAACTAACCCTTCTCAAATGGTGAGAAGGCAAAGGCTTGGATGGTGCACCTCCTAGAACTGCACAGGACAGATCAGACCGATAGACCGGCGTAAATCAAGACCCGAAGGCCCAGACAATACCGGTCTATTGGGTGTCCCCCGGGACCTAAGGCCGTCATAAGTGACCGAGATTTGTTCTCAAGCATGCCATAGAAGGTTATTGGAGTATGAAGATTAAAAACGTCGAATCAAGTAGAGATATAAAATCCAGTCGTAAACAGTCGGAAGGCTTACTTGTTGTTTGCACGTAGAATGGTGAAACTTATCATTCATTTGTCAATAAAAAGCCATGTTGAACTTATATTTTGGGTTAAACTTTGCTATAGACCGCCCGAAATATGAATGTTATTTCGTACTTATTCATGTGGTTCTGTACTAACTAACATTTTTTTCCGGATTCGTTCCTCTTCAACGAGAAGCTGGAACGTGTTTATACAGAAAGGAAACGACGAGAACAATTTCATCTTAAACCATACTTTATTACACATAACTACAGATCAGTTTTACCCATGTATGGGTCGCTTCTGACTATATTCTGGTAATTTCATATGGCCGTGAAGATAAACTGAAAGCGTGTGGAGTCAAAGGTGGCTCTGTTAACAGTGTTTTCGCCTTATGCCCGTCTAAAATTATTACTTCCCTACACTGATTAAAGCAAAAAGCTAGAAACGACGTCGTCTGTAAGTAAATATAATTTAATATTTATTTAAACATATTATTATTAATCTCCCTTAAAAAATAAAATTTGAGCATTGTTATAGGGATATTTTAAATAGACATTCACTTAGCTACAAAGCAAGACTCCGAATAAATTCGTGGAATTTTCTAGTCTGTCTTCATGTTTACGCTGTAATCGGCATAAATATAACTTAATTTCTCTCTATCACATAATAATTTTATATGGCAGTTAACATACAGTGAAAGCGTGCGGAGTGAAATGTGGCTCTGTGAATCGGGTTCGCGCTTGATGACCGTCTAAAATTATCTCTTCCCTACACTGATGAGAGCAAAAAGTTCGAAACAACGTCGTCTGTAGGTAATTATAATTTTATATTTATTTATAAACATTACTATATATATATATATATATATATATATATATATATATATATATATATATATGAAGCAATGTATAAATAATTTTTGTTTATTAATTGTTTATTAATTGAAACCATCGTGAAATGTATATACATATATAGATATTATATAATAATAAATAGTTACCTCCCCTTTTTTAGATATCTTAATTAATTAAAGTTACGTACCTTTAACCATGGTTTTTATATATAAATAATATTTAATTTTCTCTTAATTTTCTTTTATTATTATTAATTTTAATTTTAATTTTATTTTCTCTTCTCTTCTTTCTTTCTTTCTTTCTTTCTTTCTTTCTTTCTTTCTCTCTTGTTCCTCGCTTCTAAATATAGAATATCTTACTTAACGGCTATTTTCTGATTTTAGCGTCTCACCGCCTCTTCATTTCGAATTCTTTGTGCATAGCGTTTCATAACGGGTAAAATGTTTTTTGAAGAAATTCCATCATTTTACTATTTCAGACATTGCTGATGAAGAAAGAATTGGGGATTTAAACCCTTTTCTTGTCAGAAACCACTGGTCCATGTCTGATTAAAATCTGTATTTAAAAATAATATATATATATATATATATATATATATATATATATATATATATATATATATTTCTTCACACACATATACACACACACATCACCAAATACATCCACAACAAAGCTCGGCGAAGACTAATAGAAACCGCACTAATCACAGCCTCCAACACCATCAGCCAACGTAATGGCTTCTATAATCTGTCTCCCTTAATAAGCAAAATTATCTTGACTGAACAAAAACTCAACCTAGATCATGGATAACCTTTATTTTTATTTTTCTCTTCAATCCCTATTACACTCACACACATGTCTCCGCATACTCACCCACATGTCAACCCAATATTTTCACGTACTTGCATTACATTTTTCTTAAAATTATCATCCAGAGGAAGTCTTATAAATAAAGACGAAACGTTGATGATTCTATAAAAAACATCCTTTTTTGGTTTTTCCTTTTTCATTTCCCATATATATATATATATATATATTGAATTACCTACTAGACATCATCCTCGAGTGTCTTCGGTCTCTCTGTACAAGGGTGTGTCAGGACAACCTGACATGATGATACTTTACCCACAAGTAAACCCTGGCCAAATAGTATTCGCTAAACAAAAAGATCCCTTCAGCACGACTATACACTTGCTCGTACGAGGAATAATGCGCTTTTACCTAGTGATATTTATTACAGTAACACCACGTAGCTAGATACTCTACTAGACTAGATGAATTCTTGTCCTGGAATCTGGTTAGACCAAGAGACCACAAGAAATATATGCTATGATATAGTTAACTGGTCAGTTAAAGAGAGGTTACATTATGTTCTAAACTTCTTTAATAACTTTACGTTTAAGAAATAAATGAGAATTTTAATAGAATATTCGAATATATATGTATCTCATATAGGGATCAAGTGTTAGCCCCAGGAAGGGGCCCCGTGAATTCTGAGAACTTTAACTGAAGTAAAATGAAAAAAAAAAATATTTATAAATGATATAAGCCGTCTAGTATAAGCTAAAATGTAATATTCCTGTCACCGTGATATTTTGAACACTGTTAAGACGGCTGACTATATGGTCCGCTTTATATGACATAGATGAGATATTTTTCTCGGTTCGCCACGTGGCTGTTAGAGTTGGCCTATTGCTGAGATCGCTATGATTTAGATTAAAAGTGACTCGTGTCCGAGGGTTCGAATCGTGCGATCCGCTTAACAGTTATCTTTCACACTGATAATTACATTAGAATTTACCGGATACGTATGTGGATAATAATTTAAAAAATAGTTATAATTATATATATATATATATATATATATATATATATATATATATATATATATATATATATATATAATTACATAAACAATAATAAAGTCTTACGTCAATCAACCAAAGTTTGTATGCTACCTCATCTTTTCAAAGAGTGAATAAAAATATGTTTATCTTATTAACATATTTGAACTTGATGTTTGTATTACATAGGTACCGTCGGTTTCAAATCCTAACAAATGCCTCTTTAGCAGACTCTCTTCGGCCTCTGTTTATAAGAAGAAAGTCTGGTAAATAGGCATTTAGAGACCCCTCTTTGTTAGGATTTGAAACCGACGGTACCTATGTAATACAAAGATTTATATATATATATATATATATATATATATATATATATATATATATATATATATATTAATTTATCAAGATGTGGTTATGACTATCTGTAATACAAACATTAATGAACATTACGCCCTTATTTTTATTTTTATTAATAATCGAGCGCTTTGCTGGTATTCTCTGTCACGAACCTTACACACACAGACCCACACACACACACACACACACACACACACACATATATATATATATATATGTATATATATATATATATGTATATATACATATGTATATATATATATATGTATATATATATATATATGTGTATATATATATATATATGTATATATATATATGTATATATATATGTATATATATGCATATATATATGTATATATATATATGTATATATATATGTATATATATATGTATATATATATGTATATATATATATGTATATATATATATATATATATATATATATATGTATATATATATGTATATGTATATATATATATGTATATATATATATGTGTATATATATATATATATATATATATATATATATATATATATATGAAGAACAAGAAAAAAGGAAAATGTTTTCTGTACTACCATGAATACAGTTTTTTAACACCTAAAATTTGGATTAAAAAATGACTTAATAAATATTTCATTTATTTGACAAAATCTCACGTCATGTTGTTTGGTTCTAAAATGTCAACGTTTGTCCATTTCAAAGACGTTTCATATTGTAGTAACACTTATCTCATTATTGTACACACGGGCTCGAGCGCGTTCCACTACAGATCAAACATTTTTATATATATATATATATATATATATATATATATATATATATATATAGTTTATGAAACTAAAAGTAGAATCTATACGATTTGAAATTTGAACCTATCGTTAAGTGATCAAAGCTCAATATACGGGATAGAGCAATAATATAGATAAATAGAAAAAGACAAATAAAAAATGTAAGGATGGTAAATCTATTTCACTTTCAGTTGTTCAATAAAAGCATATTTATTTTTAGTTTTTCTTAAACCAAGCTTTTCAAAGAATGGTGTTACATAGATAGATATGTTGGCGGAAAATAACCAAGAATCATAATTTTAAAAATTTGAGAAAGTTATAAAAAGTAGATGTGAGTGTGTGAGAAGGTTGTCAAAATGCAAAAGGTGTCCGATCAAAAATATGTCCAGTGACAAAATGTCCAATGAAGAAAACGTTTAGAATGGAAAAGGCAAAACATTCCCTGTTAAAACGTTCGTATAGACTGCGTCAATAGGATCAAATACTTAAATCCAGGATGGA
This sequence comes from Sepiola atlantica, assembly GCA_963556195.1. Lineage (NCBI taxonomy): Eukaryota > Metazoa > Mollusca > Cephalopoda > Sepiida > Sepiolidae > Sepiola > Sepiola atlantica. The sequence continues at coordinate 182,386,133 of OY744520.1, read as the reverse complement.
TTAATCCAACCGAATAATATGTGGTTCTTCCGTAGGGAAAAGGTTGGTTTAGGTGTAGGTTGGAGATTTGATACCATACTAAACTTTCTATGAACCTCAGTAAATAAATTTGTTAAGGATTTGAGTCCATAATATTGTAATTATTTCAAGTAGAATCCAGGAAATAAGCAGGTTTGCTGGTGTTAAAATGTTTATCCGATGGCCTCTAGACTGAAAGACGTTGTTAGGTGAAATTCGAGGCTTGTGACAGTTAGGGATGGGATAGTGGTGGATGTGGCAGGAAAGGGTTGAACGAGGGATACTCTGACTGACGCTTGGTTTAGAATGGAGTGGTGGTTGTTTGGATACAGATTCATCGTTATTGAGTAAAATAGAAATAGATTTTAGCAGCTGTTGCTTACAATGATTTTACCAAACAGTGCAGGATATCGGTAACAAAAATAAAGGTAAACTGCTATAAAACTAGTACAGTAGTATGACTTGCTCTAAGTGAAGAAGACTTATTCATATAATTTGGTTTTCCCCACCCTATTCGACCAATACCAAAACAAAGGTAGGCCAACTTTTCCTCAAGTTGCTCGACAAACACTTCCCACCCACAAATGAATTACACAAACTTTTTAACAGAAATTCTGTTAAGATCAGCTATTCCACTGCCCCTTCAATAAGAAAAATTATCTCTGCAGAACCCAAAACAATTACAAACGCAGGCTGCTCATGCCAAGACAAAAACAACTGCCCCCTGGAGGGAAATTGCAAAATCAATTCAATCATTTATGAAGCAACCGTCACAGACCAGAATACCAGTAATGCAGAAAAATATATTGGGATGACGAAGGGAAATTTCAAACAAAGGCTATATGCACACAGAAACTCCTTCAGATACAAAAACAAGGCTAATACGGCACTCGCGACCCGAATATGGCAGCTTAAAGAAGAAAACACACCCTTCACCATCAAATGGAAAATAATTGAGAGAAAACCATCCTTCTCTCCAGCCATAAACAGATGTCCTCTATGTGACGCTGAAAAATACCACATTTCAAAAGCCATCATCGATCCGAATACAGCCTGTTTAAATGTCCGCGATGAAATATTCAAGGGATGTGTACACAAGAGACAAGCATTGCTTATAAACTGGTCTGACCGATTCACATAATGTCTAACTACCCCCCCTCTACTAATATAAACACAATAAAAACGAACAAACACCTCATCAACCTATATCCACTTAAACTTCAAGAGCAAAAACTCCGACCTTCACAAAAATACAAAAATATTTAATTTAATTAATCATCAATCACTAGATTACTCTACAAATCCATTTAAACAAACTATATCCACATAAATTCCAAGAGCAAAAACTTCGACTTTCACCAAAATGCAAAAATATTAAATTTTTTATTTTTTATCTTTTATCAACCACCAGATTAATATACAAACCCATTTTAACAAACTCAAATATTTCATATTTCCATCTTAGTTACCTCCCTTAGGTCCGAATTTCTTCATTAAAAATCACTCCATTCTGGAGAAAAGATTCTTACACACCAACGGTTTTTAGAACGCATACCTTCAAAAATATAACGGCTAATGATACAAATTCATAATTTGGCTCACGGGAATTTCAGAGAAACCCTTTCTTTATTTTTATTATTTTTATTATTTTTGTTTTTAATCTTTAATTTTTAATTTTTAATTTTTAATTTTTAATTTTTAATTTTATTTTTTTATTATTATTATTTTTATTTATATATTTTATTTATATATTTTTATTCTTTCTATTTTTATTCTTTCTTTCTCTCTCGCTCTTTTTTATTCTCTACATTTTATTCTCTATATATATATATATATTTTAACCCCCTTTTTTTCTTCTTTTTATACCTTTTTATACTTTTTTTATTCCTTTATTCTTAGTATTAAAGTGTTTTTATATATATATATTTTTTTTTATATTTATTTATATATATATATATATATTTTTTCATATATATATTTTTTTATTTTTTACCCCCCTTTTTTATTCCCCTTTTTATTACCTTTAATCTCGAATTCTCTTTCTTCTCCCGTGTTTTAAATCTCAACGGTCTTATGACACTAAATTCAAATTTAAACAAACACACACAACACACTGAGCAAATAACGCGTCCCAACAAGAGTGTCATGTGACCTCACATTTCCAAAACAGATGACAACAGAAGCTGAAGAGAGCCGGATGGGTAAGACCTTCCGTGCTTGAAACCGACGGTACGAATGTTGTACTAATTTTTCTGTACCAGAATAAATATATATATATATATATATTATTTCATGTATCCACATAAAACGTTATAAAGAGATACAATCTTTTATGTATCAATTTTCAGTATTTACTTCAACATTGCTCAATACGTGAGTAAACAACTTCAACATAATCTTCGTAAAAGCGGATACAACTAGGAATCAGTATAAAATAAATAAACAAGAGTACAACAAACTACTCACAGAAAACATTACGAAAAACTACAAAAACCTACAAAAACTACAAAAACCTAGATACAAACGAACGTAACTACATAGATATAGTAAATGCTAAAAGTTTAAAAAAATCACCGATAACTGAAAATTAGCGACAAAGTTAGTTAATTAAAACCTAAGGAAGACTATATCTTATTTAAAGACCACAAAATGATTTTAACAATCACCCTAGCACTCGCTTAATAAACTCGACCAAACCAGCAACAGGAAGAATTAGTAAAACAATTCTATCTAGAATTAACAAGCAACTTTTAAAAATACCTATAATTAAACCAGTGGGTGAATACTGCCGAAGCAACCACTTGGTTTAATAATATCGAAAATAAAAATAAATGTACCTTCCTACAATTTGACATCGTGGATTTCTAACCATCCATATCCGACGAACTCTTCAACATCGCCCTAGAGTTTGCCGAGATGTATACCGATATATCCAGGGATTAAATCCACATCATTAAAAAATGATGAAGATCAGTTTTAATCAATAATAATGACCAATGAATTAAAACAAAAATGGCAAACTCCTTTGATTTGGCCATTGATGCTCTTGATTCTACAGAGGCATCATATCTTTTGGGGTTATTTATTTTATATACACTCACAAATATATTTGATAATACAGATACCGACCTATATAGATATGATGGATTAGCTATAATAATGGATTCCAACAAAGTCAAGGGAGAAAACTTCTATATATATAAAAATGAAAAAATAGATCTAAGAGTAGAAGTACTGGTTAACATAAGAAAAAACTCACTTTTTAGATGTCACCTTCAACTTAAATAAAAATACTTATGAGCCATATTTAAAAATTTAATATTTAATCCAATATACGAAAACCCAAAGTCCAATCACCCCTTATCAATCATAACACAGATTCCTAATTCTACTGAACGTAGGCTTATCAATAACTCTAGCAACGAAAATGTATTTAAACATCAAACAACATTTACAATACAGCTCTACAAAATAGTGGGTAACATAATATCGAAATTAAATATCAGAAACAGGACACCAATAATTATAATAACATTTAAAATAGAATAAAAATAAATATTATCTGGTATACGCGCCCTATAATCAGAAGCTAACAACTCGGCCTAAAATTCACAGGTAACATGAATTGGAACAAATAAATTGAAGACATTGCCAAGGCTGCCGCAAAGAAGGTTGGCTCCCTCTACCGTGCTCGTAAACTCCTCTCACCTGACATTATCCTGTATATCTACAAAGCCACCATCCGCCCATGCATGGAGTATTGTTGCCACATCTGGGCTGGTGCATCATCTACTAGTCTCTCCTTCCTTGACAAGGTCCAAAAAAAAGTGGCCAGTATAATATGTCCCTCACTGTCAACCAAGCTCCAATCCCTGTCCCATCCCCGCAATGTAGCATCCTTATGTTTGTTTTACAAATACTTCAATGGATTATGCTCCGATGAATTGGCTACTCTGGTGCCCCCTCGACGTAAATTCACTAGACTAACTCAACAATCAACTAAATCTCATTCATTCACTGTGGAGGTCCCCAGATGCCAGAAGAGCCTTCTACTCAAATAGCTTCTTTCCTCGTGCTGCTGGCCTCTGGAACTCCCTCCCTGCCCCCTGTTTCCCTGACAGTACTGACATGCAGAAATTTAAAACTAATGTAAACAGACATCTCGTTGCACATATCTCAATTTAGGCTGACCCCCCAACCTTCTCCCCTTTTCTGTTTTCTCAGTAGCCCCTTACGTCTACAGTGGCCGCCTGCCTTCTTTGGGGTGAACCATGTTAAAAAAAACTAAACTCGGCAAGAAATTCCTAAATCTCATTGAAAAACAGTTCATCGTAATCAATTACCTGCATAAAATATTCAATAAAAATAAGTTAAAAGTGTCTTAGAGCTGCTGCAAAAACCTAGAAATTATAATTAAGTTATAAAATAACAAAATACTAAAAGAGAACATTAGAGAAAGACAAAAATAACAAATTGCGTAAAAAGTGACTAACAATGCAAAAACACACAAAGAAGAACGAAAATAGAAGTAACAATAGTAATAACGAAATCCCTAATAGCAATCACCAAAATAGAAATTAAAAAGTTAGTAATGAAGAGAAAAGCTGTAACTGCATAACTCATACACGTTGTCCACTACAAAATAAATGCCTAACCAAAAGTATTGTTTACCAAACCACAGTATTTGCCAAAGAAAGACTGAATAACAAGAAACATTACGTGGGTATGACCTCCCTAAATTTTAAAACCAGATATTAGATTTTACATTTAGAAACAAAGAACGTCGAATTAAAACAGCACTAGAAAATTATTATTGGGAGCTCAAAGAAAGCGGACGCTCACCAATAATCGAATGGAAAATAATACGAGAGGCCAGTGCATGTAGACATTCAGACGATCCGTATAGATTAGGTCTGAATGAGAAATTTGAAATCCTAAACTTTAAATATCCTCAAAACCTATTAAACTGTATAAGTGAAATAGAAACAACTGCTTACACAGAATAACATTTAACTTAGGTTAAAACTACATAATAAATAAATAAATGAACAAATAAATAAAATAAAAAAACTATGCTAAAACTTAAAATAGAAATACAAGCAAACACGTGTTCAAATAAGGTCACCCATTATTTCGACACAACAAAAAAAAACAGGCATAGCCACATTATAGAAAACAGACCAATAGAATAAGAAATAGTAAGTAAAATCAATCGAACCTTTGGCTAAGAGAATAAAAAAATAATCTGATTGGTTAACTAGCTAGAATAAACACCACGTGTATATATAAAACACCCGGCAACACAAACTCCATCCATTTGAGCGTCACGATTCCCTACGGGGATGAAACGCGGAAGCCTCTGTGTAGCTGCATTGCTATGAATATATTTTTATAACTTACTATATATATATATATATATATATATATATATATATATATATATACTCTCCTATTGGAGGAAAAGGTTGTTTCCACTTAGTGTAAAGCAAGATTCTTTCGTAAAATGAATGACATATTTTCGGTTATCAGTATGGTAAGAGTATATTTACAAATATAAACACGTGAATACTTCATGGATAATTAATGAATATTTTCAGGCTGAGAAATGAATTTCTTTACGAATAAAATAAAATTAGTCACGGTAAAGTGAAATAGCATTTCAACGGTCATTCGCATTTCAGTTTAAAATAGCATTTTCGTCGGTCTGTCAGGATTAAGTTTGTAATAAAATTTTCGTCGGTCTGTCAGGATTAAATTTGTAATAGAATTTTCGTCGATCTGTCATGATTAAGTTTGTAATAGAATTTTCGTCGGTCTGTCAGGATTAAGTTTGTAATAGAATTTTCGTCGGTCTGTCAGACTTAAGTTTAAAATAGCATTTTTGTTGGTCTGTCTCGCTTAAGTTTAAAAACAATAATTTCGTCACTTTGTCACGGTTAAGTTTGAAATAGCAATCGTCGATCTATCAGACTGACGTTTAAAATAGCATGTTCGTTAGTCTGTCATGATTAAGGTTAAAATAGCATTCCATCGGTCTCTAACGGTTAAGATTCAAATATCATATTCGTCGACATACCAGGATGAAGTTTTAAATAGTTTTTCCGTATTTATGTTATGCTTAAGTTTAAAATAACATTTTCATCGAATATGCAGAGGATCTTATGATGGCTGGAGCTAGCCGAAGTGTAAAAAAAACAACCTTCCTTCGCGACCCTTTCTATAGTTCTAGCAATCTTTAACCGTTAATTAGATAAGACATTGTCAGTATTGAGTAAAGAAGGCTTTATACTGATTGAATGATTTCTTTACTGGTATAAATATATTGAATAATGTTGGGACGATTAATCAGTATCAGAATCGGAAACAAATTTGAACCTGATTTCCAATTAAAAAAAAACAATTAAAAATAAATTAACTTAATTTTCCATTGCTGGTACTAATGATAAAATGATAATAATTTATTGTTTTTAAACTACCAGTAAAATTACATTTTTGAATCATAACATAAAAAAATATAATGTAAATTAGGTACACATTAATTAGTGCATTTAAATATTATTACGACTTTACGCGAACCAAAAGTTTGCGTCAGTTCTTCTTTGATTTTGAGTTTTCTTGTCTGTTAACTGGTTGTAAAAGAAATTCTAAATATATAAAAAGTGGATAAGGGTGGAGATAGAAGGCAATAAAATCAAAGACTTATAATAATGATTATTTTTTATTAATATTATTGAAACCGTTCTTGCAGTTCAGTTAATTTTCCTTCAACTGACAAGACACAAATACACAGACTACGTGAAAACAGTGAACATTTTCCTGCCAATATAAAAATGTGAGTGTATATTTTTTAAAACTATTTGAAAGAAATTTAAAATGTGTTTTATGAATTAAAATTTAAATACTAACATGTTTTTATAATATTTGCTTCATTTAAAACTTATATTTTCATGTAACGTAAACGTTAAGTAGATTCTTTTACTATATAAAAACTTATTATTATTATTATTATCATTATTATTGTTATTATTATTATTATTATTATTATTATTATTATTATTATTATTATTATTATTATTATTATTATTATTATTATTATTGTAGATGAAAATTCTCAGCTAAATACCCTCTAAACACAAATGAGATTCTACTCTTTTTAGGCAATTACATGTGAACATCCTAAAAAACTTGTCAAAAAGAAAAGATGAAGTATTTCATTATTTAGAGTGGGGGATAAGTTTCACATGTAAACTTTACGTAAAATAAGACCCCATTGTAAGTCAATTCTAGTGGTTGAATGCAGTTAATAATAAAATAAATTTGCTATACGAGATACATTCTGTACTTTTTGGGGGCGAGGGGTGTACTTTTTAAAGCGATTACGTGTGGTTTTATGAACTTTTCACTTGGAATCAGGTTAGTGCTAAATATTTTATGAACAACCCTAAAAATTTAGAATACCCCGGAAATGAGGATCATTTGAAGTTTAATTAATATACGAAACTGATCCCCAACTCTAAATTCTAATTTTTTTTTTTCTTTCTTCTTTTTGACAAATATTTTAGAGTGTTCACACGTAATCGCCTTAAATGTAGAATCTCATTTTGGAGGGGGGAATGTTTTAGTTTAGTGTGTTATTAATTATGTGTTATCCTTATCTCCCCTCGGAGGCAGAATTAAACATAAGTTAGGTTTTTAATGTGGGAAATATAGCTCTCCAACTAGGGGCACTCTAAATCAGTCGAAAAATTGAAATTGACTCAGTCTGGAAGGATTTCATCTTCAGTGACCGAGGACAGAAAGGATAAATTGTAGTATAACTACATAAACTTCACTTTGCATTATTTACTTGCTAAAAAATATATCATATAACATAGAACAAGGCCATCAAAAGTGTGCGAAAGTGAGGGGCGTTTGTCATTCTTTATATTACAACATCTATCTTACTCTTGGCTAGAATCATTTCAATCTCAACAATACCACAATTACTCTAGTGGTCATCTTATTTAAAATATCACCAATGTGTTGGAAATTTAATTTCATTCATTCATATATATATATATATATATATATATATATATATATATATATTGGTACAGAAAAATTAGTACAACATTCGTACCGTCGGTTTCAAGCACAGAAGGACTTAGCAATTCGGCTTTCTTAATCTTATGTAGTCATCTCTGAGGTGACAACAGAAGCTGAAGAGAGACGGATGGCCAAGTCCTTCTGTGCTTGAAATCGACGGTACGAATGTTGTACTCATTTTTCTGTACCAAAATAAATAAATATTACGCTCTTAATTTTGAATTTTGAACTTTTATTCGGAATTAATCGACCACTCTGCTGGGATATTTCCTGCTATATTACAAAGAAGTTATATATATATATATATATATATATATATATATATATATATATATATATATATATATATTATTACTATTAATAATAAATCAAGTTTTTATTTAATTTAGAAAATTTTTTTTCCATAAGATGGACGAAAAATATCAATAAATTGTTTGTCAATTATACATTTATTTAGTGTCAGATATTCAATCAATGTCCTAAAAATTCATACAAAAATATCTGCGCCACGCCCCTAAAAACCCTTAGTGATAAAAAAATAAATAAATATCGGGTGGGTCAAATTCTTTCGGGTAGAATTATTTTTGTTCAAATTCTCCGATGGCAGATTCGTCGGAAAAAACAACAACTTTGTAACATCGTTATAACTGCATAAAATCCTATCACGCGAAAAGAAATTGATTTATCTACAAATTGCGTAACGTATGATGTTTTTCATAACTTATCTGTAAGAAACAAAATTGAACATATCTGTTTCTTTTTTATAGATTTTGATCCGACGCAAAATCTATAAAAAATGATGTAAACAAATTGTTAGACGCTTTTTCAAAAATAACTTTTGTATATTTACATTTTAACTTCATTTTTCTTTTTACAAAAAATGTTAGCGATAAGAAAACTCCAAATATCGGAATTTTTTATATCAGCGAACTTAAATCAACGCCATTTAATGAACTCTTTCGATAGGGAGTCTATAGTTGCACAGGTGATTGCTTTATTAATTTTATGCTGTGGCTGTTTAGTATCAGAACATATACTATGCTTTTGTATTTGGAATAGGAATCGGTAATTGTATCGGAATCGGGATTTTAAAAAAAATCTGTAATTGTATCGGAATTGAGAAAAATATTGGAATCATTCCATCACTAGTCTTGAAGTAAGCGGATTCGCCTTCGGTAATTAGAGCATATCTTTATTCGACGGCAGCTACACTGCGTTTTGTCACACTCTTCTAATATTTTTTTTACTTTTTCTACTTATCTTTCACGGTTGACTTTGAAATAGAATTTCCGTCGGTTTTGGCCACAATTTGGAATACGATTTTTTTGTTTGTTTTTGAATAGCATTTGTTTTAGAATAGCATCCTGTGGCGGACGTGATAAACCAGAACTTGGATCGGGTGTTTAAAAAAGTCCTGGCTTACCTTATAATCTCCATAAAAGAACCCGTCTTTGTCTAACGTGTAAACGCTCAATGTAAGGAAGAACAAGTATACGCTGGAACTAGAGTACCCATACGTATCAACATGTATCCAGCTTTGCGATTCATTAACAACGCGTTAAATATAGGGTGGGCAAAAATAAGGGTCCTATTTTTAAAAATTCATAACTTTTTTATTTATTGATTTAAAAAATTTTTTTTTTAGAATAAGTAAAGGACCCCTTCCAAAGCAAGCATGAGCCGTATTAGCCCTAAGGAACGTACCCTTATTTAGAAAACATTATTTTTGCTTAAAAAACTCAAAACAGTGTAAAAAACAATACTTTAGTTTTTGTAAGTTTTAAGAAGTGTTTTTCGGCTAAAATTTGTTTTGTTTATTTCAAAAAATCTCGGAAGGGTCAGTCTACACACACATAAAGTTTGGTGAGTTTAACTTTTATTTTGTGGAAGTTATTCAAATTCAAGTTATTCAAATTTAAAGATAGGACCCTTATTTTGGCCCACCCTGTATAACTGTAGACAATGTTTAGCCCTCGAAAGTTTTTTGAAAAAGGTCCACCACGCGATTAAGTTTCTGTGACAAATACGTTATTACACAGAATACAGCGTTCTATTAGGAAGACTGCTACGTGATAACGATCCAATGATAGAAAAGTTGTGACTGGAGTAAAGTATACAACTTCCCAAAGTTCCAGTAGCGAGTATGTTGTTTCTATCAACAGATACACTCTTTCCCTTTTTTTTCAATGTATTTTTATTCCTTCACATCTTTATGGTAGTCTGTGGCTGTGTCTCAACCACCGACACTATAGTTTGAAATAGTTATTTCATCACGTACATTGAATCGACGCATATTAAGAATGATTCTTTCTATTTTCAGAATTAGTTTCAGGAATCGGGTGAGATAGTCTTCATTCTATAAAGTTAGATAGGTGTACATATTTATGAATTTATATGTACATAATAACTTCATAAACTTAGTAACCGATCATTATCAATTGACTATATATTTTTGGCAACACGGTGACTAACTCTTAAACTAATTAACCGATTATTATGAATTTTGGAACACAACTTTTAGGTGTAAGGGTCGGTAATGTGTGCTTTATTTAATTTAACTTTGTTACATGAAAATAGGGAAAAGAGTATAAAGCCTTCTGTGAAAATTTAGATAGCTCCAATTTTTTTGCGAAATTAAAAAAAAATGGGATTAGACATCAATAAATGAATATTCCGCAAATTTCAATTTCTTTGGAGTATTTTAAAGGGATTATAGAAGCGGACAGAACTTCCCATTTGAAAATTCAGATATTTCAGATTTACATTAAATGTGATCCATAATCATATGACACCAATTAAGTAAACTTCCCTTAATTTAATTACTTCGTAAGACCCCTTGAAGTTCACGCCTTAAATTTTAGAAATTTTCTAGAATCAAAATCATGTAATGGAATCCAGATTCTTGACATAAGGTTTAGTATCATTATATATTGATTTTAATATCCGAAAGGATACATCAAAAAGCGGTTCTGTTTGGAGAATTGTTTTACCCTTTCCTGGGACGGGTGTTCTTCTTGTTTTATTTATGTTTAGCATATCATTTATCGATTTCTTAATAGAAATGGCTGCATCAAATCAAATGCTCGAGAATGACATCGCTAATATGAACGAGCTCCTAACTGAATTCAGAAAATACCTTGGTTGATTCATTAGTCGCGGCGCTAAGTATCGCAAATGCAATAATCGAGCACGTGCCTTTTGTTCGTTAGGAGATAAATTAATATAAAATCGAACGTTCGTATCAGTCAGAGAAATCAATGGACGTAAATGCATATTGTGATCAGAAAAATAACAAGTCCGTTGATAATGATCTTGTTATGATAAAGACAAAGCTAAAAACGTCCGTTATTAACGGCAAGTGGTGAGGATCGTTCGTGCGCGAATCATGCACATTTTTGTATATTGCGAGCGGAAAATTACTTCTAGGCCATTCCTTGCTCGTAGATTGCGATAAACGGTGTTTTAGCGAGTGTTTCTCATATTCATTTAAGACATCGTTAAGAAGAACGCAAAGGGATGCAAGCCGTCGCATTTTCACACGCGCATGTGTGAACGCATGCGCAAAGAGGACGAAAACCGATAAAGTCGTAACCTGCTGATTTCGAAATACAGTGCGCTTATATATGACTTTATTAATAGTCCAATGGCATCATTCTCAATGAAGTGTTTATCGTGTTGTGTTCTTTATGACTGCAATCTTTTTGGAATGAATTATTTCGAACAACGGACAGCGTTTCGAGAACGTAACTATATATAAATATATATATATATATATATATATATATATATATATATATAAATAGACGATTAATTTAAAAAAAAATCAGTCCATCTGAATGAAACCGCGGCACGACTCTGAAATATGTAACGTATAGTTTTTAAAATAAATTATTTGTATTTAGCTCTCACTTTTTTGTGATCGAGCACTTTATTGATTTCTTTTCAACATAACCTGACAGACACACATTATACAGGGTGGGCCAAAATAAGGGTCTTATCTTTAAATTTGAATAACTTGAATTTGAATAACTTCCACAAAATAAAAGTTAAACTCACCAAACTTTATGTGTGTGTAGACTGACCCTTCCGAGATTTTTTGAAATAAACCCAACAAATTTTAGCCGAAAAACACTTCTTAAAACTTACAAAAACTAAAGTATTGTTTTTTACACTGTTTTAAGTTTTTTAAGCAAAAATAATGTTTTCTAAATGAGGGTACGTTCCTTAGGGCTAATACGGCTCATGCTTGCTTCGGAAGGGGTCCTTTACTTATTCTAAAAAAAAAAAATTTTTTAAATCAATAAATAAAAAAGTTATGAATTTTAAAAAATAGGACCCTCATTTTTGCCCACCCTGTATATATATATATATATATATATATATATATATATATATATATATATAAAGAGAATATATTTTTTGAATATCTAGAAAACCTGCACAGCGCAAATTATTTGTTTTTTAAAATAAATTATTTATTTACTTTAAACTCTTTTTTTTTTAACTTGAGTACCTTCGGTAATAAATACCCTTGTCAGAAGTATAAGCATATTTTTTTCTTCCTCTTCTTTTTGATTCCTGACTGAGACATATTTATCGCAGTCAAGTTGAAATTCGTCTTGATGTTATCGACGACAATGTTGATATATATATATATATATATATATATATATATATATATATATATATATATTAAGCAAGTTCCGCTCGAGCGTTGAACACTATCGACAACATGACGCTTTCCCTTACCTTTCGGGTAAGTCTACATTAATTTCAATTACTGTCCGTGGTGATTTCTCGCAGCCGCGTGGTCTTTGGCGTTAGGCTTGTAATTTTAGGCTAGTTCTACGAACTGCGTTCGCGCACATGCGACCGCTTTCAAACGCCACTCTTACGCTTATGAGGTTTAAAACCCGAACCGACGTCGCCTGTATGTATAAAACACTTTAATATTTAATAAATATTTATAGTATATATATATATATATATATATACTATAAATATATATATATATATATATATTTATAGTATATATATTTATAGTATATATATATATATATATATATATATATATATATATATATATATATATATATATATATATATGGAGTTGAGGTCAACACCATATTATCTAATTGTAATATGTGAATTTATTCGTATGTCCTTATATATTTGAATTCATAGATGAAGAAGAGCAAATCTATGCCGTATCTTTCTTTCTACATTTTCTCAGTCTCCATTATTGAAGAGCTCTAGGCCGAACCTCGTTCCGATGTCCCTCTTTTATCGGAACAATTTTTGGTGCAATCCTCCGCAAATGGTGTTGATATCTGATTGGCTATGGGGGAGCATCTCCCACTTGGAACTGTTTGCAACGACTACTCAAAAAGGAAGATTGCCGAGAGATTGGATTTCTTAGATAAAAAAAAAGAAAGAAATACAACGAAGGCACAGCGTCACTGGCAGCATTTTCTTCGTGATAATCGCTCACCGTTTCTCTGGCGAATCTGCAAACTCCACTTATTGCTTTAATATCGTGGCCGTCGGCTTCGACAAGCCTCGCTGTCTGTCAGAAACAAACGATTCTAATCGTTCCTTTATCATCACGAAAAAAGAAAGAAAAACGGTAACCGTCACCCAAATAACTTTCTTCTTTAACATTATGTATCTTTATTATTCAGTTATTTTTTTTTTATACAGTTATTTATTTTTTATACAGTTTTTTAACAAAATTTTTTTATACAGTTTTTTTTTTTAGCGGGATTAAATGGCCTGCTCCACTTTTTCCTTATCGCATCAGATGCGTATAAAACTCTCAAATATTTCTACTTTTTATCACTTCGCGTCTCGTTGCTCCAAAAATAACCATATAATGGCTTAATATGTTTCAGATACTCAGCATTTGTTGGAAAAAAGCTTTTACTTTTTTTTTTACACTGTGTTTATAAATAATACAATAATAATTCGCCCCTCAGCGCGGGTTCATGTTGTGTTCATATGAATGTTTGTTTGCGCTATTTATTTACTTTCATTTCGCTAGACGCCGATAGCTGAATATTCTCGTTCATTATCAAAGTAATTGCCGAATAAGTACTGACGGTACTTGTAACACATGGGAATCCAGATTGTTTTCCGTAATTACGGAATCAGTTCCGAGTATTGACGGTGATTTCAGAGTCCGTTCCAGGAATAGCCGAAGCTGTTTAAAAGCCGCGGAAAAACGTAAAAAAAGACAGACGACACTAAGCATGCATGTTAGGGTTAGGTTACACAAATATTTCTTTAAAAAAATGTTAAAAAACTTCCTAAAAAAAGGAAAGAAAAGAGGGCGGCTTTCAAATCGTAAACTGTTTCGGCCATTTTCAAGACTCAGGATTCTCCGTTAATAATCATGTTTGAATTCGTAAATACTGAAATCCTCGGAATATCAATTAATTACACGTATCATACTAGCAATTTAATTCAAATCGGTTCATTATCTGACATTTTTGGCTAAGATCAAAGTGTAGTATCTGTTCCGATGGATACTACACCCCATAAACTGGTATTGTCTTGGCCTTCAGGGTTTGATATACGCCGGTCTATTGGTCGGTCCTGTGCAGTTCCAGGAGGTCCCCTCCAGGCTTTACCTCCCGTCTTTGGAGAGGAGTAAGCTTATTGCTTACTGCCTGAGGCGGCCCTACCGGGGAATGCCGACGGGGCTGCCCAGGCAATTTTTAATGCCCAGAGTGCTCACTTTCTCGGGCGCTTGCTTTTTAAACCCCACTTTCCCGACCCGACCTTGAGCCACATCTTACTTGTGGGAGTAAGATAAAAATGGCCTTGTGCCTAACCTCGTGGTAAATAAATACCCCAAAGCTTAGTTAATCAACGTTTGTTTCCCTAATAAGTTGTCCCTATACAGGGTGTTTCAAAAGTCTTGGGAACATTACAAATGCGTATATCTCATGAACTATTCCAGGTAGAAAAATGAAACTGGTGCCATTTTAAAGCTTGCTTAATCAAGTTTTTGGTCATACTAATGATTTTCGTGTTATCTTTCCAGGTGCAGTAATGGCGTTCTCTAAACAAGACAAGGCATTTTGCGTCCTCCAATTTGCAAAGACTGAATCGTGGACATGTGTTCAGCGTGCATTTCGCAGGAAATTTAAAAAAGAAGCCCCTGAAAGGAAATCCATTGTCAGATGGCAGGCTAAATTTGTGAAAGATGGGTGTTTGTGCCCAAGTAAGCGAACAGGTCGCTCTTCAACTTCAGAAGATGCAGTTGAGCAAGTTCGGACAGCCTTTCAGTGGAGCCCCCGTAAATCAGTGAGAAGAGCCAGCAGGGAACTTCAGCTTGCTCCAGCAACTGTCTGGCGTGTCTTAAGGAAACGACTGCAAATGGTACCTTACAAGCTCAAGTTGGTCCAAAAGTTGAAGGACACTGATAAGCCACTTCGCCGTGACTTTTGCATTGCAATGCAAGAGAAGTTGGAAGATAACGGCTTTGATGACCGGCTTGTTTTTAGCGATGAGGCGACCTTCCATCTGAATGGCAAAGTTAACAAGCATAACACTCGCATATGGGGTACTGAGAATCCTCATGAACTTCTTGAGCACGAGCGAGATTCACCAAAAGTGAACGTGTTTTGTGCAATTTCCAAGAAAGGTGTCTATGGACCGTTCTTCTTTGAAGAGGCAACTATCACTGGTGAATCCTATCTCAACATGCTGGAAAACTGGTTAATGGCTCAGTTGGAACAAGCAGAATCTGATGACTTCATTTTTCAACAAGATGGTGCACCACCACACTGGAGTCTTAGAGTAAGGCAGTTTCTTAACACAAGGCTGCCTGGTAGATGGATTGGGAGATCTGGGCGAGGTGATGACGTTCTCATGCCCTGGCCTCCTAGGTCTCCAGATCTTACCCCGTGTGACTTTTTCCTTTGGGGCTTTGTCAAGCAACAAGTCTATGTGCCGCCCCTTCCAAGAGATATTGACGAACTAAAGGCTCGAGTAACGGCAGTTGTGGGAACCATTGACGTCAAGATGCTGGAACGCGTTTGGCAGGAAATGGACTATCGACTAGATGTCTGCCGTGTGACGAATGGTGCTCGTATTGAGCAACTTTGAAGATTCCCTACAAAACTTGAAACTTTAACCTTTCCAACGGTACCAATTTCATTTTTCAACTCCTAATAGTTTTTGAGTTATTAAAAATCGTTATGTTCCCAAGACTTTTGAAACACCCTGTATATCTTAATCACGGAAAATAGATACTTAAATATTCGTCAGTTTGGGAATCGAGCGACGTTTGAAAAAAAAATTCAATTAAATTTTTCAAATTACCCGTAATTTGTAAATAACTGATCAATCTATTACTACGTTTTTATATATAACTTTGACCTCTCTCACTCTACGTTGCGTGACCCCGACCGTTCTTATTCTATGTCTATAACTCTTCCATCCGCCTCTCTCTCTCTCTCTCTCTCTCTCTCTCTGTGTTTCATAACAGTATGGAGGAATCTTTATGTCGAACTCGGAAATATATACGGATTTTCGAATGGAAGCCTTTATTTAATTCACGGGGTGGATTGTTCTCGTTCAATCAGCCATAACCGGGTAAATAAATGTAAGGAAACAATAAAAAGATTTGGATAGTCTATTATACATAAAAGGAAATATCATCATAGACAGTAATATTATTCAACCCGTTTCTGAAGAACGATATATATATATATATATATATATATATATGTATACTCTTGGAAGTTTTTCAACCTTTAAAACTATATGAGACAAAAAAAAAACACTTTTTAGTCCCAAGTATTTCGTTAGAATATTCCTTTGTTTTTTAGTCACTGTATAAGTTAGCTTCCAAAAAATTATGTTAGACTTTGTATTATCGAAGGAATCCTTAGTTGTTTACGATGAAAAACTGTTTCTGTGATTTAAAAACAAAACAGTATTTTTCTCATGGCTCCCCAGCAGCGTTGATCAAACACAACCTCCCTAAAAAAACTAAACAACAACAAAAAAAAAAACGTTCCGGATATCAAATCTAAATTTTTGCTAAACTACTTTGTTAAGTTTCTGCTAACCTATTTTGTTATAATATATATATATATATATATATATATATATATATTTATGTATATATATATATATATATATATATATATATATATATATATAGAGAGAGAGAGAGAGAGAGAGAGAGATAAGCAATAAGAGTGATAAACATGTAACGAATGTCCAAATTTATTTCATATTTCGCTTATTCAATGCAAGGTGTATTCTGTAATAAACAAGTGTTTATTATTCTTTCCTTAAGCCAAGGCTTTTCAAAGATCGAAATCATATCATCAGAGGAGCAATACAGATAGATAAGTTGGCTGTAGAAAAGCCAAAGTTCAAATATTTGAAAAATATTATTAAAAATGTAGCGAAAGAAAAGTTCAGTAAAAAAGATATGTGGTTTGTCCAGGTGGTAATTGTCCGTTTAAAAGGTGTCAAATGAAGAGGAGATTTTGGAGAAGACGAAACAATTTTTTCGTAGGGGCAGTATGGAGAAAGTGCTCAAAATGAAGTAAATCCAAGCGCACTTAAATGGAATTGAAGTGAGAAAAGCTGGCCATTGTTGATAACTTCCATGGCCATAGAAAAAGCGAAAGGTATTATTGGTGAGATATTCGAGCAAGCGAATCCAAGGAAAAAACTTAAGTGAAACAGTAATGATAATTAGTATTTCATGTATCCACATAAAATTTTATAAGGAGATATACTTTTTATGTATCAATTTTCAATATTTACTTCAACAGTGCTCGATACGCAAGTAGAGCTAGGTAGTAAGCTATTAAAATATATTTATGGCAATTAAGCTACACAGAGGCTCCAGCGTTTCATCCCCGGGGGAATCTTAAGGCTAAAATGCATGGAGTTATTTTTGCTGGGTGTTTTTATATACACGGCTACCTAGTTATCCAATCAGATTCTTTGTTGTTCTCTCAGCCAATCGTTGGGCTTCCCGCGAACAAACGCTTTGTTGGTGCTACTCCTGTATCCTGTTTTATTCTTCTGTTATCAATAGATTTGCCTATCCTGTTTCCTTTGTTGTGTCAATATAATGGGTGGATTTATTTTAACACGTGGTTCCTTGTATTTCTATTTTAGGTTTTAATTTTAATATTTTTTAAATTGTTAAGTTTTTGTTTAGTTTATTTTTTATTTTCTTATTTATTTGTTTATTTATTTATATATCGTTAGCCTAAGGTAAATTTATTTCGGTGACGCAGCTGTTTGCTATTTCACTTCTACAGTTTAATAGATTTCGGAGATCTTTAAAATTTAGGATTTCAAATTTTTCATTCCGGCATAATCTACACGGGTCGTCTAAATTTCTACATATACTGGCCTGTCGTATTATTTTCCATTCAATTATTTGTATGTATCTATTTTCTTTGAGCTCCCAATAGATGTTTGCTAGTGCTGTTTTAATTCGACGTTCTTTGTTTTAAAAACAGTTAACTAGTAAGTAAAAAAAATACTTGCGAAATCTATTGATTCGGTTCCCAGAAATCTTGAGAAGCTGGTAGCGAATGCTAACGCTAATTTTGAATTCTATATAAATCCCATGCTGTACACTTTCTTATATTCGTTTTTGTAAGAATTATATTTCAGTCATAACGAGCACTTGATAATAGGAAGTTAATTTTCAATGACCAATAATAATAAGTTGTTTTTTAATGACCGTATATATATATATATATATATATATATATATATATATATATATATATATATATATATATATATACGGTTATTAAAAATTAACTTCCTATTATTAAGTGCTCGTCATGACTGAAACATACATACATATATATATATATATATATATATATATATATATATATATAGCAATAGAACATGTGCCAGTGGATAATTATATATATATATATATATATATATATATATATATATATATGTGTGTGTGTCCAAGTAGAAGAGAGATACACACAAATGCACTTAAAGGGACGGTTAGAATGTTAAAAATATCTCTCGGCTGGAGTGTCTGAAAAACTGAGTGAATGTCTGGCATCTGCTAGACTTATTCATCCCCAGCAAAAAAATAAGATTATATATATATATATATATATATATACATATATATATATATATATATATATATATATATATATATATATATATATATATATATATTTATGGAAATCGCTTTAGACAAGGCATGATACCACTTGATGTAAGGAGCTAACAAGATAAATATGATTATCGCAAAGACAGGATATGTATATTTGCCTTAGTCTTGAAAAAAAACAAGGCTATTGGTAGGAGGAAAACAGTCAGCAAGAAGAGAGTTCCACAAGCCTTCAGTTCTAAGAAAGAAGCTACTGGAATAGGAAGCTGTATTACAATGAGGTATCTAAACAGCAAATTGATGGACACCACTAGACCAACGAGTCTAACGAGCTGGAACAAAAGCATTGGAAAATAGATCACATAATTCTGAAGAACACATGCCATAATAGTTTATAAAAAAGACTGAGACTAGTAACATCACGTCTGTAGAAGATAGAGGGTGCAGATAAGAAGAAACGGTAGGGCCAATCAAATTACAGATACGTTTCTGCACCTTATCAATTCACCAGCCCAAGTATGACAACGGTACTCTATACATAGTCTGATTGTAAATTTGTAGATATAGAGAATAGCAGCAGATGTGAGAAAGCCTTTGGAGCGATAGAGAGAACCGACTTTACGAGGAGCA
This sequence comes from Sepiola atlantica, assembly GCA_963556195.1. NCBI lineage: Eukaryota > Metazoa > Mollusca > Cephalopoda > Sepiida > Sepiolidae > Sepiola > Sepiola atlantica. The sequence continues at coordinate 182,366,266 of OY744520.1, read as the reverse complement.
GAAAGAGAAATAGATCTGATGTATGAACTCCAAGAAAGATTTGATGAGTGAGAAAGACCAAGAAGTTTCAGAGTCGTTGTCTCCGCAAGGTCAGAGCCATCGATGAGACACGCCTACGACTGAAAGACACGAGCTGTGTCTTAACTGGATTAGATTAAACAAGCAATTTCGTACCCCAATCCACAACTGAACTCAGGTCAACTTCTAGATCAGCTGCATATTTTAACTGATCCGAGGGAGATGCGCGAGAAGCAACACCAGAATAGAGAGTGATATCATTAGTATAGATGTTAATTTTCTGAACAATATACCCTGGAAGATCATTTATCGAAATAACAGTGTTGTGCCTAGAATATAGCCATGAGGAACACCGGCATTGATAGGAAAATAGAATGAAGAGACACCGCCCAAAGTTTCTTGCAAGCTTCGATGAGTAAGAAAAGACCATAATATTGTCAAGAATCTCGCCACAAATACCATAACCCTGAAGTTTGTGTCGGAGACCAAAATGCCACACTCTGCCAAACGTCTTCGAAATATCAAGCGCAATGGCTCTTCCCACTTCTGAATTACCTATATACCGACAGATCCGCTCAGTTGAAACAGTTAAAAGATCAGCAGTTGAACGAAAACTACAAAAGCCATACCGAACATCACTAAAGAGCCCAGACTTTCCAGGTAATGAACAAGCTTGTCGTTAGCTAACCTTTAAAAAACCAAGCTAATAACGGAGAGGAGACTAACAGGACAATATTTAGTTGGGTCAAACCGATCACCATCATTTTTATAGATAGGGACAACAGAGGACTCTTTCCGACAAGAAGGGAAACCGGACTTAGACAAACAGAGATTGAATAATTTAGAGAGGACAGAAGAAAGTTCAGGAGCACAATACTTGAGAACAACAACAGGAATCCTTAGACTAGTCAATATCAGAAAGAACCTTAGCAACCATCTTTGGAGTGATAATAACAGAATCAAGAGACTGATCAGTTTTCAAACGAAAATCAGGAAGAACAGCACCAGGATCATCTAGAGAAGAATTGTCAACAAAAAGACGAGCAAAGACATCGGCCGTATCGTTAGAAGATGAAATAACCTGAAGATCATTAAAAAGAGGAGGAATAGCTGACTTGCTACTATTAATAACACTATGTTGATTCTTCAAAAATTACGGGAGACAACCCTTTGAGATGAGATAGAGTCTTAAATCCTTTGAGAGTAGCTAGACTTAACCTCATGGATTGCTCTCTTGCAGGCATTGCTAACTCTTCTCTAGGATGTTGTAGAATTCTCAGAACTATCCTAACGACACTGATTACTGTAATGGTTACGATGGGAAATGGCAGAAGCACAAAGAGATGTAAACCAGGGAGAACAATGAGGTTTGGTTTGAAACTTACGAGAAGGAATGGAGGTGTCAATTCCAACAAGAAGCCAGTCAGTAACCTCCCTAGCAGAATCGTTCGGAGACATACCAAAGATAGAACATCATGGAAAGTCACATAGGAAGCTGCAAAGCTCATCCCAATCAGCATTCCTATAGTTGAGCGTCGTCCTATGGAAGGGGCGATCAATAGAAGACTTCACCGAAAAATTAACCTCAACATCAACAACATGATGTCCAGAAGAAGCAAATGGAGGAGAAGAGGAAATATAACATGAGTCAGGAACAGAAGTGAGAAAAAGATCAAGTAAGGATGGTTGATGAAAATCATTATCAGGAAAACGTAGGCGGAAGGTGACAATTTGAGACAAGTCATGAGACAGAGAAAAGTTAAGACAGATTACACCAGCTAGATCTGTGCGATAAGAGTTAGGAGCCAGTCAGAATGATAAGCATTGAAGTCAGGTAAAACAAAGATGGAGATCGGCGGATGAATTTGCAATGTATCATCAATACTCCTGGATATAGCATCAACAACAGAGCAGTCATTGTCAAAAGGGGAATGGTAGTAACAGAAGAAATAGGAAGTAGAGTGCAGCAAAGACAACCTGAGACAGATAAAAGGATACCCAAGAGATTCAAGACTGAGGACACGTTCAATGGGGAGATCCTTGCGAAGAAAAAAAAACAAGACCATGCAAATGCGTGGAAGAGTATAAGCGGACCAGAGGCAAATAACCATCCATATGTAGATCGTTACTATCAATAGAAGCATCCAGATTAGTCTCACAAAGAGTAAGGATGTGAGGAGATTTGCCCAATAGAGACGACTGAATATCAGGAAATTTTGACTTTAAGCCTCTTATGTTACTATAGGAAATAGTAAGGTGTTTATTGTGTGGATTTGTAGAAAGCATAATAATAAAAGGATAGAGAAAAGTAGAATAACTTCAAGACAAACGGAGCCTGAAAAGGACCCAACCACCAGCATTCAATCCCCTGGACTTCAAACCGGCTAGCTGAAAAATAAGCCTCTCAAGAGTCCAATAGGAAGGGAAGCGGTTACTAGACTAATCAGTGTTGCTATATACTACTGTACTACCGGTGGCAGGCTTTGAACACCGGACTAATGTCAACTTTTACTGCTGTACAACGCCTTGACCACACGACTGCTAAGACAACTATACGAAAGAGAAGGTAATATTTCTATTTTTCATTTAACAAGCATAGTAAATCTTCTAAAAGTGTTCATACTCCTTAAGACGGGTGAACTTTTACAATATTGCTTTAGGTAGAAGCTTTTCATATTTCGCTTACGGAGTTCTCTTCTTTGAAGGGAGCTTTAAATAATTATTTTTGTAATTAATATGTTTTTTATATCCATATCTATATTTAAAAAATCTAAACCAAGAATCATCAGTGTAGCTATATATGCTACATAGTAATAGTCATATTAGAGTGGAAATGTTTAGGGGTAAATAGGATGAGAGAGTGACACGCAGTGGAATTTGAGGGAGGCATGTTATTTTCGATGAGTCCTTTCTCACTCTCTTAGCTGGTGAGGCTTGCGAAAGGAAAGACGTGTTTATGTGCGTAACTAGAACTGAGCACAGTAAGAGGGTGGCCTGATGTGATGAGATGGTCTATCTGTCGATCTATCTATCTGTCTTATCTCATTCGACGTTTCTTTCTGTATTCTGTTGAATGAGCTTCATACCGACGAAAAAAACAAGTGCACTTTGGTATTACGAGACGAAAGGGCAACCTGGGTTCACAACGATAAAGATGATGGCGACGACAACAGCGACAGCGATGTGATGATCAACCCGCGCCTGTTTTATCAACAACTTCGGCTCACAACGAAGACGGTGATGGCGACACGAGGTATAAAATATTTATACATTCATCTGTAACACGTAATGTAGCATATATAACTGTACCAGCGGTCGTATATTTCAGCTGTCATTGTTCAAGTGTCGTTGGAACCGTGTACTGAAGTACGCCGCTCATTTCAGAAAGATTAGCAAAGTGCATTGAGCTCAATGGAGAGAACACGGAGCTTTAATAAACAGTATGTTTTATTCTGCAAAAACTTAAACTTTCTTAGTTTCGATATTGAAGTTGCATATTTTTGCATGTTATATTTATCATGTATTATTTGGATTATTCGGACTTTGGGTCTGGATTTACGCCGGTCTATTGGGGCTTGCCGGTCCTGTGCAGTTCTAGGAAGTGCACCCTCCCAGGCTTTGCCTCCCCTCTTTGGGGAGGAGTAAGTTTATTGCTTACTGCTTGAGGCGCCCTTACCGGGGAATGCCGACGGGGCTGCCCAGACATTTTTTAAATGGCCAGAGTGCTCACATCTCGAGCGCTGGCTTATCTAATCCCACTTTCCCGAGCTTGTGTCACATCTTACCTTGTGGGAGGTAGATAAATAAATCGGACTACTGCTTTCATTCTGTATGCTATTCTCACAACGTTTCGGCCGATGTAATCTCCGACCTTCTTCAGATGCATTTTGTCGAACTCAGGAATCTTTATGTCGAACTCGGAAATATATACGGATCTTTTAACGGAAGCCTTTATTTAATTCACGGGGTGGATTGTTCTCGTTCCATCAGCCATAACCGGGTAGATATTTTAGGTGATTCATAATTGTAGTCTTAGCATTGTCCGCATTTAACCATAAACCTCTAGATGACTGTCACTTAGAAGTAATTAAACATTAGCACTTATATCCGTTCTGCCACAGTCTCTTTGCGGACAATTCTGAATGTTAATGTTAGTAAACCGCCTTTTTTAAGTGCGGGTAATTCTGAGAAATACAATTACGAATTACTTAAGACTTGTACCTGGTCACGGCTGACGGAACAAGAGAAATCCACTTTGGTGATTAAATAAAGGGTTCCTTTTGAAAGTCCGTACATATTCCCGAGTTCGAGATAAATAACCACGAGTTAAAAAGATGCAACTGAATAAGGTCGGAGGTTAAATCGGCCGAAACGTTGTGAGATAACATCCAAGATGAGAAAAGTAGTCCGAATAATCCAAATGATACAAAGTATCAATCCTCATCTAAAAAATTCCGAAACATAATATATTTACTAAGTTAAAATAAAAAATATATAGTAACTTATGGCAAACCCTATATATGTGTTTGGGTGTCTGTTGAGATACTACGCAGAATAAAGAAAGCTGTTATGTATGATTAAAAAAGAAACGGTTCATCGATAAATATCGAACGCATTTGTATATTAAATGTTATTTTTATCGATGGCTTTTCCTAACGAAGCAGCTGCTTCCAACTCTTCCGAGATTGATCGCTTTTCGAATTGAAAAAAAAAAGAAAAAACATACTTAAATGCGTAGGGCTTTCTTCTTCATAAGTTACTTCTGAGAAGAAATCTTCACTTTTCGATCAAAGCATTTTCTATCATTTCTTCTGTCAGTTTTTCTATAATCGTTTTTTCTGCATTTTTCCAGAACTTTTTTCTCGATTTTTTCTTTAATTTTTACTGTCTTTCTTGAAATTGATTCTCTCACTGTTTTTCTAGCATTCCTTTTAATAGCATTTTTTTTTGTATTTTTAAGAACGTTTTTCTCTTTATTTTCCGTAATGTTTTTATATGTATTTCTAGAACTCTTTCTGTCTGTTCTATATATAATCTTTCCTTCTCAAACTTTTTTTCGTTTTCTTATTTGTATTCTTTCTCGGTTTTCTAGAACTTTATTCTCTATTTTTATAGTCTTTAATATTTGTCTAGAACTTTATTCTCTATTTTCATAGTCTTTAATATTTTTCTAAAACTTTATTCTCTATTTTTATAGTCTTTAATATTTTTCTAGAACTTTATTCTCCATTTTTATAGTCTTTAATATTTGTCTAGAACTTTATTCTCTATTTTTATAGTCTTTAATATTTTTCTAAAACTTTATTCTCTATTTTTATAGTCTTTAATATTTTTCTAGAACTTTATTCTCCATTTTTATAGTCTTTAATATTTTTCTAGAACTTTATTCTCTATTTTTATAGTCTTTAATATTTTTATAGAATTTATTCTCTATTTTTATAGTCTATAATATTTTTTTAGAATTTTATTCTCTATTTTTATAGTCTTTAATATTTTTTTAGAATTTTATTCTCTATTTTTATAGTCTTTAATATTTTTATAGAATTTATTCTCTATTTTTATAGTCAATAATATTTTTTTAGAATTTTATTCTCTATTTTTATAGTCTATAATATTTTTTAAGAATTTTATTCTCTATTTTTATAGTCTTTAATATTTTTTAGAATTTATTCTCTATGTTTATAGTCTTTAATATTTTTCTAGAACTTTATTCTCTATTTTTATAGTCTTTAATATTTTTCTAGAACTTTATTCTCTATTTTTATAGTCTTTAATATTTTTATAGAATTTATTCTCTATTTTTATAGTCTATAATATTTTTTTAGAATTTTATTCTCTATTTTTATAGTCTTTAATATTTTTTAGAACTTTATTCTCTATTTTATAGTCTTTAATATTTTTTTAGAACTTTATTCTCTATTTTATAGTCTTTAATATTTTTCTAGAATTTATTCTCTATTTTATAGTCTTTAATATTTTTCTAGAACTTTATTCTCTATTTTTATAGTCTTTAATATTTTTTTAGAACTTTATTCTCTATGTTTATAGTCTTTAATATTTTTCTAGAACTTTATTCTCTATTTTTATAGTCTTTAATATTTTTCTAGAACTTTATTCTCTATTTTTATAGTCTTTAATATTTTTCTAGAACTGTATTCTCTATTTTTATAGTCTTTAATATTTTTCTAGAATTTTATACTCTATTTTATAGTCTTTAATATTTTTCTAGAACTTTATTCTCTATTTTATAGTCTTTAATATTTTTCTAGAACTTTATACTCTATTTTATAGTCTTTAATATTTTTCTAGAACTTTACTCTCTATTTTTATCGTTTTTAATATTTTTCTAGAATTTATTCTCTATTTTATAGTCTTTAATATTTTTCTAGAACTTTATTCTCTATTTTTATAGTCTTTAATATTTTTCTAGAACTTTATTCTCTATTTTATAGTCTTTAATATTTTCTAGAACTGTATTCTCTATTTTTATAGTTTTTAATATTTTTCTAGAACTTTATTCTCTATATTTATAGTCTTTAATATTTTTCTAGAACTTTATTCTCTATTTTTATAGTCTTTAATATTTTTCTAGAACTTTATTCTCTATTTTTATAGTCTATAATATTTTTCTAGAACTTTATTCTCTATTTTCATAGTCTTTAATATTTGTCTAGAACTTTATTCTCTATTTTTATAGTTTCTCATATTTTTCTAGAACTTTATTCTCTATTTTTATAGTTTTGCATATTTTTCTAGAACTTTATTCTCTATTTTTATAGTCTTTAATATATTTCTAGAACTTTATTCTCTATTTTTATAGTTTTTAATATTTTTCTGCATTTCAAGTACTTTATTTTCACATTGCTGTCTATAATTATTTTCTCTGACTTTTTTATGAAATCGTGTTTTTCTAGTATTGTATTTTCTTCATCAAGAAGAGATTGATACTTTCCGGCCCCGGCATCTGTACCGACACCTCAAAATGCCCTAATCCAATTTTCAAAAAGTTAAATTTCATACTAAGTGTATCATATGAAAAACCTACAGTGATCGCAATATTGCATATATCTATATTGAACCCTAACCCTTACTCTAACCCTAACTTAAAATAATCAAAGAGATATTCCAAGGCCACATTAATGAAAGGCAATTTCAAGTTACGTAATGCCTCACAAAATAATGTCGCAACCTAACCTTTATCCTTGAAGAAATCGTTTATACAACATACACTGCATGCTCACAGACGTTTTGAGAAGCTGAACCAGGCATCATATTGTCAGCAAATTTCTACCAAATCCAACATAAGATTCACTAAAAGGTTTTTTTTACCAACAGACGACACTCAACTGAAATCTAAATGATCCAGTCAGACTAGGGTTCACTTAACTCTTTCAAGACTATTTTTTCCTGGAAGCTGAGGCGACTAATGTCAAATAGCCTGTTTGTTTAAAAAACATGGAGCAAGTCAAAACAAATACAATTTTAAAAATGATTTTACACAAAAAATGTGTTCGCAAACATTACAAGTAAAAGAAATCAGTAAAATCATTTTCACCATAGCTGAAAAACAAGACAAATAAAAAAATATATTTGAGTTGTTAAAATCCCAATTAAAGGGGAATAATTCCAAACTACAAATTAAAGAGGTCACCATGGCAACAGATTTAATGGACTTAAAATATATTTCCATACATGAACTATACATCATTAAGTCTTAGAACTAATTTAAACAATCACATGCAACTTAATAGGTTAGAAAGGAAAAGGAAAAGGAAAAGTTTAAAAAGTTTTTTTTTCTAGAAATATAATTACTCAATTGCAAACAGGTAGAGTTGGAAGACAGTTTAAATATAGTTATATGTTTGGGGATTAAAACTTTACAACATCATAATTGGTGTATTTTTTAATATAGTTATATGTTTGGGGATTAAAACTTTACAACATCATAATTGGTGTATTTTTTAATATAGTTATATGTTTGGGGAGTAAAACTTTACAACATCATAATTGGTGTATTTTTTAATATAGTTATATGTTTGGGGAGTAAAAGTTTACAACATCATAATTGGTGTATTTTTTAATATTGTTATATGTTTGGGGAGTAAAAGTTTACAACATCATAATTGGTGTATTTTTTAATATAGTTATATGTTTGGGGAGTAAAACTTTACAACATCATAATTGGTGTATTTTTTAATATAGTTATATGTTTGGGGATTAAAACTTTACAACATCATAATTGGTGTATTTTTTAATATAGTTATATGTTTGGGGAGTAAAACTTTACAACATCATAATTGGTGTATTTTTTAATATAGTTATATGTTTGGGGAGTAAAACTTTACAACATCATAATTGGTGTATTTTTTAATATAGTTATATGTTTGGGGATTAAAACTTTACAACATCATAATTGGTGTATTTTTTAATATAGTTATATGTTTGGGGATTAAAACTTTACAACATCATAATTGGTGTATTTTTTAATATAGTTATATGTTTGGGGATTAAAACTTTACAACATCATAATTGGTGTATTTTTTAATATAGTTATATGTTTGGGGATTAAAACTTTACAACATCATAATTGGTGTATTTTTTTAAATGGTTTAAGTAATCGAATGCAGGGGAGGAGAAATCAAATATTTAAAAAAACCTTTTCTTAAAGGAACATAGTCAGATTACAAATGAATAAATTAACTAAAATTTCTCGTTACTAAATGAAACTACCGAGAAGAGAATATCTCCCAAACATTCTATTATGTAACATGTCACCAAACAATCGGGTAACATACATTCATCAAACTCTCGTGCGATGCACGGAGAATCCTTTCTCCAATAGACGATACTACTTTGAGTATTAAGGTAGATGAAATAGAGTAAAGTAATATGTTACCTATCGCATGCATACGAACGAAAGTGTGAGACGGAATAGTGTTACATAGCGAAAAAGGGTCCGGAAATGTGGCGCCCTAAAAGGTGGTCGAGGACTAAAAGCGGAAGTCAAGAAATCATGTGACTTCCGCTAGAGAGTGTGTGTCTCTCTGTCTCTGTCTCTGTCTCTGTCTCTCTCTCTCTCTCTCGCGCGCGCCCGCGCCTACCGACAACTGGGCAGAGACGTCACTGTTTCGGCGACCCTCGGCTGGTTATGGTGACGGTAGCGTACAGTGTAGCCAAAAGTAGCGAGAACGTCGATATGTTTATATATATGTTACCAGTCTCTCTCCACTTCTTTTTTTCTCTCTTTGTCTTATACACACACACGCACACATTTTTCTGTTCTTTGTTTTTAATACACCTTTTAAAACCCACAAAAAGTCGCGGCTTCGTTTGTATCAACGGGCGAAGGCAGTCTGGGAATAGGGGCCGAAACTGCAAAGTGGTTCTTCCTGATAATGGTGTAGTGCTGGATCCGGTGGTGGAGCTGTCAGCTGCGAAGCACAAACAGATCGTGTCATTCAAATCCCAACCTGCGTTACAACAGAAAAGACACGGGTGTAAACTGTTTATACATCCAACGGTGCGTAGTACCCTACAATAGTAGGACATTTCCAAACACACAACGAAACATTCGTAAAGTGAGGAAGCATATCTTACATTGAATTCACAACTTCGGCACAGTGGTTAGATGCCGGCGAAGCTCCAACACACTTCCCGAAGCCGAAATGCACCCAAAAAAGATTGTGGTGACTGGTGGTCTGCCACCGGTCTCATCCATCACAGCTTCTTGAATCCGGGCGAAACGATTACGGCGGAGAAGTACTGCTAACGATTTGACGAAATGCACCAGAAGCTCCAACGTATGCGCCCGAGATTGGTCAATACGCAGGGACCAATTCTCCTCCATGACAACGATCGCCCGCATGTTGCACAACTGGCCCTGCAGAAGCTGAACGAATTATACTACGAGACTCTGCCTCATCCGCCATATTCACCGGACCTATCACCCACCGATTATCACTTGTTCAAGCATCTCGACAACTTCCTGTGCGAGAAATGCTTCAAAAGCCGAGATGATGCTGAATCGGCCTTCAATGACTTCAGCGCTTCCAGAACTCCGGATTTTTATGATAATGGAATAAATAAACTTGTTTCCCGTTGACAAAAATGTGTGGAAAAAAAAAACTTTCGACGGTTTTTTGACACATTCTGTTGCATGTACACTCCCTTTCCACCACTTCTGCCTGAATCACTTTTTCTATCTATCTACCTATCTATCATTCTATTTACCTATCAACCTATCTATCTATCTTTTTATTCTACCCTTTTTATTATATCTCTTTTCACTTTATTTGATTTTATTTTATTTTATATTTTATATTTTATTTTTTATATTTTATTTTTTATATTTTATTTTTATTTTTTATATTTTATTTTTATTTTTTATATTTTATTTTTATTTTTTATATTTTATATTTTATTTTTATTTTTTATATTTTATTTTTATATTTTATTTTTTATATTTTATTTTTATTTTTTATATTTTATTTTTATTTTTTATATTTTATATTTTATTTTTATATTTTATATTTTATTTTTATTTTTTATATCTTATACTTTATTTTTATATTTTATATTTTATTTTTATTTTTTATATTTTATTTTTATTTTTTATATTTTATATTTTATTTTTATATTTTATATGTTATTTTCATTTTTTATATTTTATTTTTATTATTTATATTTTATATTTTATTTTTATTTTTTATATTTTATTTTTATTTTGTATATTTTATATTTTATTTTTTATATTTTATATTTTATTTTTATATTTTATATTTTATTTTTATATTTTATATTTTATTTTTATTTGTTATATTTTATATTTTATTTTTTATATTTTATATTTTATTTTTATATTTTATATTTTATATTTTATATTTTATATTTTATTTTTATATTTTATATTTTATATTTTATTTTTTATATTTTATATTTTATTTTTATATTTTATATTTTATTTTTATATTTTATATTTTATTTTTATTTTTTATATTTTATATTTTATTTTTATATTTTATATTTTATTTTTATATTTTATATTTTATTTTTATTTTTTATATTTTATATTTTATTTTTATATTTTATATTTTATTTTTATATTTTATATTTTATTTTTATTTTTTATATTTTATTTTTATTTTTTATTTGTGTTTAGATGTTAACATTTTGATTCTTACCGGTCTCAACCACGTGACTTCCAAAATTTGGAAATTTCTTTTCTTATTCTTTATTCCTCCATTTCATTCTTTCCAAATATGATCTAATGTTAAGATCGGATTCTAACTCTGCCTGATGAGATCTCAGTTTATAATAACTGTTGATCGATAACATCGACATGCCAGTGTCGCAGATTTTGTACATGTCTCTGTAAATAAAAATAATCTATATAATACTAAAACTCTATTGGTCTTGTATGTTTGCAATCAGCTTTCAGCTTTCCGGTTTTCAACATCCGGTTGCGCATGCGTAAATAGCATCGTCTTCAATCTGTTATTCCAATTCCGTTAATCTCTATTATGATTAACGAACGCATGAAATTTTTCATTCTGGAAATTTTTATATCGCTTTTAATATAAACAATTTCATTTTATTTCATCAAATAGTTTTTTTGTTTTCTTCACGACTAAAAACATTCAACGGGAGCACTTCGTAAAGTCTGTCGCAGTTTCAAAAAACCTCCTCCCTTTTAAAAAAACAAAAACAAACAAACAAAACAACAACAATCATTATTAATATCAGCGATACTAGCGATCGGTGAACGAAATCACCTCCCACTTTCCCTCTCATAGATTTCACCACTCCTACTCCCTCTGTTTTCGTTACGTACGCGAGAAAGCTGAATCGGTAAATGCACACATTTCTATTACATTAAATAGTGTTTCCTTTTGTTGTTTTTTAAACAGCAAATATTTGAATCATATGTTTTACACATATTACATAAAAAAAAAACAATTATAATAAACAGAACGACTCATAGAAATCGATCTATATTCTTTTTTCATTTTAATATACTTTCATAGAAATGCTTCTGTTATGTAAAAAAAAACACCTCCCACTTTCCCTCTCATAGATTTCACCACTCCTACTCCCTCTGTTTTCATTACGTACGCGAGAAAGCTGAATCGGTAAATGCACACATTTCTATTACATTAAATAGTGTTTCCTTTTGTTGTTTTTTAAACAGCAAATATTTGAATCATATGTTTTACACATATTACATCCAAAAAAAACAAAACAATTATAATAAACAGAACGACTCATAGAAATCTACCTATATTCTTTTTTCATTTTAATATACTTTCATAGAAATGCTTCTGTTATGAAAAAAAAACCTATTTTCTTTATGCCACAAGTGTCACGCTCATACATGAATTCCATAGCTAATATAACAAACTGACCCAACGGGTCACGGGTGGTCTACTCATATATAAAAGCTCTATTTGATATTGATCACTTTTTATAAACCCGGTTTATATTCTTTGGATTACTACCCTGTGGATGTTTTTCCATGGATTATATATATATATATATATATATATATATATATATATATATATATATATATATATATATATATATGTATTGAGGGACATCATTTATAGATGGTTTTAAATTAAAAAAGACAGAAATTTACTCTGGTGAGCTCTTTCGACTAACATCTCGTCAGGAGAAATCATTGGTATACAAAATATATAACGAGAAAGTGCAAGGAAGAGGAACTTAGATTCGATGAGATGGGAGAATAGCGTTTTAAAGTAAACAATTTCATTTAATAAATCAAGTAACATCGTCATTTAATTTCCCTATTTTTGCTTTTTCTCGTTAATTATATATTTTGTGTACCAACGATTTCTCCTGAGTAAATTTTCGTTTTTATTACATGTTGTACTTCGAAACATTACTTAGTCAAATATGACTTTCGTATTGGGGTTCGAACCGTGTGACCGGCAGGGATTGCCCCCTCTTATACTGCTGATTACAGGTTTGCATGACACACATGTGTATATAGGTTAATTATAAAATATTATTTATAAATAATTATTTATATATATATATATGTATATATACATATATTAATTTTAAGTAAATAATAGTAAATCATTTTTATTTACATACGCCAGCGTTTCGAGCTTCCGCTGCCATCAGTGTAGGAAATGATAATCTCAGACGATCGCAAGGTTCGAACACCTGCTACAGAATCAACGTAGACTTCGCAAGCAAGCGTCATAACCATACGGGCACGAGACATTACTACGTCAAGAAGGGAATTTAAGTCTTGTTTATGCGAAGGGAGGCACATATAGAAAGACTGACGAGAGTATTCAACGAACATTGTCGGAATATGCCTTATATATATGTATATATATATATATATATATATATATATATATATATATATATATATATATATATGCATATATATATATATATATATATATATATATAGAGAGAGAGAGAGAGAGAGAGAGAGAGAGAGGGGGGGGAGAGAGAGAGATTACCATCTGATTTCTGTTTTTCTATCACCCATCGTCCCTGTCTCTCTCTTGCCTCAGCTTAGTACCACCTTGCAATGATCTCCCTTTTGTTTATGAACTCTTCTCACTTTTATCCAAACTTTGATTATCTCGCTTTCTTATCAATAATAAACTACCTACACTCACCTATCTTTATTTAAGCAACGAACAAAAAATGTCTTCATTTTTCAATAGAAACAGAATGAAGGAAGACAAATCATTCACCTGAGACACCTGGATTATGAGCTTCTCTCTCCTTCTTCACTTCGTCTCTCGCTCTCTTGAACTCACTCACTCACTCACTCACTACATCACTCACTCACTCGCTCTTCACATCCTCAGCACTGATAGCGATATGCACGGTAAAAAAATAGAAACAGCACTGTTTTCTAGTCACACGTCGGGTGTTGTCTTTTAATTAACACTGCCTCTCTTCGTGTGCTTCACGATAAGACTTTAAAGTTTGCAGGTTGCCCCTGTTAATCAGATGAGTGCGACAGACGATTCCGTCGCAGAAACGAACGCTTATTTGACGGGAGATGAAGTGAACGACCCGTGACGAAAACAAACGGCAAGTGTCGAGCCGAAAGAAGCGCACAGATAAGCAACGGATAAGTAAAAAAAAAAGGTAAATAGTGTTTGTATTCGCAGAAACAATAACAACAACGGAAAATTAAAAGTCCAATTGTATAATGCAAAAAAAAAACCGAGGTGTCGATAGGTTTATTGATTGGAGATAAAAGACATAGTTATGGAATAGATGAATTCTACTGAACTGAGCAAACAATGGAGTCAACAAGAAAGACAGATAATGCTTAATCTTGAATAGGAAAAGTATGGAGATTTTACAGACAAACGCAGTTAACTAAAGTGTAAAAAATAAAGGAAAGTTGTTCGTGCATTCATAATCTAGTCGTGATAGTGTCACGGATCCTCCTGACTCTCTCACGCCATCTTGCTCTATCCTCAATAACACCTGGTAGGTCTACATTAGTGCATTGTGAGTCTTCTGTTAGTTGTTTGATGTAGGTTCTGTGCGGTCTCTCCACTGAGCCACATCTATGTTTTCGCATCCACAAAAGAACATGGCTGATGATGTAATCTTTAACCCTCCCAGTATTGATTTACTCCTCTCCAGGAGTTAGGCACAAGGCCAGTTTTTATCTTACTCCCACAAGTAAGATGTGACCCAAGGTCGGGTCGGGAAAGTGGGGTTTAAAAATTGCCTGAGCAGCCCCGTCGGCATTCCCCGGTAGGGGCGCCTCAGGCAGTAAGCAATAAACTTACTCCTCCCCAAAGAGGGGAGGCGAAGTCTGGGAGGGTGGACCTCCTAGAACTGCACAGGACAGACCCATAGACCGGCGTAAATCAAGCCCCGAAGGCCAAGACAATACCAGTCTATGGGGTGCAGTATCCATCGAAACAGATACTACACTTTGATCTTAGCCAAAAGGCCAAAGCGTTCAACATATTTGGTTCTCTCTCTCTCTCTCTTTCTCTTTCTCTCTCTCTCTCTATCTCTCTCTCTCGCTCAATAATCTTATCCTCAATAACACCTGGTATGTCTTCATAGGTTTATTGTGAATTTTCTTTTAGTTGCTTGGTGTAGATTCTCTGCGGTCTCTCCACTGAGCCACATCTATGTTTTCGCATCCACAAAAGAACATGGCTGATGATTTAATCTTTAACCCTCCCAGTAGTGTTCAACATATTTGGTTCTCTCTCTCTCTTTCTCTTTATCTTTCTTTCTCTCTCTCTCTCTCTCTCTCTCTCTCTCTCTCTCTCTCTCTCTCTCTCTGATCAAGGCTGAGATCCAAAAAAGGTGTCCGTTCAGTTGCCCTCTCATAGGGTGCTGCCTCCAGGAGGTGTTAAGAGCATCCCATATCATTTTGGTGTACACACCATCAAATTTCCTTCTTCGATCTGTTGATGAAAGTGAAGGTGCTACTTTTATATACAAGAACTGGTGTAACAATGGCTTCATGCATCATCTTGGTAGGACGATCAGACTTCCAGATCCCTTTCATCTTTTTTAGTTTAGCCCATACATTGCTGATTCGCATATTTAGTTCACCTTCTGTGTAATTTTGCTTCGAAACTGTACTACCAGGATAGGAAAACTTATCAACATTTTTTAGACAAGTCTCAATTAGGGAAGAGATTTATTCATGTAGGTTCAGAAGAGTGTGCTCTGATTTGTTTGTATTAAGAAACAGCTCAATGTAATTTGCTGTTTCTTCGAGGCAGTGTAGTGGTGCTTCTGCTTGTTTAGTTGTCCATACATTACAATATATTAACAAGAATTTTTCTGGTACAATGATGCGATGACGAGGTTGTTTTGTTAAGAAGTAATGCAGTAAATCGCCTCCATTGTTTGAAAGTATCTCCTTAGTTTATAGCAAACTAGTCATAAATGGTTTTACGAAACCATTTAAAACTAAATTAAGATTTAGTCCTAACCCAGTGTTGCCTGGGAGTATTTTTAGTTTAATTTGTGTTTCCTTTTTCTTTTAAAACGATACCGTATATTTTTTTTACCAAAATATTATTTGAATTATTTTAAAATCTATACGACGCCTTTTGAAATGGTAAAATTTGAATTACATAAATACGTTCGAATATGCTTTTTTATTTTAAATTCATAAATAATAAGGTGCTAAGAGCCGAAATTGCAGTGCAGAACCTTTGTTATTAAACACATAAAAACATTGCATAATATTGTAATTTGAAAAGTTACGTTGACGCGTGAAGTTCTCTCATAATTTTCGCAATATACGTTGTGATAAGAAATAATGCCGTGAGCTATTTCTCATTTTGTAGAGTGTATTTATTTAGAAAAGAACTCTATTGTGTTTACTGAAGTATGTATATGTATATATATATATATATATATATATATATATATATATATATATATATATATATATATTACAGGAAGGTGTATACGCTGGGATTCATTCTCCCCTAAATCAAAAATATTCAATCTGATAAAAACATGGTGCATCTCTCGTTGTTGACCTGCTCTAATTCGAAAATAGATGCAGAATTTCAAGAATAACAGAAATCCTTTCTTCCAATGGTTATCCATTATGCACAATTGAAATATGTATTAAAGACAAAATAGCCGCATTTAATGGAAACAATATTTTGGCCCCATAAAATGCCCCATTTATGAGAAATTCCAATGGATTAGCACCACAAGTCAAGAATTATCACATAAAATTGCTTCAGCCATGTCTGGCTGTTATTTTGCGACCAAAGTGCGAACGGTGTTTAGGACTTGAAGTGTTTTCCCTTCTTTTCGTAAGGATGTTATTACCACTATTATATATACTCTAGTTGTTTATCATTTTCGTGGTCAATGCTCGGCTGACTACCATTCAGTGATTAGAGGCCTGAATTTCCCAACACATCCCCATCTCAGTACGTATGCAAAGACAGTGGCGGGCATCCGAGCGTTTACAACACTGTGAGTCGACTATTGGAGACCATTTATTGGAGACCATTTATTGGAGACCATTTATTGGAGTGCCAATTGTGCACTAGAGCGTATTCGGATGAGGCGTTTTCTGCCTTGCAAGGTTCTCGAAGCGGTTGCTATTAATTTGTGACAACCGTCTATGTGCAAGCAGAACGAGTACACCCACAATTTAGAACTGATGGGTATACGTTGAAATACCTACCTCATATATATTTTTTTAGTCGCCATTCGTCAATTCCTTTTATGTTTTTTAACACGTTCTAATTCGTATTTTCACCCCCATCAGTTTGTCAACGATTATCTTGAGCACTGTCGCAAAGATTAAAAATATACATTCACCTAAAAGGTACAGTGCAATGCTCCGACTCTGTCGTTGAGTGCTATCGAAGGTTTAGATGTCTATGCTCGCCGCTTTTCAGGGTAAACATCACTTATTCTCTCCGTTATTACGTGACAATCTCTTGTGGCCTGCATATTCAAGGTTTGTCTGTGAACCGGGTTAAGAGGCTAAAGTGAATGTACCGTTGCAGTTTCGAGTGACATTAATATAATGATTATTTATTGAAAGAAACACACTCTATCAAATCCCAGCCAACAACTAATGGATAAGTAATCAGTACCCGGATGACAGTACCGTGTGATAATTAGTCTAGTTTTAAAACATCATTAATACAGTGATACATATAATGGACTGAAACAAATTTAGAAACATGACACCTAAAACCATACACACTTGTAGAAACGTAGATTGTATAATGAACTTCACTTATAAATCGCGAATTTTGCTTTATTTTGGTATCTGAAACTTTATAGCATCTTATCTAGCTTAAATATTATAAGAAAATACACCTTATAACTAAAAGAGAACTCATAATCGGGCAAATTCCGAAATTAGTTTTCGTATTTAAATAAAGTACTTAAACACTCAAATCTGAGTGAAGTATTTAATGCAATGACAATTAACTTTGGGTATGAACAATTAAAAAAAATTAAATCCTATTAATACTTTATAAAGATTCGATCTTGTCTGGTTAGTTCCAAACTGTTTTGTTTGAATGTAATTATATCTGCTTTTAGTTTCCAATTCAGATAAAACTTACTACTTGAGTGAAGAAACCTGCGCAATTAAATTTACCTTAGAGTTAATGTAAACGGTTTATAAATAAATACTAAACATCCTTCACCAAAACACAGTAATATAACAATATATACATTACTCGAATGGGTGGCTAACTATCTTTTAACTAGCGAATTTAAAAGGGATTAGCTCTGCACTTAGGTTTGCATTCAAATGAGATAAATAGGCATTTGGAAGTTCAATGAAGTAATTTTAAGCTATTAAACTTAACCCCGAGTGAATTTAAACATTTTATAAATAAATGATAGAATTAAATAACTATATTAAGGAATAACAACTCTCGAATGTCCGCATATGTTTTCGTGTGCTAACTTTGTAGCGAAAAAACTATAAAATGGCGTCCTAAGAAGATCATTTTCTTCATGTAAAAGTTTTTTCTTTGTGTTTGCCAACCATGACTCACAGTGTAGCGTAGGTTTTTTTCAAGACTTTTAAATTTGAGAACTTTTATTCTTTGTGGACTTTTCTGATGATATTGAAATGAAGCAGAGCCAATATTGATATAATAATGTTGATTGGCTCACCTGCAGAGCAACGAGTCGTAAATATAGATCCCACAGGAATGTTATGTAGTTTGAAAATATTTTTAAAAAAAAATGGTTATTTGTATATAAAATGAACATGTTTTATTTGATTATGCTCTGTTGTTACTGGTTGACAATCATCGAGCTGAATCTTTTTTGAAGAGAATACTAATTAAACGGTACTGATAGTATATGGTAATACATATATTGTCATAATCCATATGTATATATATATATATATATATATATATAATATTTGTTTTGTTTATTATCTATGTACGTATACGTTTCGTCCTTTATAATCAAGACTCATCAGCATAGAGATATGACTATTAACTACGGGTCATGCGATTCGAAATCCCGGATTCCGAGTAATTTTACAACTCAAATCCCGACGTCTAGTACCACTCGGTCAACGCTGAACAGCGAATAAACAGTGATAATTTATACGTTATCCGGCGGCTTGACGTCATAAGAGCGTTCGATTTAATAAAAGGAACGATGCATTTATAGCTAGCGACGTCATGCTGTGTAAATACTACACTTACAGTGCCCATCTAGACGGGTTTTCTAGGAGCTACAAGTAATAAATATTTGTTTTGTTTATTATCTAGGTACGTATAGTTTCGTCGTGTGTGTGTGTGCGCTCGCGCGTGTGTGTGTGTGTGTGTGTGTGTGTGTACAATGAAATAGGAAAAACCAAAACTATTTATGCGTTCATCAACGTTTCGTCTTTAATTTAAAATACTCCATCGGTATAATTAATTTGAAGAAATATAATACAAGTTAATCATCCCGTGGAAGTCTTTAAATAGAAACAATATTTTGGTTTTTCTTTTTCATTTTTAACAACATTTGAATATTATTTCTATATTTTAATCATATATATATATATATATATATATATATATATATATATATATATATATATATATATATATATATATGTGTGTGTGTGTATGTGTGTGTGTGTGTGTGACTGTGTGTGTGGCTTAACACTTTACTGCAATGTCATGAGTTATGTAACGTTTCAGGTTCACATATAAAAACACGTGGTTTCATAAATATACGTACGTCGAGCGAAACCCCCGCTAAATGACAGTGACATTTTAAGTTAAGCGATAATATTTATGGTCATACCTCTATATCTAAAGGAATTTCAAGCGCTTTGTGTGTACAAGTATCTTCGCTTTATTCGAATTGTTTGTTCATGCAGCTCATCAGAAAACTATCAGATATCTTCCGGACAAAAACACTTCCTTAAAAGAACTATTTTCTGTGTTGGAAATGCATGAAAAAGTTGGGTGTTTTTTTGGGTTGAGGATTTTTCGCGCGAATTGAACTAATTGTGTTCTTATTAGTTACATCAACAGAAGATCCTGGAAATTATATGTGTATTTCCAATAGTATCTGTGTGTGATAGTCTTTGTAAGTTGATGATAGATATTTGTAGGTAACCCAAAATGCCAATGTGTGTGAATCAATATATATGTATGTATGGATATGTGACACTCTTTTGTATATCTAAGTGAATAAATGCGAAAGGTTTGTTCATTTTCCTACAAACGGTAAAGTCAAACCGCCTTATTTCAAGTTAATTCAAATTTACAAAAACGACACACCATCTTTTTTATATACTGCTTATGCATATGCGATATCAGTCGCAAAGTTAATTAATTTGCATATTGATTTTAAAAAATTACATTTTATTAATTAACAGTTTTTTAATTGTTTTCTTTTTTTAAAATTCAGTGATTGTTTCGCTTTTAATATAACAAATAGTTCTGTGTCGCTATACTATTTTATTTCCAGGACAAATATTTAGCACTTGTGTTTCTTTTCTTAAAGAGACCGATTTTATTTTAATGAGTTTCAATCTATTTCTACATTGCAAGTGAACGGCAAATTGATATCTTCTTTTTCTTTCTTTACGATTACATGTTTATCTATCTATATGAAAAATGAAAAAGATGGTTACGTGTTTAGACCAATGTTATGAATAACAGGGTTATTATTTTTTTATTAATGTTTCAAGCACTTCAAGTAGTGAACTTTGCGAGGTATGTAAGTATAAACGATGGTAAATAATTACAGGAGACATGTTTATAGTTTACAACAGTTTCACAGTAAATCCGATCGTGGGGAGTGTATTCGTATCTCACACGTATGTATACATGCGAATGCAAGCTAAAACACACACGCGCACACACACACACACATATATATATATATATATATATATGCATATGTATATATATATATATATATATATATGCGTGTGTATACGTATGTGTAGTCTTCTCTCTCTCTCTCTCTCTCTCTATATATATATATATATATATATATATATATGTATATGTATATGTATATTTATATATATATATATATATATATCGAGAGAGAGAGAGAGAGAGAAGACTACACACACACACACACACACATATATATATATATATATATATATATATATATATTCTTCGGGGAGAGTATATTCTTGGATCTCATCGGCTAGAATCTCATTGGATGTTTTGCTCCACTTTTCAAACTTTGAGTAGTGGTAGCAAAACAATAGCACCTTCTTTTGGAAATAGGTAACCAGGACCTTTTTTCTCAAGGCATGATGGCTGACCCTGGTTGGCGTCTGGAACACCATTTCTAGAAGCAGGAAGGTTAACACATCTTTCTGCCTTGTGTATGAACGGGTTGATGGGGCTTTTTTATCCAGGGTGTCGGCCTGCCAGTATTTAGGTTTTTATTCATATTTTGTATTATTCATTTCCTCATTGTCAATATATATATATATATATGTATGAGAGTGTGTGCTGTGTGCTGTGTGTACGTGATTTAGTGGACGGGTTGGTGTCTGCGTGTAGCTGTGTAAACAGAATGGAAATTACGATTTCTGCAGCTGAGGTCTTAACATGATTCTTGCAGCTGATGCTGTCTTCAGAGATTTCATTTCACGCTAAACACACCATTATATATATATATATATATATATATATATATATATATATATATATGATAGCAGTTATCGAATATCAGCGATTGTTGTTTTAAGGCTATTTTTTAAACTTCATTCCTAATTTGTTTTACAGCTTTTTATCTTTTAAACAGGGAAAATAAGTTGTAAATAGGTTTAATTCTCAGTATTTACATCATTTTCTCTCTTTTTAAAAAAATAAAAATTCGGTGAATATTTCGTTTGTTTTATGATCTTTATGGGTTCTGTCTTCATGTTTTTTCATGCTCAAGTAACTGGCATTACCCGGGTGTAAGATTCAAGCAGAAATATTTCGTAAAATTTACTAAATCCGCATAAGTCTCGAGGCGTTTTTTCTCTCTCTCATATTGTTAGATATCGAGCGGTGAGATCCACTAGTATTTAATTTCGTTAGTTGGGAATATCAGGACATAGATACCGCTCAGAGGTTAACAGAGGTCAACTCGATACACCCAAGTTAAACATTTTTTTAGGCTGTCGGAATGTATTAGAAACATATATGACGTTCAATGTCTCAAAGACAGTTGACAATAGAAAAAGAGAATCTGTTTGGAAACACCCAAAGGAGATGGACTGATAACACAACGTAACGATTTTTTACAAAAGTTTTGTTTATTGTATTTTTTTCACTGTTTTTTAATCAATCTTCTCCGCTGATTCCAAATACTTTTTCTGTATCATCGACCGTTATAGAAATACATCACTTTTTAATGTCATCATATATTTGAAAATGCTATATGTTCCGCTACTAAAAGTATATCTAAGTTTCTCTTTCAGATCAATTACTAAGTTCTGTTCTTATTAAGATGGCTACTAGAAATGTAAACATTCTCCAGATACATGTTGCTATGTGTGTGGTTATTATATTGGAAAAAAGCAGGTATTGCATAAGATCGTGAAAGGGGTCAAATTGTGGATAGCATACAGACTCTATTTCGGAATTCCCATGGGTGACCAGGATAAATCATGGGCCCCTCATGTGATATGTGGAAGCTGTCAATCTACTCTAGAAGGATGGCTAAGAGGTACAGGAAGGGCAATGGGTTTTGTGATTCCCAGAGTATGGAGAGAGACGAAGAACTATCACGATCACTGTTACTTTTGTATGATTGATGTGACAAATACAGAAAAGTTAAAGGAAGAGAAGCTCTTCAGTATCCAGACATACAATCATGTAGAGCACCTGATGACAGCATGCCAGTACCACAAGCACCAGAAAATGTAAGTTTACTTCTCATCGTACTCTCCAAAAGTTTTACTTTTAATTAACTTGAATATTAAGTATTTACAATGAATTCGTTTTCCTACAGATTTATGGAATACTAATGTTATTCAAGTCTTTGATTAAGTTGCTATATGTAGTTATTTTTCTTTACAGATGGAAGAAGCAATGGATATTTCATCTGAAGGATCAGCAAGAAGCAGCAGCCAAGAAATGGAAGAAGCTTTTGTACCAAGAACGACTTCGGAGCCTCACTTTCCAAATCAGAGTGAGATAGATGATTTAATCAGGGATTTAGGTCTCACTACGTCAGGAGAAGAACTTCTTACATCAAGGCTGAAGAGATGGAATCTAGTAGGGGAAGACTGCAGGACATCTGTGGACCGAAACCGACATGAAGAATTTGAAATTTACTATGTACTGAATCTCTTACAAGGGGGAAAACGATTGGTGATTAGTTGAGCATTTTACGTGGAAATAAAGATAGAGTAGAGAAAGACTAGCAACGGATCCTCTACAACAAATTTTGTAATATTGGTTTGCGTTACTTGAACTCGAATATTTTTCCTTCATATTTCAGCTTGTGGTTTATTTGTTGCTGTTGCTGTTGCTGTTGTTGATTTTATACTAATTATAGGGAAGAAGTATCCTTCGTGGGTAGGTTGGAACGGGGGTCTGGTGTTGAGTTGATCCTAAATGATTTTAGAAGTTCATGTCACTATTTTTATGTCAGATTTGAATTGGTTTTGTTACGAAATAGATATGGGATTATTTGGGGGATGTATGATTTATGTAAGATTTATTTTTGTCAATACAAGATTGACAAAAATAAATCTAAGTCTTTCTGTGCTTGAAACCGACAGTACGAATGTTGTACTAATTTTTCTGTATCAATATATATATATATATATATATATATATATATATATATATATATATATATATATATATCAGATTAGAATTCTCATAATGACTATCAAATGCGCCTTCCGGCTACTTTCCGGTGTTTGTCAAAGTAAGCTGCCATTTGGGAATATGCGTTCATTTCTTCCCCCTTCTGCCCCTTACCTTTT
This sequence comes from Sepiola atlantica, assembly GCA_963556195.1. Lineage (NCBI taxonomy): Eukaryota > Metazoa > Mollusca > Cephalopoda > Sepiida > Sepiolidae > Sepiola > Sepiola atlantica. The sequence goes on along the minus strand of OY744520.1, from coordinate 182,342,289 downwards.
TGAATATTCTATATAATTTAATAAATTTATCGTTAATTGTCTCTTCTGATGTCCTTGGATTGTAGAATGAGTTAAACAAAAGACCAAAGGCTTACCAGCTACGACTAGCACCCATTACAAACAAGATGGGAAATTTATCACAAATTCTGCTAATTAACGAGTTTATCCAATCTCATAATAAGCGCAATTTTTCATAATTGTAAATATATGCATGTTTGTATTAGGGTGAGTATACATAAGGAAACAAAGAGAGAAAGGGACAGAGCAAGAGAGAGAGAGAGAGAGAGAGAGAGAGAGCGAGAGAGAGAGAGAGTGTGTGTGTGTTGGGAAGGTATGGTACTGAACGAAAAAGGATAAAATCTAAAGAAATGTCTGCTTAGCTTTTCGGCTATGAGAAAAGTCTAGAATCTGTTCTGTGTTCTGATACTTGAAGGTGAAATCCTTCTAGGCTGAGGAAATTTTTATTTTCGTCCCAATCTAGGGCGTCCCTTCTGTGTAGCTGAATTTTGTCCACATTTAAAAACCGACGTTGTGTCTAAATTTGCTGTTGTGGGGAGGTAAGTCAATAGGGAACTACAAAATGGGCAACGTATGTGAGGACAGATTTTTACATCCAGAAAAAATGACTTCCTGGAAAGAGATAATAATATTTTAATAATCATAATAATAATATTTTTGTACTGAAAAACGTTTTGAGATGCTAAGAATAAATATATTGTTTTGTAATTGCATCCATTAAAGTCTCCTTAAGCTTCGATAATAACTTTTATATAAGGTTTGAATCGCTTTTATACTAGGATCCAGTGGTCCTTGTTCATATCAGACATTTTTCTAAGGGGACTATTACAGATAATCTATAGCTACGAGGGTCCCTATTAATCCTTTACCCAACTACGCTCCATACATAGTAGTCCAAATTATTGAAATCTGCGGAGCTAGAAGACACATGTTGATATTCGTGTAGTCATGAAAGACTTCCGTCATCCATTTCTGCGTTCCGTAAACCTTTTGTGTTTTGTTTATTTTTTATCAAAACCCGTTGGGGGGGGCAGATGAAGAGAAAGGTTAAAAGGATTATTGGTGAGACGATGATTGCCGCCACGAAAAGATTTTTAAAAATGGTGTGAAATGGGCAGATAATTACTGAAGAAAAATTTATTTCCGAAGAGGACGGCTCGACAAGTATTTGAAGACTACCGTGCTGTAATCGGTTTGTAAGTAGACTTGTAGTATATTGTTTCATAGATGGGATGGTCTAGGAAAGAAACTTTGTTCATGGAAATCCCGTTTTTTTTCTGTGTACAGAGAGAAAGAAAGGAAAGTTATTTGCTGTGGTTGTAGTCAGACGAGTTCTTGCTGTGAATGTCTAACAAGAGTACTAGGTATTGGAGCTCAGTCGAGCACCTACCATGCACATAACGATACAGTAGAGAGAGGTTAGCAACACCACTTCTGTGCGAAATAAGCTGTAGGAACGAGAAAAGACTAGCCCCCCCCCCCAGATTGCGATGGTTGTGTTTTATGAAACATAGCAGGTTTTCAGTTTTATCTGTGGCTGAACAACTGTATACAAAATATCTTCCCGGTTTGAATCTCATTCGACGTTTTGCTCCATTTGTTAAAATTAGAGTATTGATTTACTCCTCTCCAGGAGTTAGGCACAAGGCCAGTTTCTATCTTACTCCCACAAGTAAGATGTGACCCAAGGTCGGGTCGGGAAAGTGGGGTTTAAAAATTGCCTGAGCAGCCCCGTCGGCATTCCCCGGTAAAGGCGCCTCAGACACTAAGCAATAAACTTACCCTTCCCCAAAGAGGGGAGGCAAAGCCTGGGAAGGTGGACCTCCCAGAACTGCACAGGACAGACCCATTGACCGGCGTAAATCAAGACCCGAAGGCCAAGACAACACCAGTATGGAGTGCTGTATCCATCGGAACAGATACTACAATATGATCTTAGCCAAAAGGCCAAGAATAGGTAGAGTAGCGGTAGCAATACATTAACAACTTATTCTGTACAACAAACTGTGGCTGGATTTTAAGGTCTCTTATATTTCTTTTTGTGGGCCCTGCACATGGTGGAGATAGGGGCCAGGACGTTTTTTTTTTATCAAGGCCTGATAGCTGTCTCTGGTTGGCTTCTGTCATGGATAGAGTGACACTTCCAGAGGCAAGAAGATTTACACCATTGCTTACCTCTTCCCGCCTGGTGTGTAAACGGGTTGATGGGCTAGTTTTATCCTGGGTACCGGTCTGCAAATATTGAGTTATGTTTTTGGTGATCTCTTTCATTGATTCCTCATTGTCAACGGCGTCTTATTAGTTATTCAAAGCTGTTCTCTATTAATTGAGGGAGTGTCTCCATCCACAACCCGGGGAACGTCTGGATGGCTTGGGGAGATAACGCACCATTTTCTTTTTCAATAATTCGTCAACGTTTACTTCATATGTGAAGTATCCCCATGTCAGGGTGGCCTGACAAACCCTTGTACAGAGAGACCGAAGAAACCCCAAAATAGTGTCTGGTAAGCAATCAATTTCTCTCCTTGCATCAATGTATGCGGAAGAGTTTACTCAAAGACCTTATTTTTTTACCTCTCCAGGAAGTTAGGCACACGGTCAAGTGTTAAGTCGAAAAAGGGCATTTTATTAATTAATTATTATTCGCTTTACCATTAATAAATCGAACAATGAAACATTATTAGACGGAAATTTCCAATGTATTTTCATAAATACATTTATTGTTTTTTCTGTTCTTTTTTCAATTTAACTTTATGTCTTTAATAGAAACCAAAAAGTGTTAAGTTAAAAAAACTAGGCACTAAGATTAGCGACCTCTAGCCTAAAAAATGCGTGTCGACATTCCTTGATAGGGGCGCCTCAGGCGATTAGCCATAAATTAACCCCTTCTAAAAGAGAAGGTAAAGCCTAGGAGGGTAGACTTCCTGAGACTGAAGAAGACCATACTTCAGCCCGACAACAATAAAATGTTACTGTTGGACTGATTGTCGAAGAAGTATCATCGACTGGAACGAATAGAAATAGGATGATTTCCTCCATTGCTGAAAACATCTAAAACAATGACAATTGAAGACACTTCTGTATACATTACTCTTGCAACTCCCGAAAGATACGCACATAACCATCTCTCCCTATTTACTTCCCTCTCCACGTGGACAGAGTTAGTCACTAGGTCGGATTTTAATGTAGGGGGAATCCAGCTCCCCAAAATGAGGCACTCCAGATTTTGACAAAATCAAAAATTGCCTCATTCTAGAAGTATTTCTCCTTCAATGCCTGAAGACAGAAAAAATGAAGTGTAGTATAAAGAGAGATAATACACTCACTTGAACAGATACTAATCTCATTTGAAATAGCAATTTATTTTTCAATTTTAAGTGTATTTACCTTCCTCCCTCTTCTGTAGAAAAGTTAGACATGGCGTCAGTTTATAGTGGGGAATGAAGCTCCGCAAAAGGGGGCACTCTATATAGTTATAAAAATAGCCTGGATCGCATCTGTCGTCATTCCTCGGCAGGGGGGGGGCGTCAGACGACCAGCAATAAACCAGCCCTTTTTCAAAGCATAGTCACGTGGATTACCGGTTCTCGTTAGATCGCCGTGTTTTAGACGATGTTGCGCCTTGTCAGTACCAGACGGGTCACCATATAGAAATACCAGCCGCTGTATATTCATGCATATTCATGAGATGTGTCCATCCAATCTGCGTATTTAGCGATGAGTGCTGTTTTGAGCGTGATCAACCCACGAAAAGATATGCTAAACGTAATTGTGACAGACAAAAGAGAATAACAAGTACGACGGACAAATTAAAATGTTATTCATTACTCAAGTGTCATTTCAAATTCAACGTAACAGACCAATGAAAATGCTATTTCAAACCTAGACGTGGAAGACAAACGACAATGTCATTTCAAATTCAACGTAACAGACCAATGAAAATGCTATTTCAAACCTAGACGTGGCAGACAAACGACAATGTTATTTCAAATTCAACGTAACGGACCAATAAAAATGCTATTTCAAACCTAGACGTGGCAGACGAACGGCAATGTTATTTCAAATTCAACGTAACGGACCAATGAAAATGCTATTTCAAACCTAGACGTGGCAGACAAACGACAATGTTATTTCAAATTCATGTGTGACATACCGATGAAAATGCCATTTCAAACTTAAATGTGATAAACCAAAAAAATATGTGTCACACTTAATCGTGACAGACCAAAGAAAATAATATTACAAACATAAGTGTGACAGACCAGTTAAAATTTGATTTCAAACTTGAGCTAAATAGACGAAAGTAAATACTATTTCAAATTTAAGCGTGACACAGCAACGTAAATTTTGTTTCAAGCTTCACCTTGACACACTACTGAAAATGCTATTTTAAACTTAAGCATTACAGACCAACATAAGTATTATTACAAACTTTAAACATTTTATTTTGAATTCAAGACTGACAGACGACCAAATTGCTATTTCAATCTTAAGCGTGACAGACCAATGCAAATTATGTTACAAAATTCAGTGTAACACACCAACAAAAATGTTATTTCATACTTAGATGTGACAGACAAATAAAAATGTTATTTCAAATTCAAATGTGAAAGATTGACAAAAATGTTTATTCAAAATTAAGCATGACAGACGAACGTAAATGTTGTTTACAAACTTAATCCTGATCGAACAACAAAAACGATATTTCAAATTTAAGTGTAACAGCCTAGTGAAAATTTTACTTAAACATAAAGTGTGACAAACTAACTAACGGATGTAGCGCTTAGACCGAGTGCCAAGCTCATATAAAATGTTATTCCAAATTGAAGTGTGACATAGCCACGGAAATGTTATTTCAAACTGAAGTGTGACAGACCAACGTAAATGGTGTTTCTAACTAAAGCCTGACAGACGAACGAAAATGTTATTTAAAACTTAAGCTTGACAAACCAACGAAAATTATATTTCATATTTAGACCTAACCGACAAACGACAATGTTAATTAAGATTCAAGTGTGACAGACCGATGTAAATGCTATTTCAAACTTAAGTGTAAAAGACCAACGTAAATTGTGTTTGAAACATAAGCCTGACAGACTGATGAAAATGTTATTTAAAACTTAGGAATTACAGACCAACAATAATGCTAGTTCATACTTAAATGGTAGAGACAAACAAGAATTCTATTCCAAATTCTAGTGTGACAGACCGACGAAAATGCTGTTATAAGATTAATTGTGACAAACCAACTCAAATGATATTCCAAACTTTAGCCTGACAGACCTACCGACTAATAACAGACAGATAGAGTTACAATTGTTATTTCAGACTAACAAAACTTCTATTTCATACTTAGGCGTGATTTACAAACAATGTTTTGTTTGTTTTTAATTCAATCGTAACGGACCGACCAAAATGCTATTTCAAACTTAAGTATGACAGACTAACAAAAATTATATTTCAAAAATGTAATCGCCTCAGTTGGATGCTTGAATAAGCACGGATAGACGAAATAAATTATCGCACCGGTGATTATGGGATTCCGTGTTACTTTATATATGCACATACACACACACACACACACACATATATATATATATATATATACATATATATGAGAACGGAAGCATGAGAGTAATCCGACGTAATGCTTTCCATATTCATTTCATTCTTTGCCACTACTGACTTCTCGCAGCCCTGACTCTCCTCCAGCGCTCACAGTAGCCACGGCTACTACTTTTCCTTGTCACCCTATCATGTTAACCCAAAATTTCGATGTACTTGCATGACATTTTTATTCAAATTATCATCCTGAGGAAGTCTTACAATAAATACGAAACGTTGATGGATATATAAAAATTATCTCTTGGTTTTTTCCTTTTGCATTTCCCATATATATATATATATATATATATATATATATATATATATATATATATATATATATATATATATATATATATATTATAATATAATATATCAGAAATCAGTTAGAAACCACGATGCAAGTAAATTATTTTTCAAATAAATAAACCAATTATTTCAAGGTAAATAGTATTTTAAACTAAATTGTGACGCCCCGACTGACTAACAACGACGGCATACCGATTTAAGGGCGTATCTAATATAAAAACCAAACACACGGAGGCTATCAGTTATGATAGAAAATTGACGAATACTGAAGTCATCTTATTAAATCGCTTTTTCTTTAAATGAATATCAAAAACCGTTATTAATGGATTATCAAAAGATTATAAATTCTTTTTAAACGGATTATCGTAAAGCAGTGTCGAAGATGATGGAATGTATTATCAGATAACATTCGAGAATACAGCGATACAACGATACGCATTTTCCAAGAAAAGCGGACGATAATTAGAATTTTATCAGTTTCGGATCGTCAAAGAGACTGTCTTGTGGCAATAAGTCACAATTAAAGACGATTTATGATTTTTAAAAATTTTTAACAAAAGATTTGGGTCAAGAAATTGATATATAAATTAGACAGATTTTTTAATGAGTTTTTTTTTAATCTTTAATTTTTTTTCAATAAACTGAAAAAAACAAACACACGAATTCTTTTGTTTCAAATCGGTAATTCTACTTCTTTTTTTGTCGTTGCTTTTTTGCATCTTGCAATTAAGATATGGTGATTGTAATTTGATCGTTACAATCATTTTTTACCATCGTCAAGTTAAATTTATTGTTATGATTTTGTTGTTTTAGGCATCCGTAGCTGCAGGGTAAAGAATTGTAACGCAATTTCAAAACTACCGACGCGACACAATGAATTAACGATCGCACTAAATATTAAATAACTGTTGTTTTTATTTTTTTAAAATTTTATTTTGTGGAAATCGCTGCAGACAAGGCACGAAACCACTTGATGTAAGGAGCTAAAAAAACAAATATGATGATCACAAAGACAGGAGATGCCTATTGGCTTTAGTCTTGAAAAGACCAAGGTTATAGGTAGAATCAAAAGAGTCAGCAAAGGTATAGGTAGAATCAAGCCTATTGGCTTTAAAGGTTATAGGTAGGAGGAAAACAGTCAGCAGGAAGAGCGTTCCACAAGCCTGCGGTTCTTGAAAAGAAGCTACTGGAATAGGAGGCTGTATTACAATGAGGTATCAAAACAGCGAATTGATGGAGACCATTAGACCAACGAGTTAAACGAGCGGGAACAAAATAAGCAGGGAATAGATTACATAATTCTGAAGAACACATGCCATAATAGTATTTATAGAAAAGACTGAGACTAGCAACATCACCCCTGTAAGAGAGAGAGAGAGAGAGAAAGCGTGTGCAGAGAAGAAAAAAGGATCGAGCCAATCAAATTACAAACACGTTTTTTCACCTCATCAAGAACCTTCAAATGGGACAGATATTCACCAGCCCAAATATGACTACAATACTCTATATATTGTCTGATTGTAGATTTGTAGAGATAAAGAATAGCTTCAGGTGTGAGAAAATGGTTGAGGCGATAGAGAGAACCGACTTTACGAGTAGCAGAAAGAGCAATGGATCTAAATTATGAACTCCAAGAAAGATTTGATGAGAGAGAGAGAGAGAGAGAGAGAGAGAGACCAAAACGTTTCAGAGTCGATTTCACCTCAAATGAGAGTGCCCCATAAATGTTTGATTCATAAAAATCCCTCTCCACCTCTCTCTCTCTTTCTCTCTCTCTCACTCTCTCTCCCCCCTCTCTCTCTCTCTTGATAAAAGAGAAACTCACACTTACTATTCAATGCATATATAGATAGAGCGACAACATATTTAATATATATATATGAAAAGAGGGGTGAATTAACTATTTAAGACGTATATTGAGAGGGAAAGAAAGTGACAACATGTTTAATATATATATATATATATATATATATATATATATATATATATAGAGAGAGAGAGAGAGAGAGAGAGAGGGGGGGGGAGATTGCAAGATTCATAACAGAAGGCAATATAGTGGGTGGGGGGAGAGTAATACATATATATAGAGAGAGAGGCAGAAAATTGTATGATTTACAACGGAAGGTATATAGGTCGAAGGAAGGAAGGTGAGGTATTATAACCTGGTCAGTTTGTCTAGGTCCCTATCCAACCGCTCAACCCTAAGTTCTTTTAAATCGTCTATGAAAGCCTGACATTCAAATTACAACGTCTGCAAATCCTCTTTCTGGCGATTGAGAAATCAGTTGGGAGGGAGAGGGGAGGGGAAGAATGAAGGTGGGAGAAAGGGAAAAAGGAAAAAAAACACGAAAATAGATCGCCAGACAACCAAGGCTGTGACACGTAGCGACCATGTAAGAATGATAGACAATATTTTTTAAAAATTATTCATGTTTAAACAATTATCAGAAATAAAAACAATGATAATAATGTCAGCCGTAACGTAAACTATATTTACCCGTACATCCACCCACACCCCTACACATCTTTACGTCAAATATTCATTAGTATTGCACTATTATGGAGTAATAATATCAGCCCCATGAAAATAATTACAATTGCAGATTATTCCAATTAAATCACTTGGAAAACCACCAAACAATCCTAGGAGTGACTACGGCAACTAAATCTAATGGCAGAGCAATCATATCATATCATATCATATCATATCATATCATATCAAGATACCTGCAATCATCAAAGTGTAGTATCTGTTCCGATGGATACTACACGCTGTCCTGTGCAGTTCTAGGAGGTCCACCCTCCCAGGCTTCGCCTCCCCTCTTTGGGGAGGAGTAAGTTTATTGCTTACTGTCTGAGGCGCCCCTACCGGAGAATGCCGATGGGGCTGCCCAGGCAATTTTTAAATAGCCAGAGTGCTCACCTCTCGAGCGCTGGCTTTTAACCCCACTTGCTCGACCCGATCTTGGGTCACATCTTACTTGTGGGAGTAAGATAAAACTGGCCTTGTGCCTAACTCCTAGCGAAGGAGTAAATAAATACCTGCAATCATTTAACACCCAATGATAGCAGTCACAACCAACAATAACTATAATGTTATTATCACGCTATCACCGATCACTATAATGAGGACACCAACATCCCCGCCAATAGTGACAACGGTAACCATGCTACCAGGGACAACAACAATTACAATAATAAAATCAATAATAATTGTCACATTCGCATTTGTAATCCTTATAATAACTATGGCGGCAATAGCCAAGCTGGTACAAATTAGCATAGTGGCATGGATGATCATGGGGGATATTCAAAAGTACTTATGATATAATAGTATAGCAATCCTAACAATCCTACCAATTGGAAGGATACTAATAATAACAATGATAATAATAACAAAAATAAAAGTAATATAAATAATAATAATAATAATAATAATAATAATAATAATAATAATAATAATAAGAAGAAGAAGAAGAAGAAGAAGAACCAGGTAAGTAACCTCTCTGATTCCAGGTATGACAAGGACACAGACCAGAGACAAGAACACCAGAGCGAAAACAGCAAACTGGAAAGATATAGAAAGAAATGGACCACGAAAGAGAACAGACTGGTGATGGAGTGCTACTATAAAAGCCGCTACCCTACAGAAAGAGGCTACCGAAAACGAATGAAACATCTCTGGGACATTGCTAGTGACTACCATACAACGGAACAAAGGATAGCAGATCAAGCAAGACAGATCCTCAAGCGAGGATGGTTCTCGGAGATGGAACTGACGGAAATCAGACAGAAGACTAATGGCGAAACGGAGCAAGAAACACCACCAAAGGAGAGACCACAGGAAGAGGACGGGCAAAACATACACACTGAAACTGAAGAGATTGAAGACTACGGAATCACACAACCAGGGGAGATAGAAGACTGCGGAACCACAGAACCTGCTGAGATAGAACTCAACGAAAAAGAAGCAAGTGAAGTGGAGAACATTAGACGATACATGTTAGAAAACAAAACAAAACTCCCATCTCTCAGGAATGAAGTAGCGAAGAAGTTACAAGCAGAAACAGAAAGAGTAAACAGACTCCTCACACACATCCCAACAGAAACTATTACAGACCTAAACAATCTGATATATGCAGGGGCAAAATCGGTAAGTATGAAACTAAGAAACGAAGAGAATGGACAAAAGAGAGGACCGACAAAACCTGGATGGGAAATCAAACTGAAAACCCAGATCACCAAACTTCGGAAAGAAGCTAAAACCGTGAACAGAAAGAAAGAGGACATGAAACGATTAAATAGCAAAAATCAGAAACGCAAGGAAAAACTAAATGAGAAACATGAAGAAATAAAACAAAGGATAGCAGCAATAGAAGGAAGACTGAGACGATACAGGTACAAATCAGAACAGAGCAAACAGAACAGGACCTTTGAAAACAATGAAAGCCAGTTCTACAAAAACGTAAATGGAGAAAAAACAACAACAGAGCAACCGAACCCAATAGAAACAAAACAATTCTGGAGCAAGATATGGGAAGAACCAAAAAAGCACAACAAGAATGCCCAATGGTTGAAAAACATGCAAGATGAACTGCAGGAAATCGAAGAAGGAACCCAAACAGAAATCAACAAAGAAACGATCAAGAAAACCCTAAGAAAAATGGCAAACTGGAGAGCACCAGGCCACGATGGAATAGATGCATACTGGTTTAAAAAATTCACGACCCTGCATGAAAGAATAGCGCAGAAACTGAGTGGATGTATCCGCAAAACAGACGTACCAGAATGGATTACGGAAGGAAGAACAACACTAATACAAAATAACCCCCAAAAGGGAACGACCCCCAGCAACTACAGACCGATAACATGTCTACCAATAATGTGGAAATTCTCACAGCACAACTGAGAGAACAACTCTACCAATCCCTGGACAAACGTGGACTGCTCCCCGAGGAACAAAAAGGATGCCGGAAAGGACAAAGAGGGGCACATGATCTACTATACATTGATCAAAAGACCCTTAAGGAGGTGAAGAGCAGACAAAAGAACATAACCATGGCATGGATTGACTACAAGAAAGCCTACGACAGAATCCCCCAAACATGGATAATTGAATTCTTAAAAATATACAAGATACCAGACAGGATTATTAATCTCATCCAGAAAGCAATGGAAACATGGAGACTAAAACTGACAGCCGGAGGACAATACCTGTCTGAGATAAAATACAGAGAGGCATTTTTCAAGGAGACTCTCTATCACCACTACTGTTTATAATAGCCATGATGCCACTCAACTACATACTCAGAAAGTGTGATGCCGGATACAGGTTTACGGATACAGAACAAAGAATAAACCACCTGATGTACATGGATGCCCTTAAACTGTTTGCAAAAAAACAAAAAAGAATTGGAAAAGCTGATAAACACAACTAGGATATTCAGCCAGGATATCCAAATGGAGTTTGGAATAGAAAAATCTGCACTGCTAGAGATCAAAAGAGAAAAACTGGAGACGACAGAAGGTATAGAACTCCCCAACCAAGAGGAGATAAGGGCGCTAGGAGAACAAGATAGTTATAAATACCTGGGAGTTCTGGAAGCAGACACATTCAAATATACAGAAATGAAATAGAAGATTGGAAAAGAATATCTACGAAGGACAAGGAAACTCTTAGAAACTAAAATTATGTAGCAGAAACCTAGTAAAAGGGATAAACACATGGGCTGTATCACTAATAAGATACTCTAGACCATTCATAGGCTGGACCAAAGAATAATCAGGCACCTTGACCAAAGGACTAGAAAACTAATGACTATGCACAATGCATTGCACCCAAAAGACGATACGGACAGACTCTACATGAAAAGAAATGAAGGAGGTAGTGGACTGGTAAGTATAGAAGATTGTGTGGAAGACACCAAAAAAGAGCTGGAGAAATATGTAACCCAGAACACGGAAAGACTGATCACCACGGCAAGAGACACCAGCCCAACAAACAACTCCGGAAGTACTGAACCCAGAAACAAAAAGACAAGAAAGGAAAAGTGGGAAGAAAAACAACTACATGGACGCTTTATAAGACTCACAAGCGATGAAGCCAATGAAAACAGCTGGGCATGGCTAAAAAAAGGACACCTGAACAGAGAAACGGAATCTCTGCTGACGGCCGCACAGAACAATGCGATTAGGACAAACTTTATTAAAGCAAAGATAGATAAAACCCAGGAAAACAGCAAATGCCGATTGTGTGGACAAAGAGACGAAACGATAAATCACATAATAAGTGAATGCAGCAAGCTAGCACAAAGGGAATACAGGAACAGACATGACAGCGTGGGGAAAGAAGTACACCGGGAAATGTGCAAACAACTGAATTTCGAATATGCAAAAAAACGGTACAAGCACAAACCAGAAACTGTACTAGAAAACGAAAAACACAAAATCATATGGGATATGAATGTACAAACAGACAAACCCATAACAGCAAGGAGACCGGATATGATAATAATCAACAAGAAAGAAAAATCCTGCAAAATCGTGGTCTTTGCCGTTCCAGCAGACCACAGAGTGAAGATCAAAGAGACGGAAAAAAGAAGCAAATATACTGAACTTGCCAGAGAATTGAAAGGAATATGGAACATGAAGAAAGTCAGTATAACACCAATAATCATAGGAGCACTAGGAACAGTCCCCAAAAACATGGAGAAAAGACTAGGAGAAATAGGAATCAAAGGGATAACTGAGACCATACAAAGGACACTAATGATCAAAACAGCTACAATCCTGAGAAATGTCCTCGAATGCGGAAACCAATCCACATAAGCAACGAATGGAGAACAAACACATGGAAGCACAAAACAACAGAACCGGGGAAAATACAACCGCACGAGAAAGGCGCAAGCATAGGCTGACGCCACGAAAATTATGGACAGAGGGTCGAGGAGGGAAAGCGCAAACCAGACCTCCACTGGAAGAGCGCGGACAGCTCTGGGACCTTGGGGAGGCTTGTTGCCACTCGG
>OY744520.1:182316833-182324333 GCA_963556195.1 Sepiola atlantica | reverse complement strand
AAAAACAAAAAAACTTATAGTCTCAAGTCTTCCAGTGGAAAATCACTCATGTTATATATATATATATATATATATATATATATATATATATATATATATATATACATATATATATATATATAACATAAAGATAGAGGCAAAATGCCTTCATAAAAACCATGTGTTAGATGCAGATATTTTTTTATTAAAGTCAAAATAAATAAATATATATATATGTTGAAATTCTTTGGATTACTACCCTGTGGATGTTATACCTGGATTATATATATATATAAATATATATATATATATATATATATATATATATATATATATATATATATATATATATATATATATATATATATATATATATATATATATATATATATATACATATATATATATACATATATATATATATATATATATATATATATATATATATATATATATATATATATAAACTGTGTTATAAAATTAGAATCCACTGATAATGAGATTTAAAAAAATATATATTTTTTCTAAAAATGTAATCTGGTCCTATACAAATTTTGATTTATCAGAAACATTTGTTGAATTTTGGGAATATCTACTTATGATATTTTGAATGTATTAAATATTAACCTATTAATATATGCAAGTGCTAATCTGCTGTATCGACACAAATCATATACGGAGAATATATATATATATATATATATATATATATATATATATATATATATATATATATATATATATAATCCAGGTATAACATCCACAGGTTAGTAATCCAAAGAATTTCAACCGGGTTTATAAAAATGATGATAATTTTGATGATGATGATGATGATGATAATGATAATGATGATGATGATGATGATGATGATGATGATGATGATGATAATAATAATAATAATAATAATAATAATAATAATAATAATAATAATAATAATAACCGAATGATCTCAGAATAAGCTTGGGGAGATGATTGATGAAAGCTGGGAAGAGGGTTGGCCCCAGAATATGTCTTTGAGGCACGTCAACGTTACTGTCATGTGCTTCAGACTTCCTCAAAGATAAAGGATTTGATGGTTACGAATTCATTGCCAGATACTGTATCGTGAAGAAACCCTTTGTGTCAGACTCTATCAACAGTCTTAGATATGTTGAAAGCTAATACCTTAGAAACAAGTCCTCTATCGAGAGATTCACTAATACTATGTGAGATGACACTCAGTACGTCAGCAGTTTATGTTGCAGGACGAAATCCATATTTCTGTTCACTAAGTAGATTGGTTTTGTTTAGGTTATAGTTCAGCCTTCTCTAAGCGCAGGTTTATCCAAGTGATTAAGGCGACACTCGTGATAGGTGGTTAGCATTAGGGTTAGAGTTAGGGTTAAGGATAATGGTTAGGGTTATGGGTTATGGGTTAGTGGTAGGGTTAGGGTTAGAGTTAAGGGTTAAGGGTTACAGGCTAGGCGTAAGGGTTAAGGGTTAGGGGTTAGGGGTTAGAGTTTAGGGTTAGGGTAAGGGTTAGGCAAAGGTTCGAATCCTGTACAAGTCTAATTCTTCCCTTCGTGTTTGTTTACAATTGTTCCAGTTCAGGATGTAAACATGCGCGATACTGTATATTGGGTGGGGTGCATGGTTGCAATGCATGCAGATGACAGGCCATAATAGGAGAAAATAGATGTCTCTACTTCGAAAAGTTATTACATCTTCAAACGGGGGTTCATGCTGAGAAATAATGACAATTAAAGTCCTAGAAAAAATAATGTCCGCTCCAGATACGAAAGCTCCTGGTCAGTAAGTTTTTATACCCAGTGATAAAACAGCTTACGGCATGATCACGTTGACACACCAGTTCTCGTCAAGTCACCGAAGTTAAGCAAGGTTGAGCCTGATCGGTACCAGATGGGTGACCAAGCCGCTGTATGTAGGAGGATGTCGACACCTCAATGCAAGAACTCCAAAAACATAACGTCGTCATCTCTACTTGCCATCTCTTCATTCGCAATTGTTTAGATCTCTTTTACACTGTATATCCGGCAGATAGTTTTTCATTTTTGTTTAATGAGCCAAGTGGCTTTTTTAATTACAGGAATGATGGAAACTTTCCTGAGATTCCAGTGTTTTTTTCATGTCGTACATACTACCTTGTTATTTAGATTTCTCTCCCCCCCCCCCGCTCTCAGCTCTGTTTACGCCAACATCATTAGGGTGACGAACACCAACTAGAGATGTTACTCCCCCCTCTTGTCCCATATCACTATGTCAGATTTAACAGCGCTGTTGCCACATCTGGGCTGGTGCACCATCTACTAGTCTCTCCCTCCTTGACAAGGTCAAAAAAAGAGTCGCCAACCTAATAGGTCCCTCACTGTCAACCAAGCTCCAGCCCCTGTCCCATCGCCGCAATGTTGCATCCTTATGTTTGTTTTACAAATACTTCAATGGATTATGCTCCGATGAATTGGCTACTCTAGTGCCCCCTCGACGTAAATTCACTAGACCAACTCGACAATCAACCAAATCTCATTCATTCACTGTGGAGGTCCCCAGATGCCGGAGAGCCTTCTACTCAAATAGCTTCTTTCCTCGTGCTGCTGGTCTCTGATACTCCCACACTGCCACCTGTTTCCATGACAGTACTGACATGCAGAAGTTTAAAACTAATGTAAACAGACATCTCGCTGCGCAGATCCCAATTTAGGCTGACACCCCCCACCTTCTCCCCTTTTCTTTTTTCTCAGTAGCCCATTACGTCTACAGTGGGGGCCTGCCTTGTTTGGGGTGAACCATGTTAAAAAAATTGTTTTTAAATATATTGTTGTAGGAATTGCATAGTCATAGTGGCTGATACGTTACTTATTTCTGACAGTTTCCTCTTGTATATGTTCTCAGGACTTGGTGCTACACTGAAAATTCTATTTTTTGCAGATGGTCAAGTAGAGATAGTTACGCACTCCATTGTGTCGCACTGTATAGCAGAACCATACAACTGGATTTCAGATGGCTCACGTTCTCTACTTCTGTGTGATTATATACACATTTAAAATAATATTACTATATTATTATTATTAATAATGTTTTTATATAATACATATTTATGAAGCTCTACCTAGTATGAAGCACTTTTGAAAAACTATTGGTTTTAAATTCATTTTTGTACCTTTGAATCTGAACAAAAATCTGAAACATGTAGCATCAATGCCGGCATGCCTCAGGGATTCATTCTGGGTCCATTCTTCTTCCTGATCTTCATAAACAATCTTCCAAATCATATTCTGAGATCATTCGTTGATATCTATAGAGACGACACAACTATTTATAGAGAAAAACTCCGAAGAATATTGATCGTCAAGATCTTTCTGGCTCTTCCTCCTTTCAGACTGGGATCACGTTGTGCAATGACGAAAAGGATGGCTGGTTACTTTTAACGCCTCCAAAACCAAATTTCTCTCTTTTCACCATTAGTGTTCGGATCTTCACCCAGACACAATAAATGGTTCGCTTCTTTTGATAAGCAAGGATTGACTTTCACTCCAGACCTGAATTAGAAGCCCTACATCGGTACTTTTCCCAAGAGCGAATTCACCGGACGATAACAACGGTAACCATCGGATTCCATGTTTCGAACTGTCTTCATTTCGTGAGTCGCTAAAGATTTAAGATGGGTCGTAAGAACCTTTTCTAAATAGTAATAGTCTACCCATGTCAATGAAACCATGGTATGCCCCTGGAATTTATATGACGTATAGTTTTGACATTAATATTTTATATATATATATATATATATATATATATATATATATATATATATATATATATATATATATACAAATTAATACACATTACCCTTTATTATAGAGTGGATGATATTTACACCATGCATAACTAGTTTCAGCCAACCTCATGTATAAACATATGCAGACATAAAAAGAATGAAGTACAAAAACATTTACCATGAGATTCGGTATTAAATAATCGGAAAAGTGATGATATGCCGTAAAACTGAACCCACACTTTATCCGCATTTTCCCAACCTTTTTCTCGAACTGCTAAAAGTTCCTATCGTACTCTCGTATGAATTCTATTAAATCGCACCAAGGTGTTTCTTCTTCTCAAGGAGTGTGTGTGTGGAGGGGGGCATGAAAGAGAACATCATAAAACATTTGTGCACCAGGGGTGGGGTTTGCATTGGGGAGGGAGGATACCAAGGAGACGACGGCGGTAAGGCGGTAAGACGTGGATTGCAGTTTTTGTCTTGTGGCCCCGTCAGCTAGGGACTTCCGTAAGTAGATAGACACAATTAAAAATGACGGTTCTACAGGAGTGGGCGTGGGCGTGAGCGTGGGAGAGGCAGAGGGGTGAAGGGTTTGAGATGGGGTAGGTCGGAAAGAGTGGGTCGCGGCTTCTAACGCCGGTTCCATGACCCGCCAGCAGATGAAACAGTCGATAAAGACGGGCGTGTTATGAAAATTGAATAATTCATTTAAGAAGAAAAAGAAGAATTAGAAAAAGAAGAAAAGGACTACTACTACTACTACTACTACTACTACTACTACTACTACTAATAATAATAATAATAATAATAATAATAATACTAATACTAATACTACTACTACTACTACTACTACTACTACTACTAATAATAATAATAATAAGAAGATGAAGAAGAAGAAATAGAAGAATTACAAAAGAAAGAAGTAGAAAGAATAGGAACAATAACCTTATTATTTCTACTACTATTTTATTTATCTTCCTCCCACAAGGTAAGATGTGACACAAGGTCGGGAAAGTGGAATTTGAATAGCCAACGCCCGAGATGGTGAGCACTCTGGCCTACAAAACATGCCTGGGCAGCCCCGTCGGGATTCCCCGGTAATGGCGCCACAGGCAGTAAGCAATAAACTTACTTTTCCCCAAATACGGGAGGCAAAGCCTGGGAGGGTGAACCTCCTAGAACTGCACAGGACACACCCATAGACCGGCGTGAATCAAGCCCCGAAGGCCAAGACAATACCGTTCTATAGGGTGCAGTATCCATCGGAACAGATACTACACTTTGATCTTGGCCAAAGTTACTCATAATTGTAATAAGAATAAAAAAGGGAAGAATAGGAAAAACAAACAAAAACATTAAAAGAATAGAAATAAATAATGCTACCATTTATTCTACTACTACTACTATTACTACTACTACCACTACTACTACTACTATTAATAATAATAATAATAATAATAATAATAATAATAATAATAATAATAATAATAATAATAATAATAATAATAATAATAATAATAATAAAGAAGAACAAGAACAAGAAAGAAACTAAGAAAATGAGAACTACTACTACTATGAACAATAATTAGAAGATTAAAATGTTTATTCGAAGGAAAGAACAAGTGATAAATAAGAGAGAGAGAGAGAGAGGGGGAGAGAAAGAGAGAATGGATGAAAAGGGGGTTGAAGGGGAAGACGAAATAAAGTTTCTAAAAATGCAAAAGTTGCAAGATGAGCGTTAATTGAATTGGTTGTTAACTTTTCAAAGAATGAAATCGAGTAGATAACATCTCTATACTAAACTGGGAAGACAAGGTATCGTATGTCCGTACTTTCCTGTCGACCGTCTGTTTGCAAGAGTTAACATTTAAACGTAACTCTTACAAAATCACTTTTAATAGAAAATTTAAATTTAGTTCAATTAATTCACCAAACAATACTATAATTATTTACGTTTGAAAATGCTTGTCTTTTTTCTTGATCTTTTTATTTTAATATTTCGTACATGAATGTCTCATGTACAAACATTATCCGCTGTTAGCGTCTTTCGTGAGCTGGATTTTTCCCACACTCAGAACTGACCTTCTATCTAACTTTGCCCTCTTGGAGAGCCAAGTATAAAGGGAGATATACGGAGCGGGTACATAACAAATAGGGCGTGGAGATGTATGTGTATGTTTATCGTGTGTGCGAGCGAATGAGATTCGGGAGAGAGATAGAAAGAGAGAGAGAGAGGGGGAGATAGAAAGAGAGAGTATGGTAATAAGCAGCGAATTTTGTTTTTAGTATTAACATTCAATTGGACAATAATTCAAATCAACAAATCATGTGTGCGAGAATATTTACTACCGAAATTTCGCGCGTAATATAAACACCTGGGCATAGTATTTTTCTCCAACCTTTCCGGTTTCTGTCACGGTCGACGCACGTGACAACGATCGTAACACAAAATAGTCTCAGCCTCCGGGTTAAAAGCATAGTGACAGAACTACTGTACGCACAACGGCAACATATACACACGTACACACAAGTTTGTAGACACACACATACACACACACCCTCTCTTACTGACAAAACAGAGACAAGATTATATACGCACATCTACAATGCATACCCCATTTTTATATACTGTCACACGTAAACTAACACGACTCCATCCCAAATGAACATGCTTACTCACATTCTGCTCACAGATAAAGCAACTGTTTCTTCACCTAGAACGATTTTGGGACACTCTGAACTCTCATTTATTACGAGCCATTTCTCATTCGTTGTCTTAACAAGTTGTCTTTAAAGTTTAATTATTTTTGTATGGATAGATTTTGTCATTATTTTTTTTTATATTGCTTTCCCCTCTACATTTTACGTAGCAAGGATCAATTCTAAATTCTATTAAAAAGAATAATTTTGTAAAATAATAATTTTGTAAAAAAAAACGACATGCACTTCAGGGTTCTTGGTTACATTCTATTCATAAAATAGTGTAACAATTCTTGAATGTTTTTCATTGCAAGACGGAATTTTTAAAATACACCGAATTAGTTGTCCAATTAATAATTCCAAAACATCTCACTAAAATATAAAATGTAAATAAATAAACTCACTAGCAAATATATACTCCCTCTGGTCGCATATATTTGCTAGTACATATACTATAATGCTCCTCAAAGAAGGAGGCAATGCTTGGAAAAATAGTATCATGACGAACGAACATACACTACAATACTAGCTCTGAAATAAAGAGATACTACACTATCACCTCCCCCTAAATAAGGAGAAAGTAATCGGAGGATGGTATCATAATATACTAAAGTACCGCACCAAAAAAGGAGGTAATGCCAGGGAAAATGGTATCATTACGAACGAATATATACTGCACTGCCCTCAAAAGAAGAGCTAATGCCTTGGAGGATGATTTCACAACAACAGAACATATACCAGTAGGGTGTAATGTCAGAGACTATGGTCGCATAACAACAGAACAGATACTACACTACCGCTTCCACAAAGGATAAGGTAATGCCTTGGAAGATGGTAACATGACAAGAGACCAGATACTCAACTACATCCGACTGAATTGAGCATTAAACGATAGTACAATAGTACAATTACTACAAGTACTAGTAAAGTTTCGACTTCAGACATATACCAAATCTACATTAGTAATAGATAGTAACACATTCTTAAAACGGGATGCATTCTGGGAAAGATTCAAGAGTCGGTCGTCACTTCCGCCGACAAAACTAAGC
>OY744520.1:182304333-182311833 GCA_963556195.1 Sepiola atlantica | reverse complement strand
GAACATAACGAAAAGCCACCATAAAGGACTTAAACAGATTGACGAGACAATTTATTTCCAAATCTGCAAAAAGATTTCTTGCTGGAACGGCGAAAGTGTTATGGTACAGCTAAAGTTAAGGGAAATGACTTGATGTTCAGAAAATAAAACTCCAACTAAAAACATCCAAAAGTTTAGACTACTATGAAATGATACTACTACTACTACTACTACTACTACTACTACTACTACTACTACTACTGCTGCTGCTACTACTACTACTACTACTACTACTACTACTACTACTAATAATAATAATAATAAAATTATTTTTTTTTAAATGAGGAAAGAGAAAAGGAAAAAAATTAAGGAACTGAAAGAAAAAAAAGGGAAAAAATTAAAAATTTAAAAAAATTAATTAAAAAAAAAAAATTAATTAAAAAAAAATTATTTTATTTATTTATTTTTTATTTTTTTAATGGTGCCGGCCTAGGCTGGCACTTGGAGTTTTAGGAATCTTTATATGTAGATTCCTTATTTTTTGTTATTATAAGGAACACACACATACATTGCCATTTATATATAGAGTTTGATTAAAACATATATTCGTACAGTTTAAAAATCCTTTATTGCTTTTTTTTACAATAAGTATATAAGATAAACCAAAGGAACATTAAAAAAATACTAAATAAACACAATTTTGGGTTGACCTCTATTCGACAATAAAATTATAAGTTTTCAAAATACTCTCACCCCCCCCCCAAAAAAAAAAAATTAATTAAATGATTACAGATAAAATTCTTTTTCAGACTTCAAACGTTCGATACTTATCTATGTTTGCTTTGTTCAAAGAAGAAAAGTATGTTTATATATCTATATAATAGAAAGATTTACTATAAAGATGCTTATTCGAGACTCTTTGAAAGTACCTTAACCATATATATATCAGGAAGTAAATTATGGAAAAAAAAGGTTATACCTTAGTCTTGGCTCTGTCGAAGCTTGTTTTTGTCAAGCGAAATATTAGCTAAAAAAAAAATCAAGATGAAGAAAAAAAACAAAAACGGAAGGTATTTTGAAATATTTTGTTAAATGTTTCGAAATATTTTTATTTTTCTTTTGATTTAATTACTCCCATCTAATACATGGTTTTTGAAGGTATTTTTGCCTCTATATTTATATTATATATATATATATATATATGTGTGTGTGTAAATTCGTAATCCGAGGCAGGAGCAATGCGATATAGGTACCGGAAGGTGGAGCAGATTCACAAAAATAAATGAGAGGAGAAAATATTAATGGAATCTCAAATCAATTTATTAATATTTTACGGTTTAAATACCAAAACAGTAAATAGAAAAAAGGTTTACTGTCAAGCAATTTAAATGATCCGGAATACACTTTAATTTCGAGAGTGGCCCCTTCATTATCAAAAGTAATCAAAAATATTACCGAGTGGTCGAAAAGGCGAGTTGGACACAACTGTTCGTCAACAGTTGTGTCCATCTCGCCTTATTTTTGTTCATCTGTTCACACTTCTGGTACGTATATCGCATTGCTCCTGCCTCGGATTACGAACTTACATTTCTATTTACCAGCAATGCTTCAAGCAAACTACAATATCCTTATATATATATATATATATATATATATATATATATATACATATAATATTTATATATATATATATAATATTGATATATATATACATATAATATTTATATATATATATATATACATATAATATTCATATATATATATATATATATATTTATTTACACACATATATATATATAGTATTACAAATTTAAAAATGATATATATTAAAAAGACATATAGTTTTTATAATATCTGAAATGTTTTCAATTGTAAGCTCACTGAAGCTGTATTACAGGATTTAGAACATATATATATATATATATATATATATATCCTCGAAAAAGTAGAGCATTGTAAGTGTAGTACTAGCACAGCATGACGTCACTAGCTTTAAATGCATCGTTCCTTGCTCAAAAAAGTAGAACGCTCTGGACGTCATAGTCGCCGATAACGTGTTAAATTATCACTGTTTATTCGCTATTTCAAATTGGCCGTGTGGTTAAGGCGTCGGATTTGAGTTTTAACATACTCGTAATCCGGGGTTTCGAATCGCATGACCGGTAGTGAATAGTCATACCTCTATGCTGATGAGTCCCGATTATTAAAAAGGACGAAACGTATACGTACATAGATAATAAACAATAACAAATAGTTATCATTATTATTTGTTGCTGCTTGAAAAAGTAGAGCACTGTAAGTGTAGAATTAACACAGCATGACGTCACTAGCCTTAAATGCATCGTTCCTTCCTCAAAAAAAGTAGAACGTTCTGGACGCCATAGCCGCCGATAACGTGTTTATTCGCTATTTCAAATTGGTCGTGTGGTTTAGGCGTCGGATTTGAGTTGTACAAGACTCGTAATCCGGGGTTTCGAATCGCATAACCGCTAGTAAATAGTCATAACTTTATGCTGATTAGTCGAGATTTAAGAACGAAACGTATACGTACATAGATAATAAGCAATAACAAATATTTATTATATATATATATGCATTCGATTGATCATGAGGACTTTATCCCAAACCATAATTTTTATTGGTTTTAAAAACTTCTTAGATGATTTTTTTTTACATCTCTCATTTTAAACACAAAAGTTATCTATTCAAATTTAATATTCATTCTTATTCCTTACACGTGTTTCATGGCACAAATCGGAGGTGTATTTATTATTCGTTAAATTTTGTTAAAATTATTGTTGCAGTGTATCTTGTTGAATAGTAAAATCATGTAATAACAAAAACACCGAAAAACGGTGAAATTACAGATTGAGTTCAAATATAAATTCGGCAAATTGAAGTATATAAAGGGCAAACACCACTTATGAAAAAAGAATGAGAAAAATTCCATCCCCAATATAATAATCACACGAGATATTTTATTAGCAATAAATAACATTGTTCTAACTTTATGTTACTATGTGATAGAAGTTAGGGGGATTTTTGTTTTAGTTATTCATTCATTTTGTGCTATATATTTAGGGACAACGAAAACACTGAAAGCAAGTTAAAGTTACACTGTTAGAAGGTAGACTAAAAATCTAGACCGCAAATTTATTTAACTTTTTATTTTTACCTTTTCAAGTGTCTATTTTTATTGCCTTAGGTAATACTGCGGTGCAACGGATTATTCTAGGCGAATCGGATCATAAGATCAGTAGAATTGCAGAATTCGAATTTTCGATCCCAAAACCAGATTTTAGTCGCAACTATAAAATCAGTAGTACAGAGTCGTTTGAATTATTCGTAAAAACATAATCCTATATTTTTTACATTCTATTTCATTTATTTCGAATAATATTCTCCTTCTCAGACAACACTGATCACATTTTAGTGTTTTTTTCTATATACTTTATGAGGGGGTCTATTTGTCTTTAATCTCTTCTCTGCTATTTTTATAGCCGCTCTTGAAAATGACTATGTTGTAGTCAGCTGGGAAGCAGTCCACGTAATTGTGTTGCACAAACGGGTAGTTTTATAGAAATAAATTTGCACATGACGGCTCCGCTTAGTTTTTGGCACACAGAGGGAGAAAGGGAAGTTATTGGCAGTGATTGTAGGTAGACGAGTTTTTGCTGTGAATGTTTTACAGGCGGGGGGCATAGATTGGAGCCCAGTCGACCATCTACCATGAAAATAACGATAGAGCAAAGAAAGACTAGCAACGCCTCTTCTGTGAGAAAGCGGCTGTAGGGAAGAGATTAAAATATGTATTTTTATATATGTATATGGATATATATGTTCATCTTGTAAATATATAAATAGGTGCGTATGCGCGCACGTGTGTGTGCGTGTGTGTGTGTGTGTGTGTGAGAGAGAGAGAGTTTGCGATCTGTATCCATCTTTGCTTACACATATTTTGTATATCAGCCTATCGTGTACATCAAATAGTTATGCCTCCAGAAACCGTTGGCATATTTTCGGTCGAGTGTTTTTGTAGTTTGGTGTAGGCAACGCCACACAAATGTAGATCACAGTGTTGATATTTTCAAATATGGTCCGTAAGATTAGGCGCATCTTTTCAATGACACAAAGGAAAATATATATTTACTCGTGCAACTCAAAAGAAAAGAGAGTGTCGTTTTTTTTAATCATTAGAAATAAACGGCCTTTTTTTCCATGGGAGAGATGCGAGACACCGGCTGAGGTAGGGTCCAAGTATTGCAGAGATGGGAGTTATCTCCCTTGCTGGCGGCTCGGGGCGCTGGTGGCAAGTTAAGCTCACGTATCAGATTTTTATCAACGCTTGGAAAACAATGGCTTCCATTAAAATCTTTTTTATCTGGAAACCTTTTTTTACTCAATATTCAAGTATGTTCTCTCATTCACTGAGTCTCTCTATCTTTTTTCACCGATACATCATCTCTGCTTCTCTTTCTCTCTCTTTCCTCTCTCTCTCTCTTTCTCTCTCCCCCCCTCTCTCTCTCTCCCTCTCTCTATCTATACCTCTCTCTCTATCTCTCTCTCTCTTATCGATGTCTCTAGGTATTTAAAAAAAAATTAATATTTATTTATAAAAATATTATTGTTTATCAGCCCCCTCCCCACAAGGGCTGGGCACTTTCGAGTAGCAGTACAAATAGCTATATGCGAGATCCGAACACCGTTTCGTAAGATCACTCTATCTGCCTGGTGAATAGCAGCTTGTCGCTATTTACAGTTAAAGTTACTCTATATTTACTAACTAATTGACGATGGCCGATTGGATATGATCACCGACTACGAATCAGTGGCGATTTGTGTTCGGGGTTCGCGCCTACCGACCGTCGGGAATTAGTTCCTTGACTGAAGATTGCGTTAGCATGAAACATCGATGTCTCTAAGTATTTAAAAAAAAGCTAATATTTATTTATAAAAATATTATTGTATATATATATATATTTATATAATGAATTACTATAACATTTATATACTAAATCTACGATGATAATAAGTAACCAAAATGGTTCAGACAAATTATTTTATGCCGAACGTATCAGAGTAAGGTAACATTTTGTTAATTTGAATCATTATAAAGTTGATAGGCGCCCCAAACCTCTTAAACACAGGCATTGTCATCCATTGGCTGATACAAGTAAATAAGTGCGGATGGCGTAATAAAAACAATGAATCTGATTGGTTATTAGCTAGAGAAAGCATTAGATAATAAACAAGCAGCTTGTAAACAAAATTAGCCTGTTGATTTCCCCCTGGAATAAAACATAAACGTTTCTATGTAGCTTCCTTTCCATGAATATATTTCATACTAATTTATTTTAACGGTAAAACATTTTTTAAATATTACATAGAGAAGTAAGCTACATATTTTGTTCACCAATATAAATACATACATATATGTATACATATACATATATATTGGTAAACAGAATATGTAAATTTGTATATATATATATATATATATATATATATATATATATATATATATATGCGTGTGTTTGTGTGTGTGTTTGTAAATACATATACATATGTAAATATATATATATATATATATATATATATATATATATATATATATATATATATAGTCTTGGAAGTTTCTCAACCATTAAAACTATTTCAAAAAAACAAACCAAAAAACAAAAAGAAAAACCATAAGTCTCAAATCGTTCAGTGGAAAATCACTCATGTAAGTTAATTTAACTTTTACAGTTATTATATTAGTTTGTTTCTAACATTTTTAAGGGATCATCAGTTGTTTACTATGAAAAACTGTTTCTGGAATTTAAAAACATAACAGTATTTAATTTCATGGCTTCCCAGCAGAGTTGATCAGACCCCACTTCCCTTAAAAGACAAAAACATAATCGTTCCGTATACTAAACCTAAGTTTTGTTCCGTATAAATGTTTGCTAACTTATATTAGTTATTAAAAAACAAAACAAATCCTCCTTACCTGTGTTGTTCGTCTGTCTAATAAAATGTATCCGTTACTTACAAAACTGTTGCTGCATTTTAAAGTGTGTAGACGAATCCATTACACTACTTTTTAGGTGATTAATGTATTTTTAGTTCTAGTTTTATATTAAAAATATAAAAAATATCAATATATCCAAATATTAAAATAAATAAATTTTTTAATTACATATATATACATATATATACTTTTAGTCCTTTTTTCTCCCCCTCCTCCTTCTCCGCCTCCTCCTCCTTTGTTGTTCAATTCCTTGTCATCAATTTCAAATAAATACTAATCCTCCTAGCCAACTCACAGCGTTCATAAGCTTAACTGCCGATTTTTTCTCTTTCTTCTTTTTTTAAACTCACAGCGCCTCCAACCGGCGTTCATAAGCCAACTGTCCATCCTTTCACTTTCTTCTTCTTCTTCTTCTTCTTCTTCTTTTTCTTCTTTTTTTAAACTCACAGATTTTCCAATTGGCGTTATAAGCTAGCTGTCGATTTTTTCTTTTTCTTCTTATTCTTTTTTAACTTTTTCAACATTTATTTCCTTCTTCATCCCTTTCTACTGTCTATTATACGTAACTATTTTTTATATAATTAGTATATGTGTTATATATATACGATTATACATATTCTACATTATTTTTATTTATATTTAGATAGCTTTGGATTTGCTCTATCAATGTATTTTGATTAATTTGATGAGACTTAAAAGCATCAGGATGGCGAGTAATTGCCTTATTTAATTGTCTAAATATGTTATTCTGATCGCCACCTTGTTTATTCATTCTTATTATTAGGTCAGAAATTGGGGGCATAAAATCTACCAATTTTAAAGTAACACGAGCAATCCTCAGAAATTCGGACATAATACTCCCGTAAAATATATACACAGGGCAGGTACTATTTTTATGTGGCATCCGCACGATATATATATATATATATATATATATATATATATATATATATATATATATATATATATATATCAAAACTTAACACATACCAGACAATACTTTTATTTCGTTATTCATTGGCCAATTCAATTAAGGCTGTTGTCTTGTATGTGTTACGTTTTGTTATATTTTATTCATATATGTTTGCTCTATAGTTTATATACACTAGGATCCTAATTCTGAAATATGACATTTGATATGTATTTATATCTCAATATTATTTGAACTGAGATTTTCATTAGGATTGAACCTGTAACGTAACTTCAATTCAATATATATATATATATATATATATATATATATATATATATATATATATATAGAGAGAGAGAGAGAGAGAGAGAGATAGATAGATAGATAGATAGATAGATAAATAAGTAGATAGATAGATAGTTTAATATAAATATATTAATCTACGTTCACGTGCTTCGCTGTATTTACAGCTCATCAGCGTGACTGACGATGGCAACATTCGAATCCGTAACATCATTGTCTGTAGTCGGAGGTGTTACCGCTGAGTCTCGAAGATTTACTTGAAATACTTGACGTTTTTTATCGCTTGAATCTT
>OY744520.1:182241833-182296833 GCA_963556195.1 Sepiola atlantica | reverse complement strand
TAGCAGCATGGACAACTATTTACTGGTCCATATAATTTTTTTCTAAATTCGTAAAATCAATAAAACAACATTTGGAACCATATGATTTTGGTATCTGTGTTTATTGTAAATGAAATAGCTGTCAACGTGGGAGACATGATAATGATAGCCGATCGTTTACATAAGAAAAGCTGATTATAAAACATTTCTGCGAGCTGCGGAGAACATGCTGGATGAGGCAATTTCAAAGGCATATCATTCTTTTAGATCTTCGTTATTTTGTGCAATATCAGGTTTATCGTTATCATGAAAAAGAATGGGATATACCACTTTGAAACCGTTTTTTAATATTTAACAATTTACCAAGCCTTTTATTTCACAATAGATTGTAGCAATAATTCACATAAAAGTCGAAAGAAATTACGAAGTTTGCTACTTGAAATACCCACAACATTAATTTAAAATAAAAAGTGAACTCACGCGCGTCAATAATCAAGTATACAAATTTGTGTTTCTTTCTCTATATATGTGCGTGTGTGCCGTGGATTTTTTAAAACTCAGTTTCTTTCCTCATTTCACAAACATATCCAGTGTTCACTTCATTAAATTCAAACAAAATTTACCTAATTTTTTTTTCGTTTCTTCTTTCTCTATTCCTCATTGGCCGTCGTCGTCTTGATTGTTGTGTTGTGCCGTGGATTTTTAACTCAATTTTTCGTTATATCTCGCTTCTCAACCGCCGATTATCTTAGTATGATATATCTGTGGACAAATGTGTTTCTTACGACAAAAAGGGGAGTCAAGGCAGAGGTTAAGAGGATTCTGAAATGCTTTTATTGATCTTCTCCATGTTAACAACGTTGGGAGAGAGGTCCGTGCTATCTTATGTACTTAATATCTAATTATCCTGCTGCCAAGTTGAAGCACAAGTTTATATTCGACAGACAGAAAGAGGGGTTTTTCCTTGGCTGATAACAACTTAATGTAACGTTTCAGACCATATTTCAACACGTCTACACGTTACGACGTTCCATGGTAGACTGACAATTTAGGTAACAAGCATATTCGCTTGTCCGGCTCACATGCTGTTCCAAGACCGAATAAATGAAAACTATATTTTTCTAACAGTCCCCAATGTGACGTCATAGTAACTTTGTCTTGTCAACCAATCACATAACCGTATTTTTACTCGTTTTTAGATTTACCTTTGCCGGCAGATCTTTCATCTCAGCCAAATCCTGTTCATATGTTATTAAATTTAGAGTGAATCATTCAACAAACTCCCGGATAATACTAACCTGAACTTACGTTCTTAAACTGACCGCGGCCACAATTCATACTAGCTAGTGTACGCCTTTATCATTATCTAACAAATCCTCACAGAAACAATAATAAACATGAGAGAATGGATGAATCAACATAGAGTTGGGAAGGTGAGACAAATACATAGATAGTTACGAGAAATGGGTGACTTTTTCAATATTTTATTTAACTTAGTTCCCCTAAACAAGGCAAGTTACCGTTGCAGACTACGGAGCTACCGAGAATTAGGGTGACAGTTTTGAGGGCTATCCTAAATTGGGGGTATAGAGCGAGATGCTTGTTTACATTAGACTAAAATTTCTTCATGTCGGTACAGTCGGAGAAACGGAACAGGAAGGGAGTTCCAAAGGCCAGCAGCAAGGGGAAAGACGCTATTGGAGTAGAAGGTTCTCCTGCATCTGGGGACTTACATAGTGAATGGATGGGATTTAGCTGATTGTCGAGTTGGTCCAGTGTATTTACGTCGAGGGGGCGCCAGAGCAACAAGTTCATCGGAGCACATTCTATTGTAGTATTTGTAAAACAAGCCCCAGGATGCAGCATTGCGACAATAATGAGGGACCTATTAGATTAGATACTCTTTTGGGAGCCTTGTCTACGAGGGAGAGACTAGTGGAGGGTGCACGAACTCAGATGTGACAACAATACTCCATACATGGGCGGATGGTTGCTTTGTAGAGATATAGGATACTGTCATTTGTGAGAAGTTTTCTATCACTGCAGCAGCCTTGGCAATGTCTTCTATGTATTTGTTTCAATTTATGTTACCTGTTAATTAATAATAAATTACGGCCAATTAGAACGATGGTATTTTTAAGCATTAGGTTTTCAAGAAAAAAATCAGTACTGACGTCATCAATTCACAGTTTCACCGGACTGGCGAACATTAACGAACTTTACCGAACGTACTGAATGTACTATTAGTGATATTTTAATTTTTTACATTTTTTGCGAAGAAGTAATTTCATGAAAGAAACTCTTGATTTCATTCTGTATTTGTAAGTGTATTTTATGTTTTTTTTGTGTTTAACTTTGGTTATTATGGATATAGTTTGTATCTTTTTTTTCAATTTATTCAACGTAAACTGCGTTACAAACGTTTTGTGTGCTTTTTTTGCCCGGAAGTTTAATTCGTTTTTTTTTGTTTGTTTTTACGCAAACTGTTTTTGATTTTTTTCCATTTTTGCTATCACCGCATTTTAGTCTTTATTATTTCATAAGTGTACAGAAGTGACTAAATCTTTATTTTTCCTAACCTTAAATAAACCTAACCTAACTAGCCTTGACACTAACTGACCTCAGTCCAATACTATCTAACCCTAACCCTAACGAAAACTAACCTTAAACCTAATCATAACTATCCCTAAACCTAACTGACCCTTACGCTAACTAACTCTAACCCTAACCCTAATTAACCCTAACCCTAACCCTAACCCTAAGCCTAACCCTAACTAAGCTTAACTAAGCTTACCTCTAACTAAGCCTACCTCTAACCAAGCGTAAACCTAACCCGACAGTTTGCGTAAAAAGGACAAATTAAACTGGCCGTCAGAAAAAAAACACGCAAAACAAACGTTTATAACACAGTTTAGTGTAAATAAATTGGATAAAAAATACAAAAGCTGTTTATATCTCAAATAATAAAAACAACAATCAAAGTACGCTTCCCCCAGAAAAAAGGTACTGATATCGATCCTGAACTAGTTTTCGTGAGGTTCGACTCGGAAGCGTTCGGCTGTCCTACGCAAACGCCCGAGTGTTGACGAGCCGAATGGTACCAGACGACAATTTTGATACGGTGCTGCGTCCTGTGATTGTAAGTTATATGTTCAAGAAATTTTCTAAAAGAAACAACAAAAAAAAAAAAAACAAGCAAAACATAGCGAATTTACTGTTATCAAATACATTTTTTTTCATACGTTGCTGCGTCCTATAATTTTTAGTTATAGTTGCAAGAAATCATTAAACAACAAAACAAATAAAACAAGCAAAACAGAACGAAATTACTGATATCAAATAAATATTTTTTAACCATAACCCTAAACCCTAACCCTAACCCTAACCCTAACCCTAAACCCTAACCCTAACCCTAACCCTAACCCTAACCCTAACTTGAACCCTAAACCCTAACCCTAAACCCTAACCCTAACCCTAACAACAAAAAAGAACAAAACAAGCAAAACATTATCATCATAGGACGCAGCACCGTATCAAAATTATCGTCTGGTACACATTGGCTCGTCAACTCTCGGGCGTTTGCGTAGGACAGCCGAACGCTTCCGAGTCGAACCTCACGAAAACTGGTTCAGGATCGATATCAGCACCAAAAAAAAAGAAATGCAAGGTGGATCTTGAAAAAAGTAAATTTAAGTAAAGGTTAATGAAAAAGCATCCAGAAAATTCCAAATGAACAGTTGCAAAAGTATAAAAAAAACAAAAAAAGTAATTCAAGCAAATGGTATCTACAAATTTCAAAATAAACGGTTGCAAAAGTAATGAAGTCGGAAATTTACCTTTCTAATTGATTAAAAACTGGCTGGTAAGAAAATTATAAGCGCCTTATATATTTCGGTAATAGTCGGAACGTCAGAACTTAATTCGGTTTTCTCCGTTCGTTGTCGGAACTGTTTACGCCTCGATTGCAAATCTATGGATACCTATTCCTAAATACGCACCAGAACAACTTAATCTTTTTTGTTCGAACATAATACTATCCCCCCATCGAGATTCATTTGTATTTTGTGTTATTAAGGTATATAGGAAAAAGCTTTAGGGAAACAAACGTTGATGACGTCACCTTTAGAATTATTATAGATGAAACTGTTACATAACGAGTGCCGAGTTAAAATGGAAAAGTTTGAGTGACACCTTAAGGGTCAGAGATGACCTCAAAACGGAAGTCGATGAAACCACGTGACTTCAGGCCTGGGAGGGTTTCTGTCTCTTTGTCTGGCGTGCTTCAAGGAGGAAAGACGTGTTGACGGCGCCCTCTCCAGTGTTACTGGATGTTGCGAGACGAGCTATCTATCTATCTATCTATCTATCTATCTATCTATCTATCTATCTATCTATCTATCTCTCTCTCTCTCTCTCTATCTATCTATCTATCTATCTATCTATCTCAAGCTTGCGAAAGTAACCCACCCCTCTGATGTTTTCTGTGACTGTCCTCTTTTTAAATAGACCTTTTAATTTAAAATGATAAAACAAACAGCGGCGTATTAGTGATTTTATCCACAGACGATCAACAATCTGGGCTCGACGATGACAACACAGGTGTAGAAGGGAACATACAGTTATCGATAAGCGCAAATATAACGTAACAAATACTGACCTAACGGGTCAGAATTTTAATAAAAAGCAAAAACAAAAAAGTAAAAAAATATATATACTTAGAGGATGTTAAATGTTACTTTCCCGAAGTCGTTGCAAACTGCAACAAATTCCGCTTAATGGATTATTCCAATTAGCGGAAGTTAATTAATGAAAGTAATTATTTTTACAAACTCTTATCTATGCAAGAAAGCGTGAAATAAACGATAGAAACAAGAAGAAAAACGTTGAATTCCTGTTAAGATAATTACCATCACTTAAAAACGATAAACAAATCGATACATCTTTTGCCTCTTCTACGTGTGCTTATCCATGTTAATCATCAGTTTCGACTCTTCATACGAATCTTATCGACTAGCTAAATACCCGTCCCATGGACAGTATTAGATTATAAATTACTAGATGCACCTGCCCGGCGTTGCCCGGGATGTTGTGAGTTATTATAGTTTTTGTTTTTTATATGTTTACACAATCTGTAACTTAAGGTAGATTAGGACCTGTGGCGTAACGGATATCAGTGCTGAGTATAATCAGTTCTAAGTGACACTTTTCTGGAGGCTGTAGTTTCAAAGTGTTTATACTTGCACGCAATATAAGTATATATATATATATATGTAAAATGTGTGGTTTATCGTTCAAGTTTCAAAGTAATGCATGGAAAGTTAATAAAATTGAAATATAAGCCAAATTAGCAATACAAGATTAATTTTTCTTTTTTTTTCTTACATTAATCCTATCGATTACGGAATAAAATTCCTTCTTCAGGGGTGACCAGTATTGAGTCATTTTTTTTTTCATCAAAAAACAAGAATAAAGAAACTTATTTCTTTGTTAATTTGATAAACGTCTTTGATGGTACGACGCCACCGCCGTGCTGTTACAGATGGCGGCTAGGACTAAAAAACCGGTGTCGAACGAGAAATGCGCTGGCACGCTGTCAAGTAAAATGTGTGGTTTATCGTTCAAGTTTCAAAGTATTGCATGGAAAGTTAATAAAATTAAAATATAAGCCAAATTAGCAATACAAGATTAATTTTTTTTTCTTACATTAATCCTATCGATTACGGAATAAAATTCCTTCTTCAGGGGTGACCAGTATTGAGTCATTTTTTTTTCTTTTCTTTTTTTCATCAAAAACCAGTATTGAGTCATTTATATATATATATATATATATATATATATATATATATATATATATATATATATATATATATATATATATATATATACTTCCGAATGTGAATTCTCCAAATTAAAAATTTGTACGATAACGAAATTTATTAAAAATCAGAAGTTCAAAAGCAATAAGCTTCGTTATCCTTAATCCATTGATTTTCAAAGAAAAGTTCTTGTCATCTATATAACTCAGAAACTAAGGCGGTGATGCAAATATTACCAGTAACATCAAATTTAAAAAAATTAATACATATATATATATATACAAAACCTTTGGGCTAAAGTAGGGGCAATATAAGTATATATATATATATATATATATATATATATATATATATATATATATATATATTTCTAGAGATGAAAGATGAGAATAAAACATTGTAAAGATACAATATTCATTAGAACATCAGAAGTTCAAGGCAAGGAACTTCATATCCTTAACCTATGGATTTTCAAAGATAAACTCTTTTCATCAGAGGATAGAAAAAGCTGACAATATTATCGGCAACATTTAACTTTGAAAAAATGTATACACCAAATAAAAACTAAAATATAAAGAGTCTTTTGTTGAGATGAGAACGTAGAGTTAGGATTCAACGCTTGGATAAGTCTGCGTCTGTAATTTTTTTGAGATGGGATGAGAATATTTTTAGCTGAAAGTGGGAGAAACTCCTTGCTGAACATATCAAGATAGATAGATGACGCTCGACCTTACGGGAGCTTAACTAATATTTAAAAGTTGAATTAAACTAAAGATTATTGAATTATCGTTTAATAATATTCTATCGTGAAAGCTCAATATATTGAATAGA
This sequence comes from Sepiola atlantica, assembly GCA_963556195.1. Classification (NCBI taxonomy): domain Eukaryota; kingdom Metazoa; phylum Mollusca; class Cephalopoda; order Sepiida; family Sepiolidae; genus Sepiola; species Sepiola atlantica. The sequence goes on along the minus strand of OY744520.1, from coordinate 182,290,207 downwards.
GCAAATCGGAGAGAATCGAAAACGTTAGTCGAACACATGGATCCTTCATCAATTCATTCCATCTACACGTCAAAACGATCATTCGACGAATGGAAAAAATAAAAAAGGAATCACTAAACAGAAGATTTCTGTCGTCTTCAATAATACATGCCTTAATATATATATATATATATATATATATATATATATATATATATAAATGTCCTTGGTGTGATGCGATAAGAAACAAAAGACATTTATCAAAGAAACAAAAGAAAAAAAGTTTGTTTACTTTTGTTTTTGTGTTTTTTGATGAAAAAAAAATGACACAATACTGGTCAACTCTGATGATGCAATTTTATTGCGGAATTAATAAGATTAAAGTAAAAAAATACAAATGTTTAATCTTGCATTGATAAAGGCTTCTATTTCAATTTTATGATACTGACCCAGCAATGCTTTAAATTAACGACCCATTTATATATATATATATATATATATATATATATATATATATATATATATACATTTTACTGGAGAGTAACCACATCACTGCCACTCAAGAATAATGTGTAATGAGATCAAAAGTTAGCCATTTGAATAATGAAGAATATTATAAGAGGATTGAACATTTTGAATAGAATGGACACATTTTGATTACTTATGAGAACGGTTTATGCCGAGTATTTGTTGGCATTGGATTTTAAGACGCCCAAGTTGTAGCCTGCAGATAAGCAGTCCAATGTAATGTTATTGCACATATGGGAAATTTTGAAAAGTTATTCTGTTCATGGAAATTCTGTTTGATGCTAGGCACGTGGAGGAAGAAAAGTTAAGTGTGATGGATGAACGAGTTCTTTGCTGTGAATGTCTTAACACCGAGATAAAAATTAAAGATGACGCTTAAAAAATAATTATAATCTGAACAGCTGCTGCTTAATAGATTGCAGTATTTTCAAAGGTCAAAGATGTCAGAGATGTTAGGGGTCACTGTCATTTACTTGTACCCTTTAGATTATTGCATCCGATTCATACGAAAATCTCAAATCTAAAAAATATATCTATATTAAACTATCTAATATAAAATCTATTACTAATATTACTAATACAAATTTGGTATATGTCTGTCTGAAACTTAAACTATACTATTACTTCTATTAGATTATACTAATGTACTGTCTTTAAATGCTCAATTAAGTTTACTATGCTTATACAGACTAATGCACCATTATCCCGGGCATGCCCTCCTCCTTTGGAGGTTAAGTACTATCTGTTCTGTTATCATGAATCCATCCCCTAGGCATTACCTCATCTTTAGGGGGTAGTGAAGTATCTATTCTGTTATCATGAAATAATGCTCCTAGGTATTACCTCTTCTTTAGGGAGGCAGTGTAGTATTTATTTTCTTATCCCAGGCATTACAAATCCTTTAAATAGGGGTAGCATACATCAACAAGAAATTATCAAAATCGGCTGTTAATTTGCAAATTGACACTAACATTATATATCCTAACAAAAATATGGGACTGGAGGAAACATATTTTTGCTAGTATTAATAATTATACAATTATCCATGTGCATACTCAAAAGAGCTTCGTTACATTTTTGGGAACAAATCTCTGCCTAGGGGTAGATTGTTTAATGGTGTCATCACATATGTAGTTTCTAAGGGTGATTTGGTGTCGACTCTCCAGTATTAATGGTGTATCTAAAAGGATCGCCCACTTTATTGAGCATGCCAATTTAGAAAATGCTTATTTTCTGCAGAGGAGTCAGTCATCAAATGGTATCATAATACAAGAAATAGAAGTGTGCAAAAACGAAGTTATTAAAAAGTGCTTTCTTTATAGTAAATCTTACTTTTTTAGTCACAACGTCTACACGGTGATCTAATGTGTATTACTATACTATATTTCGAGGTAAGACCTCTTTTCCAAATATTTGGTGTTCAAATCTTAAACTCGTGTCGACTTGTAATGTTGCGTTATAGCATTACTGCACTAAATTTCACAGAGACCTGCAGCAAATAAAATAAATTAAAATAGATTGTTTAATGATGAAATGATTCTCGTTACATTTATTTGTAATTGTTATATTTATTTATTTATTTTAAGTGAGTTAGTGTCTTACATTGATTTTTAGTAAAATGTATCCCAATGTTAACATTCAAAATTCAACCGTTAAAGATTTTTTAAATTAAATATTTCATTTTAAATTGGTCAGCCGAATAAGGTAATTTCATAACTAAAAATGTGTAGTAGTATTTATTTTTACGTTTTGAAAATTCAAGTGACGTCAGATATAATATCGTGCTAAATCCGTTCTTTTCAGAGACTAGCAGGAGTTTTTCTGAAATTTTTGATCCATTGATTAGTTAGGTGTTCCTAGATTAAATGATTATTATGTTTGCGTTATTCTGGGATGTGTCTATAGCACTTAAGGATATTTGGGAAAAATCTCCTTGTGAAGTCATATTCATTATCAGCTCCAACTTTTCGTTTTCGAAATTTTATCTTTTACACTTCAACGCAATTTGTGTTTCTTTTTTACTATAATCTTATCTAATTATTAAACACGGTTATGATTGAATCAGGAGTTTGAAAGATAATTTATCTTTTTAAGAATAAACGACGAAGCGCAGTTTCTGTTAAGCATGATTTTTTTATTCGATTGCATATCGCGTGTTTATTTACAGGGTGTTGTAAAAAAATATAATTTGAGTTAATATTACATAGTCCTTATTTATTTGCCTCCCCCAGGAGGGCAGAGTTAGATATCAGGTCGGTTTTTAATTGGGGAAAATTCTGCTCCCAAAAAGGGACGATCTGGATTGAGACAATAATAAAAAAAATTGGCTCAGTCTAAAAGGATTTATTCACTGACCGATGACAGAAAAGATAAGAACAGATACTGCACTTTGTTTCGAGCAGAAAGGCAAATGATGCTTAATAAAACTTAGATTGATTTACGATTCAATCTCTTCTGATCAATTCCATGCTTCCTTTGTCACAACTCGTTTGACTCATTGGTCTAGTGGTTTCCATCAATTCGCTGTTTTGATACCTCATTATAATACAGCTTCCAATTCCAGTAGCTTCTACTCAAGACTCGTAGACTTGTGGAACTATTTATATGTTGACTGTTTTCCTCCTACCTATAGCCTTGGTCTTTTCAAGACTAAGGCCAATAGGCATCTCATGTCTTTACGATAATCATATTGCGTTCTTGTTAACTGCTCACATCAAGTGGCTTCCTTATTTGTCTAGAGCGATTTCCATTAAAACAATAGGCCCTGATTTTATATGTACATTTTAGTTAACTGGCGATATAACTAATTGTGTTTAACTAGAGAATATTAACTACATTTTATTTTTCCTAGATGTAGATAGATTGATAGGTATATCAATAGTACGGTTAGAGTCGTTATGAGTTTAGTCACTCTTTAAAAGACGCTAAAAATTATTTAAATGTAAAGGACGTAGGATACTTTGTTTGACGGGTATCGATAGGAAATATTTGTTTTATAATTTTACTTACTGATGGGTGTATAAACCATTATACACCCTTGTCGTCGTTGTGAACCCAGGTCTTTGATCGTCTTTAGATAAAACACTCGATCGCTGATGTTAGTTTATAAGAAAGGTTTATTTAAAAAGAGATACCGTCATATAAAACATAAGCGCTACAGTCAACTTTGAAGTTTTGTGGTGCGAACACGTGTTTTGAAGAATGCACTGTTAACATGTGATTAACCAGTAATTATTTCTCTGTCTTCCCCGCCTCATTTGTCAGTGATTGAAAAGAGACGATACCAGTTGTAATAAACCACTTCTTGTCTTCAACCGTTGTCTCTTCTTGATTCTTTTCCGGTGTATAAACGAACTTGTTTGTAGCTGACGTTTCCTCAATCAGACAGGATCACATTAAAGGACGCCTGCCGAAACAAACGGACAGCAAAGAAATGTTATGAACGTCCATGTATTTTATTTCATTGTAGTCTGTGAGACATTAGAACTCCTCTAAGAGGGGAGGTATGTGTAACAACCATAATAACATGAAACGTAAACACATTAAAGCTGCGGCAATAACATGTAATGTAAGTAACAATGAAGCTAACGAAATTAGATCTAACGTAATAATATTAATACTAACTTAATTCCATGTAACGTAATAATATATAAAAAGGTGCATTAAAGCTAGCGTAATGATATGATAGTGGAATATTCAAACTTAGACAATAACACGTAACGTAAGTAAGATTAAAGCTAACGTGATGGCATGTGACATAATAACAACTATAGAGATAAATATCTACTCAAGTTTTACAAATTTAATCCATGTCAACATACGGATACGAATCGTGACCCATGGTGACAATCGACCTTGACAAACAATGTTATCAACCACTAGTCTTCGCCGAATATTGCGCGTACGCTCCATTAAATTTATGTCGGCGCTGCTGCAAAATCCAACACCGGAAGCAAGTTATCCTGAAGGAGCTTTCTGTGGTGACTGGGTCACGCGATCCACCGGGATCCGGATGAATTCATTCTCGATCTACTCTAACATGACCCCCTCCCACCTTGGATGGAAGAGGCGGCGAGAAAGAAAACTGAATACCTGGATCGCAACGATCAAAGACCAAGTGGAAGCCATGTCCTGACCCCTATGGAGTTTGTGGCTGGAAATCGCAATTGGCAAAAAAAGGCGCTGCAAAGTCTATCAACAGAAGCAAGTTCTTCTCATGACTCACATGGGGTGACTGGGTCACGGAATTTGTTGAGGTCCCGATGAATTTATCTGCACTGAACTCTCACTTTGGATGAAAGAAACAGAACACCTGGATCACAACGATCCAAGATGAAGTGGGAGCCCTGTCTGGATTACTGTGGAGTTCGTAGTTATAAATTGCGATTGGCTACCAATGACTGCGGAATCAGCTTCTGACGCCGCACATGGGAAGCAGAGTGCGTCATGTCGTTAAAAAAAACATTGGATCAGCAAAACTTCCAGAGTTGAAACTGGCACAATGTAGTATTTAAATATTCCTGTACAAGAACTCCCCATATTTAGTGACTTCGAAATAAAAAACGGACCATATTTCTGTTTCTCTGTCGTAATCTGGTTCGTTGGAGATAGCGACGTATTTAATTTTCTTTTCGGATTAACGTTTACATATTACTTCTGCGGGGGGGGGCTAAGTGGTTAACGACACGGACTGACAACCTGGGTGTACCAAGTTCGAATCCAGTTCGTTCCACAGAAACACTTTCACTTAATATGTTAGCAACTCTCGTAAGTACTCAATCTCTTTCGAGAAAATAATTCTAACTAAAAAGATATCGGGGAAACCAATGCCAACAATAGAATCGTCTGATTAATACGAAATGAATTATTGAAGTATTCAGTTCTCCATCTAAGTCAATTTTTTTTTTGTCTGTGTGTGAGAGAAGTTTATATCATAACAATCAAAACATTAAAATAATTTTCAATGAGGGTAAACATTTTGATAGAATCTAAAGACACCATCGAAACGTTTCTTCGATTCCATCTGGGGTCACTAGGTGAAATTATTGGTTAAATGCCGAAAATAACTGAAATATATTAGAACGTAAAGAAACAAAATTAATTTTTTAAAATAGATTTTCTTTGTCTCATGAAACAAAAATAACATTAAACAAATGAAGAATTCGACTGGAAAACGCGATAAATCCAATCTGTTTAAATTGAGACATAAAACAATATAGGGACGAATATATAAAATCTAGACTTCGGTTAAAAGCTTATTTTAATTAGAAAACAAAAGGAAATTATGCCAGTACCATATTATGTGGGACGTCATTTTTGGGTGTAATGGTGTTTTGAAATGCAACAGTTTTTGTAGTGAGAGTTTCGTAATTTTGAAAATGGCGTTTATCGCGTTTTGCATTCACACTCTTCATATAATATCTCAGTGATGAATGTATGTTTAAAAAAGGTTTGAACATTTAAATGATTAGTTGGTATTTTTAAGATTTAAAATAATTCGCTTTAAAAAAAATAATTCGAATATGTTTCGATTCGTTAAAGTAAATGGACGCTTTACTCTGTAAGAAAATTAGTCATTCATTTATTTCGTATGAATCTGATGATTCTTTTGTTGACATTGGTTTTCTCGATATATTTCTAGTTCGATTACTTTCTAGAAAGACATCACGCACTTACGTCACTCATGTTTCAGTTGCGAACATCATGAGTGAAAGTTTTTCTGTGGAACAAACTGGATTCGAACTTGGCCCACCCAGGTTGTCAGTCAGGTTCGTAAACCATTTAACCACCATCACCTCCCAGACCCTAAGTTATTTAATAACATCACCATTACAATGGGTTTTTTTATTACTTGACCGCATATTAAAAATGTAATTTTTTAGTTGTAGATATTTTAAGAACACGATCGCGCTAACATTGTTCAGTATTTGACCTCATAATACAAATGTTATTTTTAACTTTTCCTTCAAGGCTAAAATTGTAAACATGGCTATATTTGAAATAATAAAAAAAACACTTCCGATCATCAATAGATCTCCACGCTAGTTAATTAATACTCTTTCTCTGTAAAAAAGGGAAGCATGTGTGTGTGCATACATATAGTTATGTATGCGTACATGTGGATGGAATGCCAGTAACGACACTGCAAAATCTAAAAGATATTGCTAGCAAAAACCTTTCTTTTTGTAATTAATATAATCAGCATGATATCAAACGGGTTGATTTTAGAAATTTAATTTCACATTTTATCAAAGACGTATTAGAAGTTTGCAGATAGATTATTCGTGTTATTAATCTGCAGGGTGTTAAAGAATTGAGGAAGATTTTAATGTCACCGATCGCCATTTACAGCGACAGATAAAGCAAAGTCGGAGATGGGGGATACCCGGGATGAAATGAAAGAGAAAGATACAAAGACAAAGACAGGTGATTGTACTGAATAATCACGGTTATTGTAAGATAACCGACGTTAAGCAACGTGGTGCCTGGTAAGTACCAGTTGGGTGACTATTTGGGACTACCAGCCGATGTATCTAAGAGGACATTGACATCTTCTTGCCCCCTAAAAAAACTGCAAAAATTAACGTCGTTAAAATTATATCCCCTGAGCGGGATACACACGCGACTGGGGACCGTTTGTGAATGTTATATTCCCTAGAGACTTCCTGCGTTCAGAGGAAGCCGGCTGAACCCACCCAGGGTTCGTGTCACGCCAGGATAGGAAGGAGAGAAGATTACAAGAAACGGAAAACGATAACAAAAAAAGATAAAGAAGAGGTCAGTGCAATAATATTAGCTCAGGACGGTCCTAAGTATGATCATAAAATGCATTCCTTAGCGAGATCCTGATTATGAAGTTTCGGGTCTACCTGTTTGATTTTTCAGACGAAAACAAAGATATCATTTCTTCCGGAAGTCACGTGGTTTCTCGAACTTCTGTTAACTAAATGTTAAATTCTGACCTTCCATCTGTCAATCACTCTCTCATTGAACTAACAACTTTTTTTATGTAATTGTAGTAGCAGAAGTCTTTTAATAAGTAGCAAAACAATCGTAGTTGTATTCAGGATGCGTATACATTTGTTTTCTTTCTTCTCGTTTTTACTTTTGTTGACACTAAACAAGGAATATTGTCACTGAAACTTAATGGGGCTATTGTGACAGGGTCCACATTTATACAGTGGCGAGTTAGATGAGGAGTTTTGCAGCAAGATTTTTGTTAACACTGTATTTACATTTCGGTGTGTTGGTACAGTCAGAGAAACAAGGAGCAGGGAGGGGATTTCGAACACAAACGCCAAGAGCAAATAAGCTATTGGAGTATGAATATATTCCAGCATTTAGAGACCTCTACAGTGTAGTGTTTGGATTTTGTTACTAGTCCAGTGGGTCGGGGGTATTTTCGTTGGGGAAGTACAAGTCAGCATTTTTAATAGTTGTTCTCCCGTTGTAGTTACTATGTGTGGGAGTCGGTCTGTCTACTTCGCTTTCTTTAATAGCAACTGTAGTAGTAGTAGTTCTTGTATACGGGTCGACATAATAGCCACATCACACAATCTACGATATAATATTTTCTTCTTTTTTTGTGATATATTTTACTCTCATTTGTTCGTAGCATCTTTAAATCTGTCGCCTAATTACCGTAGCCCTTACGTCTCAATGGCAATATGCATTGTTTGTGGAGTGAAAAAAAAATAAAATAAAAATACAAAAAAATGAAGAAAACAATAAAATAAATCCGTCTCTATTACCGACAAAAAGCCAAGAGAAAAAACACATTCAGCTCTTAGCGCTACGTATTACTTCGAATGTCTTATCAATTACGTCATTTTCTTTGAACACGTAAACTAAATTTCTAGTGGAAATTTACTGTTTCTCTGTAATCTTAATTTGTTGTGGAATTTTCTCCTTTTTACATAACTAACATATATAACACACCACATTACTACAAAAGGGGGGGGGACACGTGATGGTTACTAAAATTCATAGTGAAAGCCGTGCTATGGATTAGACAGAACTTGAACTCGGCACGGTGTATTTATTTCACTAACACTACCTCCCAGATCAATGTTATAATTGCGTAATTTGGAATTGGCTTGCTTATTATACAATCAAATAGATATATCTACCCGACGTTACCCGGGATGCAGTGAAGTCAGTTTAGTTTTTTTTGAAATTTTTATTTGTTTGCATATTTTATACATTTATACAGAAAAAGAAATAAAATTTTAGTCGTAAAAATAACACTCATTTTATCTCTTTCAATTAAAATATGAGTCTTCCCCACGATGATTTTGATTTTTCTGTCCTAATTAAAACATATATATTTCTATAGTACTATTTGTCAGGTCTAGATTTTTTAAATTTTGTTGTTGAATTTAATAGTTTAATAATTTAATAGTTTAATTTTTTTCTGTTTGTTTTTATAATTTGTTGTTATTTTTTTTTGCAAATTATCATGTAAAAAATATTTTTGTGGTTTGTTTTTCTGTCTTTCTTGGTTCACGAAAAAAGAGATGATGTCATGTTGACGAGAAGATTCTTTTCTTTTTTCTTTCTTCGACACGGGTTTCAAAGAAAATGGTGTTGTATTGTCGTTTTTTTCCTTTTTTTTTAAAAAGCTGCAATTAAGTACGTTATTATAGTGCAAATAACATGGTACAATCTGTAACCCTGGTACGCGAGTCACCCTGGGTGGGTTGAACCGGCTTCCCCGGGTATCAAATTCACACGTGGTCCCCGGTTAGGGATGATGACGACGTTAGATATTTTGCAGTACTTTCCTCTTCCTACACACAGCACCTGGTATTCACAAATGGTCACCCATCTGGTACTGACAAGGCTAGACGTTGCTGAAGTTCGGTGATCTAACGAGAACCCGTGTGTCAAGGCAATTATGCCGTGTATAACATGTAAATAACATGGTACAACAATAACAAATGAAAACTGGCAAGTGAGTATCAAGATTTAATACGACAGCTTGAATGCTATTTCGATCCAACTTATAAGATTTCACAAGATAACTGCATATGTTAAAACATATATATATATATATATATATATATATATATATATATATATATATATAAATATATATATATATAAATATATATATATACATATATTTTTATTTATATACTTTTCATTTATTTTTCTTTGATTTTGAGTTTATCTCTATTTATTTACTATTAGTTTTAATTTTTATTTATTTTTTTAACTTTATTTATTTATTTATTTATTTGTTTGTTTTTACATTTTATTTAATTTCATTTATTTATCTATTTAATTTAATTTAATTTATGTATTTATATATATTGATTTAGTATTATAATTATTTATTATTTTGTGTCTCTTTGACTTCACCCAACTCAATTACTCAGTGACATTTAAACTATATATATTTTAAAATCAGTTGTCCTTAATGATAATGCATAACGGTACAGACGCACACGCGTTCCTTTTTTTAAAAATGACAACGGATTACTTATCCCATCGGCAGAGACATTTCGCGTGAACTGACTTGAACGTTGAAAAAAGGAACGAACGCTGCACGCTTTTGAAAATTCTATTTTTTTCAACAGTTTTATTTTTCTTCATTTTCCTGATTTCTGATCATTATTTGACAAAGAGTGGAGGACTGCTCGAAATATCAGAATGAAATATAATATTTACAAAAACAACAACAACATCGTCTTAATGCTTCATACATCACTAATCATCCTTATAAAAACTTCTCTAGAAGCATACGTTGAAAAACAAACAAATTTACACATTATATATATATATATATATATATATATGTGTATATATATATATATAATATGAAAATATTTCTTATTTTACCTACAGACAAATGTGTTTATTGCTTGCACAATCTTCAGTGTAGAAGATGATGATTATTGCCAGTCGAAGTATTCGAACCCAGTCACAAAGTCATCTTTGAATGTGCAGCTTGGTATTCAAACCCTCGGCCACTATGAATTACCATGGGAAAAAAAGAGAATTAAATTATATTATATATCAAGTCGGCGGACATACACAGTAATCTAGTCATAACAGTGTTCTACAGCGGAAGCCGGAACTCTAAATTACGCTTAGATTGGTAACTTATTATTAATTCCATTAAAGAGCCATATATATATATATATATATATATATATATATATATATATATATGTGTGTGTGTGTGTGTGTATTGCTGTTCTTTGTTTATTTTTTAAATAAGCTGAAGCGAAGTACGTTAATTCAGGTATAGCAATAAAAAATGAAAATTGGCTAGTCAGAATAAAATATGATGTGTCCGTTTAAATGCTATTTAAGTCCACCTTTTAAAATCCCACAATATAACTTTATATGTTAGATTTTGCTAATAGTTATACATACCCAACACCCTCCACTCTTTGCGACTTCGATTCCACACGTGTAATAAAGATAAAACATACGAGAAAGTTTTTCCTTTTCGAGGAGTGAAATTCGAAGATGTCATTCTGTTGATTGATTTAAATATTTGCTGTTTTATCGGTTAAAACATCCTTGAATCAACAAAATAAATTGAAATAAAATATTTTTCTTTTTCCTGCAATTTTTAATTTTTTCCCCCCGATTCTTTTTTCTTTTTCCCGCCGTTTTGATTAAAATTATGCCGAGAGATTGTAGTCGCAAACCTGTTTATCTCAAAGCTATTCGACGGGTGGGGTTCTTTATTTTTAATTTTATCGTTTTTTTTTTTTTGTGCTTCAGGCAAAACATTTCACACTCGCTCTTGTCAACTCTACACATGCGCGCACGCAAACACACACATACATACAACACACATGAACGCATGCAAAATACGTACAACACAAACACACATACAGCACATATACAGGACGTTATCAGGCGAGCCGTGCTGATAACATGGGCGAATTGCCTCTATCAAAACGAGGTGGCAATCAGTCGCTTACATCGGACCTAATATGATTAGAACGACGAAAAAGCAGAAATAACGACATGACGAATAGGTATGTCTCTTCATAGCAGGTTGAGACAGTGCACGCATGATGACCTCTATGTCCGGGATCAACAAACATAAGTAATAATAGAAATAAGTAAAAAAGATTCTTCGCTAAATTTCAAATACGTCCTATTAAAAAACTGTGTAGTAAACTGAAATCAAGCTATTAAAATGATTTTAAGAAGGCCGCTTAAGAACTAAAAAAATAGTTCTCATCATATTGTTTATAGCTCCTAAACAGGATATGCCCTTTAAGAGAATTAAAATAGGCTGCCAATTAATGCGTAATGCGAACTTGCGTCCAAATAGATTGTTGAATACTGTTATGATAGCTTACTAAAATATGTCCGCTTGTATAGACATAAATAGACTTTAATTCGCGCCTTTCCACATGGCTGTGTGGTTGGCTACTTTAATAGAGTTCGGACTCTAAAGTTGAAAGGTGACTTCAGTCTGGGATTCGAACCGTGCGACCGAAGAGATAGTCATCGTCATCATTGATGATTATCGGAAAATAAATCATGATAAAGAATTTAAAAAATATGTATAATAATAATATTATATATATATATATATATATATATATAATATTATTATTATACATATTATATATATATATATATATATATATATTAGGTAAAGAATATAAATCTATGGCAATTAAGCTACACAAGGGCTGCCATAAATTTATTTTCATAATTTACTAACTAGCTTTACTCACGTATTGAGCACTGTTGCAGTAAATACTGAAAATCGATACATGAAATATAATATCTCCTTATAATATTTTGTATATATATATATATATATATATATATATATATATATATATATATATATATATATACGATCGATTCTTATTTGAATCAATTCCCAAAGCAAAATGAAATTCACAATTCAAACCTTTAAAAGGTTATTTAAAAATAAATTTACAATAGAATTATCGATAAATAACTGACATATCAGATCATATCATAGTGATTTAATATCAATATCGTTTTTAGATAATTCAGAACATACTTGAACATACTCAAGTAGTCACATGAAAATGCATCTTCAGATTATGTTGTCAAATAGAGACCATACGATATCAAGGCGAAAACTAATGCAAATAACCTTTCAGAAATGTCCAGGAAAGCACCAAACCCTTAATAACAAAATGGGGGTTATACAGGCCAGACATGATTTTCAGATAATTTAAAGTCGATTGTCCCCCCCAAAAAACTAGGATGCTCACGAACAGGCCCACTGAACAAATCCTCCAAAACCAAGACAAACTCAGCATAGATAACTCAGAAATTTTTTTTTTTAATTCTTACATCTTGTATGCATAACCGATCTTCTCTTTTATGCAGTAGATTTTTCAACATTTTCATGTAGCTACTGTATTTTTTTCAAGTATGCTCCGAATTTTCGATGACGTGTGCAAGTTTAATTCACTACGAAATTAACATTAATTCACACTTGGATCGGATATACATTATATATATATATATATATATATATATATATATATATATATATATATATATATATATATATATATATATATATATATATATATATATGGTTTGTTGTTGTTGATCAATATTCACTGCTCGTTGCAAATACCCACCGACTTGGCATTTACAAAGTTAAATTTCTCCTAACTTCAAAGCTGATTGACGGTGGCCGACTCGTAAGCTCTTGACTGCGAATCAGTGGCGATTTGTGATCGGAGTTCGCGCCCGCCGACCGTCGGGAAATAACTCTCTACACTGAAGATTGCGTATCTGTACGTAATAAATAATTGATATTTGTTTATAAATATTATATATATATAACTCATCAAATATTTATATTTACATATGTTTCAGAAATTCTAAATAATACTTCTTCAGTACAAAAGAAATCACCTTATCATTTCGTTACAGCTCCAGGTAACAATGGACTTGTTTAATGATTTAAAACACATGATACAAAATTCTCATAAAAATCCAGAAATTATATTTTCAGTTTTTATACATTTTCCTAGAATAATTGTGTTCCGTTTTCAAATGTCTATGTTCCTTACAAACAGGTAGATTCGTTCTTCGAAGTATGCATATAATTTCAAGTTAATAAGAAGTTTTAACAAACATTATTATTTTTTATATAAATGATGCTTAATAGTTTGAAAAAAAAATAGTAATCCAAGCAGTAAGTTAACGGAAAGTAATTTTCAACTTTAAAATACCTATGTGTGTAAGAAATTGAAAAAGAAATCATATTTTCATGATGCAGGAAAAAACTTCGAATCGCTGAACGATTTTCAAAATAACCGTCTAAAAGCAATAATAGTGGAACTCTTCGAAAATGAAGGGAGAAAAAACTCTAAACACATCCCAAAGTTTACCAGTCTGATTTATCCTGTGACGCTAATTCTGGTGTCCAGGAATTTAAATTGTCAACGTTCTTCTGGAACTGCATCGTTTTTCTTCTTTTGACGTCTCACAACTTCACATATGCGTTCTCGGCTGCATTTTGAAATTCTCTTCTTTTCTCCAGATTGTTTGTCACCTGATGGTCAATAGTAATAAAATAGAAACGCTATACTCACGCTGAGAAATTATGTTATCTTTAACAATGTTTACTTAAATGAAAGAATACTGCCTAAATGCACACATATACGATATATATATATATATATATATATATATATATATATATATATATATATATATATATATATATATATATATGGTTGAACAGGAGTGCCAGCTTCTGTGATCCAATATTTCTATTCGTCGAACGATAGATATTGTACTATTAACCATGGAGTGTACGAAATCTCCATATTTGACGAAAACGTTTTCGACCATCATTGGTCGTCTTCAGGCGGATGATTGATCAATGCAAAATAAAATTGGTGAATTTATTAAGAAGACGTTTCCATGTGATTAAAAACATTAAAAACATTCAACAGCATTTCAACACGCCTTCGCACCCCTCATAACGAGCATGGTTGATGTTGGGCTTTTTTAATTGAATGAACAATGCTTCCATTATGGGGAGGCGAATACCGCAAAATGACATAGCAAGGATGGATGTACTACCGGTTAAGATATTTTGCATAGTTCTGCGCTGAATGCTTAATATAGCCAAATAATCTCAAAACTTTACATTTTGTGACAGAGGACATTGATCGGATCTATTTATCTACCTCCCACAGCAGTAACATGTGACACAAGGTCGAAAAGTGGGATTTGATAAGTCAGCACCCTAGAGGAAGAGCGCTTATGACCCTCAAAAATTGCTTGGACAGCCCCGTTGGCAATCCCCGGTAGGGGCGCCTCAGGCGATTAACAAGAAAGGGTGAGAAGGCAAAGTCTGGGAAGGTGGACCTCCTAGAACTGCACGGGACAATGTAGTATCCATCGGAACAGATTGTATTTAGGGCAATACATCCCGGGAAACATTAATTCAGGGAATTAAAATGATATTCCCAGAATGCATCCACTCTTAGGCATGAAAGTTCGCTGTGGAAGGGGTAAGGTGGGGGTCTGGGGTCTTTGTGACATTAAAGCTAGCGCCCGTCGGCATTCCCCGGCATGGGCGCCTCAGGCGATAGCAATAAACTAACCCTTCTCAAAATGTGAGAAGGTAAAGACTGGGAGGGTGGACCTCCCAGAATTGTGCAGGACAAACCCACAGATCGGCGGAATCAAGACCGAAGGCCAAGACGATACCCGTCTATAGGGTGTAGTATCCATCGGAACAGATACTACACTTTGATCTTAGTCAAAATGCCAAGAAAGCATTGATTGGATATTAGCGAGTTTTCGCAACTCTGCGATACTGATGTGATCAGATAGTTTATGATCAGTAATGAAGCGTATGATGTGGATTTGAAAAGTTTCTACTTTCTGATGTAATTTTACAGTCCAGTTGACACATTCAAGTCCTATAAAACTACAGGAAGGACATATGCGTTATAGGTTTTTGCTTTGATTTTGTATGATATGCGTTTTGAAGTTAGGGTGTTTTTGCGAAGGCGGCCCAAGCTAAGCCGATCCTGAACAGAGATAGCAACATCCATATCTGCACTGGAACGGCATGGAAAGTACTGCAATCCTGAAGAGCCTTATTGTCACTCAAATTCCATAGAGAAAACCATCGGTCATTATTAGCGATAACTCAATGATAAACGGATGGCGCGAGAGCACAAACTTATTTACAATGCTGATCTAAATAAGCGAAGTATATAAGAAATCAGGGGAAACTTATTGCCACTCAAACGTAAGGGGACACCGTCTGTTTTTACCAGTGAGCAGACATTTTACGTGAAAACTTTTCGTGGACAATCTCCAACTTTATAATTAAGACGGATGTATGTTTACTTCTATATAAATAAATATTAATTCATCCCGTCCCGCAAAAGTTAACGAGTAAAGCACAAGCATTTTGCTAGCCCCAGGACGAAACCATTTCAAGTGTTTAGGGAAGCAAGAAAGCACATAGTTAGTCGCTTGAAATGAAATTTAGAAAAATATCCGCCACTGAATTTTTTTTTCTTTAGGTCATCAGAAATGATAATAATTTATCAATGAAAAATTAAATTACTGACACAATTCTATTATTTTATATGAATATTTTTGTAATATATCTAGATAAATGCGAACACTGGTGAACCATAATTTTTGTCTGTCATTTTTAACGGAAGGTGTACACTAGCACATACTAATCTTGATTTGAGGTTAATATAATTTCCGATTTTTTTGTTATTGAGTCGAAACGCGTATCAAGGCCAAGAGCCACTCGAGAATAAGGGTTAATGAGACTGAAATGATTGTCAGATGAGGAAAACTATGGGAGTACTAACATTGCTCAATAGTTGACACTGATTATTACTTATGGGGCGATTTTTGACAAGAATGTGTTGACATTGGGTTTGAAGACGACCAGGTTGTAATCAGCAGGGAAGCAGTCTCGTGGTAATGTGACCCACAAACGGGATCCCTTGCAAATAAAAGCTGAGAACACGTGTATACTATTCCAGGAAAGACAAACAAACATACCCTAAGCAATAAGATAAAATGTCCACGGTAAATGGGAAGACGAAGAAATAAAATAGATGGAAACGGAAGATCAACAATACAAAATGGTGGATTAATTGTCTGAAGTTTGACCGTGATCGGTAACATCCTCCACGTTGCGTTTCTCTGTGTGTTGTGATCGTGTGATCTGTCAAGGGCAGCTAAGCACAACCGCCATCAATTATGAAGACGTTACATATTTCGACATAGTGGTGAGACACAAATATGAAGAAATAAATGGATGAAAACGATTCTATGAAGATCAATAATACAAAATTATTTATTTAACAATTGTACGACTGAAGGAATTACTATGATGATGACGATGGGTAAATTGTCTGTAGCTCGGGCGTGGTCGATTTAGAATGCATCTTTGCATTTTTCCTGTGTGTTATGATCACGTGATCGTCCAAAGTCAGATAAATCCTGCCTCGATCTCCCTCGTCAAGGGCAGATCAATCCTGCTTAAAAATGTCTCTTGAAAATGGAGTTAATTTTAGGTTAGAAAAGAGTTATCTCCTTGAAACATAGAAATATTGTAGCTGGATTATTTATATATCTATATATTTCAAACTTAAGCGTGACAGACCAACCAATGGACGTATTTTTTTTAAACAGCTACATAAGACGCATCTTATGTTCGCCAAATTTAATATTATAGACGAATTATGTGTGTGTACCCTGCCATCGGACGAAGTATGTGTGTGTACCATGCGACCGCAAGAAGTATGTGTGGGTTCCCTGCGCCCGGAAAAAGTATGTGTGGGTACCCTGCGCCCGGAAAAAGTATGTGTGGGTACCCTACGCCCGGAAAAATTATGTGTGGGTACCCTACGACCGGATGAAGTATGTGTGGGTACCCTTCGACCTGATAAAATATGTGTGGGTACCCTTCGACCTGACGAAGTATGTGTGGGTACCCTTCGCCCAGACGAAGTATGTGTGGGTACCCTGCGACCGGACGAATATGTGTGGGTACCCTGCGCCCGGAAAAAGTATGTGTGTGTACCCTGCGCCCGGAAAAAGTATGTGTGGGTACCCTTCGACCTGACGAAGTATGTGTGGGTACCCTGCGACCGGACGAAGTATGTGTGGGTACCCTGCGACCGGACGAAGTATGTGTGGGTACCCTGCGACCGGACGAAGTATGTGTGGGTACCCTTCGACCTGACAAAATATGTGTGGGTACCCTTCGACCTGACGAAATATGTGTAGGTTATTTTATCTAACATACACAGACATGAAGAAGTAAATAAACACCCTTATTAACATTAATAATGAAGACAAATATGGGACTTTAAATAGAAATGTTACATTTTTTCTCCAGGGAATGGAGAATTTATGCAGAGTTTAGGGGAGGCCGGATGTAGTGTAGCCAGGGTGAATTGGCAACCAGGTACGTGACATCTTTTGTCCCTGGCAAATGTAGAAGAGGTGAACCTGACGAGGGCAACACAGACGAGACAGCTTTGGCTGAGGGCAACGGGTGTAGTGTCGAATGGGGTGAAGGAGGGAGACTGGAGAAGAGTGATCCCCGTGCAACACTGATAGGTACGTCTATAGTATGCGCACCGGGGCGGTGATAGGTACATATATAGCACGCGACCCGGGGCAGCAATAGGTACGTATATAGTATGCGCACCGGGGCGGCGATAAGTACATATATAGTATGTGCACCGGGGCGGTGATAGGTACATATATAGCACGAAGCCCGGGGCGGCGATAGGTACGTATATAGTATGCGAACCGGGGCGGCGATAGGTACATATATAGTATGTGCACCGGGGCGGTGATAGGTACATATATAGCACGAAGCGCGGGGCGGCGATAGGTACGTATATAGTATGCGAACCGGGGCGGCGATAGGTACATATATAGTATGTGCACCGGGGCGGTGATAGGTACATATATAGCACGCGACCCGGGGCGGCGATAGGTACCTATATAGTATGTGCACCAGGGCGGCAATAGGTGCGTATATAGTATGCCCACGGGGGCGGCAACTGGTACGTATATATTATGCGAACCGGGACGGAATATGTACCTATATAGAAGGCGCATATAGAGGCAGTACTTTTTATAGAAATATGTCATACTTTTGCCCTGGTCTACGGAGGAGGAATGGTGAGGAAGTGACAGCTTTCGCAAAAGGCAAAGGGAGAAAGCTGTGAAATGGGGCGACCAGGGAAGAGAAAAATAGAAAGATAAAGAGACGGCTATAGAGAGAGGGAGAGAAATAGAAGTTTGAATATAAAGATTTTACACAAGCGATTTTTCTACAATTATGTGTTTTTTTACCCCGAGCAACGCCGGGTAGCCCCGCTAGTTATACATAAGACACAAGGTACATAAACCGTATTTAGGCTATATTCAGAATATACGAAGAAGTCAGTACAAAGAGGAATACGTAAAAGCAAGAGTAGACCTTATTACACTGGAGGGTGGGAGAAATGATGTTAACCACAATCTCGCCTGCTATTAGAAATTCTTTAATGGCAGTTAGTCAATTGAACTAAATGTTTATAGCACAATAATGTTTTAAAACTCGCAAAATATTTCCAATAGATGTATAGATATGCGTTACGTTTTGATTGTTAGACTTATTGCTTTCAATATTGTATCATTAAACTTCTTGCATTGGCCGTGTCTCTTCTGGATTATAGGCAATGGTGCTGCCATTGGATATTTCATGTTGACGCAAGAGGGTTTTCACTTCAGTCGACATGAAGCTGGAACTGCTGTCCGAATGCAGGTACATTAGCATCCCGAAGATAACAAAGAGTTCAGTAAGGGATTTGATAACCGCTTGTGACGTGATAGCAGGACAAACAAAGGCTAGATGGAAGCGAGAATATTCGTCTATTACTATAAGCGGAAACCGGTTACGAGAAAGAAGATTGGAGACGTCCTTTAAAATCAATGCTAAGCCTTTCCAAAAGTATGGATTCTTTTATTAGGTTCAGGGCATCGGGTTGGTGTAAATCTACGTTTGGCGTCGGTACATACAGTGCAAGCGGTAGATACACTCTTTACACCCTGCACAGAGAAAGGACGGTTTCTCGTCGTAACAAAATGCATAATTCGCGTAACACCAGGGTGGCAAAGAGAGCTTTGTAATTTCTCTAGGGTATCCAGACTTAATGCAAACAAAAAAAAACTCTAGGTAAGGCATTTTTATTTTTAATGGAAATCGCTCCAGACAAGGCATGAAGCCACTTGATGTAAGGAGCTAAAAGAATACTACTTCAAGGTGAAAAACTAGCCACCGATAAGTGTTGATAGATTCTGACTCAGAAAACAGCAATTCTTCCCCCTTTGTCAAAAACATCGCTCATGAAATGTGAGGACTAAAGGACAAAATAAGCGATAGTTACGAGGCTGGTGAAATTAAAGTTAAGGTCAAGTAATATATTTCCTTGTGCAGTAATTAATAGTCCAACTATAAAAGACGATTATGTTACCAATTTTTTTAGATGAGGATTGACAATTTGCTTTGTCTTGATCATTCGGACTACTGTTCTCATCTTGGATATTAGTCTTAAAAGTTTCGGCCGGTGTATCATAACATCTTCTTTAATTTCGGGAATCTTTATACCGAACTCGGGAATCTCTACGGAATTTCGAACGGAACCTTTGATTTAATCCACGGGAGTAGATTATTCTCGTTCGGTTAGGACACGGAATGTAACGGATATGAGTAAGAAGTAATAATCAGTTCTAAGTGACAGTCTTTTGGAGGTTGAAGGTTCGGTCCTCAGTACGGGCGATACAAAGAATACAATTACGAATTAGTTAAGATTTCTAACCGGCCACGTCTGACGGAACGAGAGCAAGCTATCCTCGTGGATTACATGAAGGGTCGCGTTCGAAATTCCGTACAGATTTCCGAGTTCGACATAAAGATTCTCGAGTTTAACAAAACGCACATGAAGAAGATCGGAGGTTACATCGGTCGAAACGTTGTAAGAATAACATCCAAGATGAGAACAAGTAGTCTTAATAATCGAAATAATACAAATATAACAGGCAAGTTCGACCCTACATCTACTTATAAGCATGAGCAGTCCATTATTACACTGGAGGCAGGGATGTATCTAACGGTAATAGGACACCCAGTGAGTATTATACTCAGTATAATCGTCAGAATTTGCAAAAAATAGTTGGCTAACCACTGATACTTTTTTTTATTGTTTTCGTATACAAGTGTGAATTTGAGGAGGAGACATTTCTTTTTAGAAATTCATGGGTTGCTAGTATAGGGGACATGATGAATAAAATCTCAAAAACTTCAGTAAACCTAGTTTATCACTGATTACCGGCCATTCGAGCAAAGTATTTCACGATTGTGAAGTATTTCATCAACATTACACTAATTATATTCAGAATATTCTGTGAGACTAGCTTGCAAAACATTACTTTTAAGTGTACTTGTCCTTGGCGAATTCTTAGAATCCTTCCCCACCTCTTAAGCCATTGACACCTTTTTATTACTCACGTCACAGTTGCTTATTCTCTCAGTGAGTGCCATTGTTATTGACATTATGTCAAATTATTGTCACTTGAATTTTAAAAAACTTGTTACCTGAGCGGAACTTGTTATAAAAAAAATGTAATTCTCTTCTTTGCAAGGCCAAGAAGGTGATAATGAAACACTCCTAAATTGAAATCAGCTCTGAAAAAATTGAATGCAAAAAAAAAAAAACAATTATAAAAGGGAGATAATCGAAGCAAAATAGTGCGGCCATTTTTATTTCGGAGGAGGGGGGGGAAGCACCAATTATTTTTCACCGTAATTTAAAGATTTCTATTTCTATTTCTTCCTGTTTTTTTGTTTGCCTTTACCATTCCCTTCAACTGATCTAACGTTTTATGGTTTTATTAACTTGTTTCACCACGAAAACAAAGATATATATATATATATATATATATATATATATATATATATATATATATACTGACAATGCCGACGTGGATGAAACGCGGACGCCTGTGACAAGCTTTATTGCCATAAATATATTTTCATAACGTACGGCCCAGCTCTACATACACGTTGAGCACTGTTGAAGTAAATACTGAAGAAAATCTATGCATAATATATTGTATTTCCTTATAATATTATATGGGTCTACGTAAAATATAATAATCTTTTTCAAGATGTATGAAAAAAAACATTCTATTATATATATATATATATATATATATATATATATATATATATATATATATATATATATAATAGAAAAAAGGCGATTCAAGCGAGGATATATTTTTTCCAGTGAACGGCAATTTTTCCATTTGTCCAACAATCAAGGTTTTCAAACATATCTTGAGTCAGTTTTGGAATAAATGCCCGTGTGGTTTGGAAAAATGTATCTAAAGGATTTTTTTTCTAAAGTTGGGTTTCAATTTTTCTTGATAATTTTAGGCTCCTTTTATTTCTAATAAATCAGTGTTTTCAAAAATGTAAGCTATCTTTAAAACCTTGAGTGTCTGGCCAAATGAAGAACGCCCGTTATAAATGAAACTCTTTTCTGTAAAATAAAAATATCGTCGCTGGAATCTTCTTTTTTTTTCTATTGTCTACTTATAAATGCTCTGGAATTATACATTACTATCTATTGAGCTTAAATTCGGAAGGGTTTGTTTTGTTTATTATCTATGTACGTATACGTTTCATTCTTTATAATCGGGACTCATCAGCATAGAGATATAAATATTCACTACTAGTCATGCGTTTCGAAACCACGGACTCCGAGTATTTTACAACTCAAATCTCGACATCTAGAAGCACTGGATCACCGCTGAATAGCGAATAAACTGTGATAATTTTAACACTTTATTCGGTGGTTTGACGTCATAAGAGCGTTTAACTTAATTAAAGGAACGATGCATGTATATATATATATATATATATATATATATATATATATATATATATATATATATATATAATGTGTGTGTGTGTGTGTGTCTGTGTGTGTGTGTGTATAGAAATTGAATTTTCAAGACATTGGGGATATTTTAAGTAGACTGGTCTCAAGAATAAATATGGTATTGTACTAACTGTAATTATTCTAGATAAGAATAGGAATAAAATGTAAGATAGACAGAGAATGATCAACGACGCCAAAATTCTTCCATATTTGATGGCCTTGTGCCCAATTTTTAAAAAATGTAACTTTTGTGTTTATATGTTTTGCAAATAATACTTCAAAGTGTAATAATTGTTCTGATACTACACTTCATGTATTCTGTCCTCTGTCAGTGAAAAAGAAATCCTTCTAGACTGAGGTCATTTTTATACTAGCCCTGATCTAGATTGCTCCCTTTGGTGGAGCTGGATGTTCCCCACATTGAAAACCGAATTTCCGTCTAACAACTTGTGGCAAGGTAAGTTAATAGGAACACATCGTTGGACTCGAAGCACTAATAACCTGCGTAATCACGTCGGCACTCCCTCGGAAGTAAGGGCGCCCTAGGCGACAAACATCAAACCGATTCATTCATCTTCCAAAAAAGAGAGGTAATACCTGAGAGAATGGCCTCTTGAGACAGAACATATACTACACTTTGTATCATCTATTTACAAAAAAAAATAGTAATATAATTTTATCAAATTAAGCACAACGCCCTAAAAATGTGGAGTCGGTGGTTATCATCTAGCTATCTTATTCTTAACTAGACGTATTCTAACACATTGGTCTAAGTACTACTCCTTTATCTTTTTCATCATTTATCCATAACACTTACTCCAGCAGACCCCCAATACCACATTTACTCAAAGAGGTTAACCCACTTAAAATATCTCCAATCATTTGAATTATATATATATATATATATATATATATATATATATATATATATATATATCAATATTGAATTACTAATACCTACAGACACTAGCCTTTCAAGCTTATTGCTCTCATCAGTGCAGGAAAGTAACAATTTCAGACGGTCGGGAGGCGCGAACCCTGTTCACAAAGTAAGCCTAGAATCTGCAATCCAACGGAAAGTATCACGTAATTAAGGGAAATTAAGATCTATATGTACCTAGAAGCGAGCACAGATTGAAGACTAGTCGAGAGTGTTCGACGAACCTATTCGGAACTTTGCATTAGAGCTTTTAAACAGTCTATTTATAACATCCCTGAGAGTGCTCAACTTTAATTTCTTAAATGGGTTTAGTACAATATTTATTAATAAATATTAAATTATTAATACCGACAGACACTAGCGTTTCAAGCTTATTGCTCTCATCAATGCAGTAAAGTCACAAATCTCTCTCTCTCTCTTTCGCCCTCTCTCTCTCTCTCTCTCTCTCTCTCTCTCTCTCTCTCTATATATATATATATATATATATATATATATATATATATATATAAAAGGAGAGTTAGTGAATTATAAGATTCCAATTGCTCAAAGAATTAGAACAACAAGTCTATTATGGCGTACGGTCGTTTCCAAAACATTCTGGAAATACTTTATTTCATTCTTTATTTTAAAAAAAAAACAACAAAAGCTACTCCAAAACGTCACTTCATCAGCGCCTTTAGCAGCACATCTTACAGAAATTCCAGGAAAAAATAACAAGCTCGTTTTAGAGGAACATCCATTGGCAGGAGGGCGTACATAGACCAATATTGGAAAAAGAACGGTTGGAGGGGTTCCTCAAGGGTTCGGAACGGGTAGTATTAATGGGGGATTGGAATGCCATCCTTGACCCCAAGATAGACAGGGTCGGGGGGAGTAGCGGGTCGGGCGGGTGTGAAAACAGCCTGTCTGACTTGATGGCTTCGTGCGATCTTGTCGACAGACTTCGTGTCGATCACCCGGGGCGGGAGATGTGGACGTGGTCTAGTGGCACATCCTTTGCAAGTACCTACTTGGATCGGATGCTAGTTAGAAGAGGCGACGTAGATTTTCTATCTTGTCCCACGTCCAAGTGGTTAGGTCATTCCGACCATAAATTAGTTATGGCCAGTTTGAATTTAAGCGCTAAGCCTAGATTAGATGGATACTGGAAGTTGAATACCTCCTTACTGGAGATACAAGACTTCCGGGATAAGGTAATCCTGCTTTACCAACGGTCTCTAGTGGGGGCGGTAATCGGGAGCAGGTACTGGGTTAAGGTTAAGACTAAGGTTAGACGCTTTGCTGTCAAGTATGCCCAACGCCTCGCCCGAGATAAGGCAGCGGCAGAAAAGCGGTTAGAGAATAAGCTGACCCGGGCGGTGGCTGGGGGGGACTCCCTAACTGCAGCACTAACTAAGGGGGACCTCAACCGTTTGGCTAGCGAGCGGTACGAAGGTCAGGTAGTTAGAGCTAGGTTAAAGAGAGTCTCGAACGAAGCTGTGAACATTGACGCTGTTGAGCGTAAGGCTGCCTTACGTCGTGGTTCGGATAACTATATTCGGAAAGTCAAAAACCTGGAAGGAGATACTCTCGCGTCGTCTCGTGAGATCTGTGAGGGATTCCGGGAGCATTTGGAGGAGCGCTTCACCCGACTGCCCACACTTCGCGTCGAGGAGTTTGACAGCTATTTAGCCGATTCGCCCCGCCTGGAGGCGGCCCGAGCGGCTGGCTGTGATGGCATGGTTACGGAGCGCGAGATCATTACTGCGTTGAAGCAGGTCGGCCGGAACAAATCTCCGGGACTCGATGGTCTGCCCTACGAATTTTACTTGAGGCTGTCGCCCATGTTGGTCCCTCTTCCAAGGATGTGTTCAACCATTGGTTTGCCCAGGGATCCATCCCTGGACAGGTTACCAAGGGTGTGATCACATTACTGAAGAAAAAGGATCGGCATGGTGGGGAGGATTTTGATGACTATAGGCCCATAACTCTGCTAAACACAGAGTTAAAGATTTTGGCAAGAGTTCTTGCGAACCGCCTGCAGACCGTTGTCGCCGACTTGGTCGAACCAGATCAGAACTTTGCTGTGAAGGGGAGATCGATTCAAAACGGCCTGCATCTGATTCGCACGATCATAGAGGGTGTAGAAGACGACACGGAGGCCGCGCTGATCAATTTGGATCAGTCCAAGGCTTTCGATAGGGTCGACCATCGTTTTCTGGAATCTGTTCTGGAGGCCGCTGGTTTTAATCCGGACTTCCGCAAGTGGATCTCCATCCTGTATCGTCTGCCGACGGCGGCGGTGCAAGTCAATGGTAAGCTTTCGGAGTCTTTTGCTGTCTCTCGGTCGGTGCGTCAGGGGTGTCCGCTGTCGCCCCTGCTTTATGTCCTGGCGTTGGAGCCTTTCCTCCGCAAATTAAGGGACGACGCTACGAGGCCAGTCCTGCGCGGGATCGCTATACCTGGAGGAAGGCGTGCCAGGGTTTCCGCGTTTGCCGATGATGTCACCGTGTTCGTGTCGAGCCGCACTGACGTAAGAACGGTGGTTAAGGCACTCGCTCGGTATGAAGAAGTTACAGGGGCAATAATCAATCGCAGCAAGTCCACCGGCCTGCGGTTGGGTGCCTGGAGCGGCGAAGCCGCACTACCAGGTATTTTCAGCTGGTCGGATGGCCCGGTCCGGATTCTTGGCATCTGGTTCGGACCGGGCTTCCAGCTGGAAAAGAATTGGTCGGAGGTACAGTCAAAGGTCGAATCGTCGGTCGCAATTTGGATTCGAAGGAAACTTTCCTTAAAGGGTAGAGCTGAGGCGTGCGCCACTTACGTCTTCCCCCTCATCCTTTACCGACTGGCTGTACTACCCCTGCCTGCGGATCGCCTTTTGGTTTTCACCCGCCTGCTCTTCTCGCTTCTTTGGAAGAGAGGGAAGCCATATGTCCGCAGACAGGTCTGTACTCAACGTCCGAGAGAGGGGGCCTGGGAATGCCGGATCTGGCAAGTCATAGAGATGCCGAAAGATTGGCTTTTCTGGGTCGCTCTTTGACAGATGATCTTCCTTGGGTCCCTGCGGTCTGGAAAGCCTTCCGCGGCCTCATACCCGCCCCCGAGGTCGAAGCCCGCCGTAGACCGAGGGGAGAACCGAAGTTCCTCACCGAATGCCGAGCCGCGCTTAAGGCGTTGCCGGGGCCTAGGGCTCTTACACAGCCAAGGAAAAGACTATATCGGGAGTTAGTGGAGAGGTCCGCTTCGGATCCGCTTGGGGAGCGGCTGGGATGGTCGGAGGAGGAGATTCGCTCTCAGTGGAGTTGGGCGCCAGGCCAGAGTCACCTCAACAACTCTGAGTACTCTCTGACCTGGCGACTGGTCCGGAACGCGCTACCCCTATACGACAAGCCCACCAGAGATGGAGTGAGGACGGATCCTTATTGCCAGCGCTGCGACGACCGCGAAAGAGAAACGGCCGAGCACGCCTTTTTCGCTTGCAGCAAACTTCAACTACTCTGGGAGTATGTCGAGGAGGTAACGGCTCGCATCGATGCCGAGCATCCAATGCCCCTGAATGAAGCATTGGTTGTCCACAACGTAGCCCCGCCGTGGCCTAGGGAGAAAAGAATGGTTTTTCTAACCATCCTAGCCGTAGCAAGAATGGTGACGTGGGTTACACGTCTTGACGAGGTCCATGGGGTTGAGTCTGTTTCCGATCGTGATCTGATCGTCTACTTCAAGCACCAGCTCAGAGTGAAGATCAGATGCGATTGGAGGAGACTACACCGCACGGAGTTCGATAGGAGGTGCGTGCACGACACTAGCTTGTGCATCCGTTGAGGCGCCAGGTATGAACACATGTTCCCTGCTTAGGCATGGCACACGCGGTCCTGGGTTCTACGGAACCCACCCTTCAAGCTTATTTTAACAAAGACCCTTAGCTAGTAGAGTGAATGCGTTCTGACCCTGTTTTTTGTTTTTTGGTACTATAGAGCCTCCAAAGATGCCCACTCCCCCACACTTTGTTTTAGCCCAGGTCACTGTACATCTTGGAGGACACCACCACCCGTTCCCACATCCCATCCAGGTGCACTTTATTTTTTACCCCCCTTTCTTAATTCCCACTCCCAATTAGAGACTGACCTACTTGTTTTCGGAACACCCGGAAAACAGTGAGCAGTCTACCACTTAGCAGAGGGTTGGGAGGGCACTACTAACCTTTTTCATATTTATTTCATTTTTAAAAAATTGTAAAAATTGTCCCACTCCCCCAAAATGAATTTTGAAAATAAAATATATATTTACACAAATTGGGGATCACCTAAGTAGGTCCAACCCACAGAGAGAATGAGGTATTTTGGTGAGAGAATCTAGCTAAGGGTAAAGTGCTCATAGACCAATTGTATGACCAACGAACCCCCCTCCCATAACGATTCGGGCCTTGTGCCTAAGGCAAACGGGAATATTTGCACGCATTGTTTTTTATTTTTCATACATATTAAATATTTGCTGTAACCGTTTCCTTTGTCTAAATAAAAATGCTTCCTTGGTCTTTTGGCTAAGATCAAAGTGTAGTATCTGTTCTGACTGTCCTGTGCAGTTATGGGAGGTTAACCCCTCTCATGCTTTGCCTCCCCTCTTTGGGGAGGAGTAAGTGTATTGCTTACTGTCTGAGGCGCCCTGCCCAGGCAATATTTTGAGATTCACCTCACTCTTCCTCTAGAGTGAAAATTCCCACCTTCCGACCTTGTGTCACATTCTACTTTGTGGGAAGTAGATAAATAGGTGAAATAAGAATATAAAGATAAAACTGATAATAATAAAACCTTATAAACATTATAAAGTCTAGTAAGAAAAAATGAAAAAAATAAAAACAAGAACAAAAATAAAGAGTAAAAATAAAATAAAATATAATATAAAAATAATAGAATATATGAAGGAAAAATAAAATCAGAGGATAAGAAGTAAAATAAAAATTATATATATATATACATACATATATGTGTGTGTATTTATATGTAAAGTTTTTAATAAAGAATGTTTTAACACAACGGTTTTCGTATAGCTGAATAGTGCAGAACCAGAAGTCTTATACATTTTTGTTGTTGATATTATATAAACCTCAGTAAATGTAGGCAACAATTTTCATAAATTCATTAAGAAGGCACTTTTATTTTAATACTATTGTTTCGGCCCACCTCAATCACGAAAGAAAAGTGAAGTGCATTAACTATTCATGTATTTGCATATTTGTATCACTCTATCTATATAATATATATTATATTTAGATTGTCCACATATTTTTTCTATTCATCCAATTACGTTCATTTATATCTAAGAGTTTGAATCTTAGTCTATATATATATATATATACATATTTATATATAGTATTAATGTATCGTATTTCAATAACATAATCAATATAAGCTCTTGCAAGATCTACAATCGAGCACTGTTCACCAACTTGTCATACCTGCTATATATATATATATATATATATATATATATATATATATATATATATATATATATAAGAAGGAGAATATTTTGAACAAAATATTTTGAAAAACCTGGACAGCGCAGTTTTTTATGTTCTCTAAAATAAATTATTTATTTATCTTAAAAACTTGAGCACTTTCGGTGATATACACCCTTGTCAGAAGTATAAGCATATTTTTTCTCTTCTTTTTTCGTTTAATCCTTCTTGATTGAGACATATTTATCGCAGTCAAGTCAAAATTCGTCTTGATGTTATCGATGGTTAATGTTGATATTTCAGTGTGTGTAGCGCGCGGTTACATGAATAGGGTAGAATGAAAAGTTCACACTTGGAAACGTTCATGAAATAGCGATAATAAGGAAAATATTTTGAAAAAATATTTTGAAAAACCTGGACAACGCAGTTTTTTTGCAGTCTGAAAAATGTAAATAATTGAGATAAAAGTTTTCTATAACGTTCCTCCTCGTAAGACATTCACAGAAAGAACGCGCCTTACAACACAACGAAAAAAAGCAACTTTTCTTTCTTATTCTACGTGCCTAGCGTCAGGCGGCACCTTGATAAAGGAACCTTCTTTGCAATGGCTTCCTCTATATGGAACACATTACCGCAAACCTGCTTCTCTGCTGATTACAACTTGGTCGTCTTTAAATCCAATGTCAACAAATGTTTTTAGTAAACGCCTCACAAGTAATCAGACGCAGTTCAAACAATTGTTCAATGTTAGTAGTCTCATCGTTTTCTCCATCTTTCGGATGATAATAATTGCGTCGTATTCATCCTTACCCTCGAGTGGCTTTTGACATTGATAAGTGGTGACATAATAGTAAATAGATGGAAAACGTGAAGTTTTCGGGACAGATTATTTTATCGAAAAAGCAGTAGCTCAAAAATGGTATTTCTTTTTTTTTTAAAGATTATGACATGCTGAACGTATTCGCGTTAACATACGTGCATTATTACGTATGAAATAAATTAAAAAAACACATTTTTTCTGGTACAGCTTTATAACAGGACAAAAGCTGAACTGTTTTTTAACCCTAACCCTACCCTAACCCTAAACTAACCCTAACCTAACCCTAAACTAACGCTAACCTAACCCTAAACTAACATTAAACTAACCTTAAACTAACCCTAAGCTAATCTTAACCTAGTCGTTTTTCTCCGTTTTAACAGCTATACTAGTACCACACTGTTTAACACGTTTTAAATTAGTAAATATTCTAGAATATCGGTTAATTTCCAATATGGCAGCAAGTTTAATAAAAACCGGAATGGAAACTAGGGCCAACCAAAAGAAGAACGCAAAGTAATAGTCTTTTAGTGAGTTATATAAAAAATAATTCATTAAAATTTTTAAAAATATTTATAAGAAGAGAATTATGTTGTAAAATATACAATTTTCGGCTACAGTATATCGCCTTTCCAATAAAATGATCTGTCCCGGAAACTTCGTGTTAACTCGCCCCCTCAAAAAAAATGTACACGGTGCAAAACTTTTTATTATATACACTGTACACAATAAAAACAAAGTGGTGTGGAGTGTTTATACACTATTTCATTTTCACTGTTAGTAATGCGTATTAAAGATTACGGGCAGGGGTAATGTTATGCCATAAAAGTAACTTCATACTAATTCACATGTCGTTGGATGTCACGGTTGATAGTTTGTAAATATCCTGTTTGTATAGAGAATCATGATATGTCATTGATTGGTGTTTTCTTTACAGCTATCAATATTTCAGATTCGCTTTAAGAGGATTTGCTCGTAGATCAGTCGGTCTATCACGCTTGAATTTGTAACGCTTCGGCTTGGTGTGGCATGGTATTTAGAGCGTTTGCTAATGGGGTGAACCAGTGACTGAAAACAGGGTACTTGCTGCCTCTTTGCTGAACACTCAGTATTATAAGGTTAGGGCCAAGGGTAGGTAGAGCAATCTATGGAAAGGAGTTAATTTAAGTGTTGTAGCCAACGAAAAAAGCCTTCGCGTCGTCCTCGACTACGATCGATCGATTTATATATTTTTTTATAATTGTGGCACACGTAATTTTGAAATAGAATTGTGTTATGCTTAAGTTTCACATATTTAGTCACGCTTAATTCTGAAAGAGAATTTTGTCACAATTACGTTTAAAATATCATTTTGTCAGATTTAATTTTAAAATTAATTTTTTGACACTAAATTTTAACATAGTATTTTGTCACTAATTATCTTTTAGTTTTAATAACGATTCTAGAATGTTTATTAAAATACAAAAAAAAGCAAATTTTGATATTTTTACGTTGCTAAAAGCGCAAAATGAATAGACGCATCTTATGTTAGATGCGTCCAAATATTTCTATAAGAGGTTTCGTCCGTCTCAATGTATGCCACGCTTAAGTTTTCAAATACAATTTTCCTTGGTCATTTATGATTTAGTTCGAAATAGAATTTTCATCTCTATACATTTACATTGAATGGACGTATCTTCGCATTATCAGTTGAAGAGTTCGAATGAAAACGCGATAAATCCGATCTGTCTACATTGAGACATTGAACAATACAAAGATAGCTATATATATATATATATATATATATATATAAACATTTTTAGGAGGAGTAATTAATTAATCAGAGTGCTCGGGGACAAACAAAAATTCGTTCAACTCGATCTAAAACTACTTTTTTAAATTTATGTTTAACGAATCGAGTTTGCCCTTCATATATTAGTTTTCGCATTACTAAGGCGAAATTAGTTCGTAGCCACAAAATTGAGGGGATATTTTTACGGGATGAAATTTATAAGTTGTCCTCTTCCATTGGCGAAATTTTAAGACATTTTCATTCGCTATGGAAATTTTGTAAGAACAACTTATCTTTCTTTGATTACATCCGTTTCTCCCGGTATATTTCTTCACTTGATCAACGTGGCTTTGCTTTGTCTAATGCCAACCACCATAAAAAACTTCGGTTTCTTATTTTGAAGAGATTTGGTCGTTCTACGACTAACTTAAAAAATATCCTTAATCTTTCAACATACCAATTGACGGACACTGAGCAATTTGTATTGTCTCATGGCTTGGAATTCTGTATTCCACCCATATCCATCAAACGTGAGGACATCTTTTCGGAATTTGAAGTTTTATTTTCACAAATTTCAAAATTGTCCTCGTCTTCAGTCAACCAGCCCTTAGCGTTGAAGGCAAGACTTAATGATCTTGCCTACGCTTATGCAGGTACTCCCATTGACCGCTCTAATTTCAATTGGCAAAATGAACATTTTCTTGCCATTAAATCTCTGCGATCAAATCAGTCACTTATCATTACTAAACCAGATAAGGGTTCGGGAGTTGTGATTCTGGATTATGCCGATTATGTGGCAAAAATGATGGTGATCTTAGATGACGTCGATAAATTTAAAAGACTCGGACCTGTTAATACGCATGACAAGACCCTTTCCATTGAAACTAATTTTCAAAAAAGATTGCTTAAATTAGTTAAGAAAGGTGTTCTTCCTGGGAAAATATGCGATATAATCCGACCAATAGGGTCTATAAGACCTCGTCTTTACGGCCTACCAAAAACGCATAAGGAATATATACCCGTAAGACCGATTCTTTCTATGGTCGGGTCGGTTCAGCATCAGTTAGCTAAATGGTTGGCTGAATTGCTTCAACCTGTGCTTGAAGTATATTCGGCCAACTGTATTAAAGATTCGTTCACTTTTGCTGAATATATACGTAATTGCCCTTTTTCTGCTGAGAATAAGTTTATGTGTTCTTTTGACATCAGCAGTTTATTTACATGTGTTCCCTTACAAGAAACCATCGATATTTGTGCTGATGTTTTATATCGCGGTTTCTCAGTTGGTCCTATTATCTCTGAGGAGGTCTTCATAGAGCTGATGCGGTTTGCTACCATGTCTGTCGAATTCAGTTTTGATAATGTCATGTATCAGCAAATCGACGGCATTTCTATGGGGTCACCCCTTGGTCCTGCGTTGGCCAATATCTTTGTAGGTTTTCACAAGCATAATCTCTTGGCCCGTATCAATAAACCACTTACTTATTTTCGATACGTAGATGATACATTTTGCGTGTTTAACAATGAGTCAGATTCCATATTATTCCTTAATGCACTCAATCAATTACACCCAGCCTTAAAGTTCACTTGTGAGAAGGAACACAACTCCACCCTTCCTTTTCTGGATGTATTAGTGCATAAATCTGATTCATTGTTCTTAACATCTGTTTTCCGCAAACCTACATTTACTGGTTTATATTGTCACTGGGACTCTTTTTGCCCCATACAAAGAAAAATAAATCTTATTAAATGTTTGGTTCATCGTGCTTTAAAGATTTGCTCTGAATCCCTGATTGATTCGGAGATTGAATTTATCAAAGAGGTGCTCGTTGAAAATGGGTACCCTCTCGATATTGTTAATTCCAATATCGTTACTAAGATCGCTCATTTTAACAAGCCTAAACTTTTTGGTCCTCCAAAATGCCCGGCGTACCTCAGATTACCTTGGTTGGGTAATATTAGCATAAAATTTGCCAATCAAATTTCTGTAGCTGTGCGTCGGTGTTACCAGGCATCTAATCCTAGAATTGTTTTTTCTGCTCGACCTTTGCTCAAATCTATTCATAAGGATGTTCTCCCACCCCAACATATTAGTAATATTATTTATCTATTTAAATGTCGGTGCGATGCCGTATACGTGGGACGAACAGTGCAAAGGTTTGAATCCAGAATCAAACAACACATCCCCCCTGCCATACGCCAGGGCCGACTAAATAATTTAAATAATTTAGTTAATACATCCGGGTCTGCTATTGCTGCCCATCTCATAAATAGCGCCGAATGTGCGTCGACGTACATTAGTTACTGGTTTTCTGTCATAAGTAGATCGCATTCCCTATTCCACCTCAAAGTCCTGGAAGCCATATATATAAAGTCAATCAAACCCTCCCTTTGTAAACAAAAGGAATGGCTTTTAGGACTTAATGTGATCAACTTATGACTCTCCTCCCCATTTTTTTTTTTTTTTTTTTTTTTTTTTTTTTTTTCTCCTAAACTTGTCACTAGTGTTCATTACAAATTATTTTTAGGTTTTAGTCGTATTCAATCACTTCCACGTTTTACTCTGATGAGTGTGGACGAAAACCGGTTCAGTACATTAATTAATTTCTTTTTAATCGTTTTCTCTCGTTTTTTTATATTTGTTTAATCTCATTCGACCCTCCAAAAAATGTCCCAAACGTCCGTATTCCTCGCCGTTATCAAATTTTGTACCACGAAAAATTTATTTAAATATATATATATATATATTCATAATGATGAGGAGGAGGAGGAATTTTGATTACTCCTGGAGGAAGAACTTATCACTAGATTCCATCCATCTTATTGGTGTTTGTCATTCAGAAGTTATGCCATAGTCGCAACGTTAGGCACTGCGGGTTCGCTACACTATTTGTCCATAGCTCATTCGCCCTTTTAACATACAGCGCCTGATATTCCTAAATGGTCACCCACTTTGTACTGACCGGGCTCAACGTCGCTTAACTCAGGTGACCAAACGAGAACCGGTGTGTCAACGTAAGTATGCCTTATTCTCTGTCTCTCGGTCTCTCTCTGTCTCTCTCTTTCTGTCTGTCTATGTGTTTCCCTCTCTCTCTCTCCCTGAATATATATATATATATATATATATATATATATATATATATATATATATATATACATACATATATAGATAGATAGATATATAGCTATACATATACAAAGAGAGAGAAAGAGAGTGGAGATAGAGAAAGGTAGATAGATAGATAGATAGATAGATAGATAGATAGATAGATAGATAGATAGATAGGTATAAATTCTATATTTTCTTCTAAGCGTTTCAATATCTTCCGGCTCATATCCTTTGTTTACCGTTGTAAAAAGGGTTTACACACCTAAAAGAAGCAAATATTTTAACACTTTGTTAACACTCTCAAATAGCTTTGAAAGCCCTTAAGACCTGATCTGTGTTTCGTTTTCGGCGTTCATTGCCCGCCATTTTTTTCTCGTACTTCGCGATACCTACACTGTTTCGGGAACAGAAAAATCAAACCACTGAGAAAACTGAAAGTGATAACCTGGTCGTCTAGTTGTTGTGTCTTGTCGCTGAAGGGTTAAAGGTCTCTGGATGCTGGCCTTTTTCCATATGATGGTCACTCCTTGTTGTATGAAGCTAGATCTCTCCGGTGCTGTAAATTTAAATTATTTAACTTATTGTTTGGGGCTAGGAGCAAAGTGTAGTATCTCTTCTGATACTAAACTTCGTCTTTTCTGTCCTCGGTCAGTGAGAAAGAAATCTTTCTATACTGAGACAATTAAATTTTTGTCCCAATCCAGAGTGCCCGATCTTAGGGAGCTTGATTTTCCCCACATTAAAAACTCTGTCCTCGTTGGGAGGCAAGTAAATAGAAGCAACTTGTTCTTTGCTTTGGGTTATTAGTTGTTACCATGACGTGGTGAGGGAAAGGGAGATATGACCTCAGTTGTCTTTAATAATTTTAAGGTTTCATTTTAATCTTCCCACCCGACTCGCTTCCAGTCGTCTTCTTATTGAAAACACTCCACCTTCTTCGTTCATTAGTCTGAAGGCCATCACCCGATGTTGTCCTTTAATGTAATCCCTCCCCGTTATACAACATCACATATACAAACTTAATACACATCCTCAGACAGTGCTCCGTAACTACTAATTATATAAAATGCTTGTTTTAATTTTTATGTCACGCCTAAGTTTAAAATAGCATTTTCGTTGTCTGCGTAAAATCTGAAATGGCATTTCTTTTATCTGCCACGTTTTAAATAATATATTCATCGCTAAACGCAGAGATTGCATGGACGCATATTCAGAAACCCGTTCTAAATAGTATACAACAACAAAAAATAATTTTTGAAATATTTGTCTTTCTTTCAAATAAGTTTATCATATTTCATACGTATTTCGTTTTGTATTATTTGGAATATTAAGACTACTGTTCTTATTGTAGATATTATTCTCACAACGTTTCGGCCGATGTAACTTCCGATCTTCTTCGGGTGTATCTTGTCAAACTAGGAAATATTTAAGTCGAACTCGGGAATCTGTGCGTAATTTTGAACTTAATAGTTTTCTTAATCCACGGAAGTAGACTGCTTTCGTTCCTTCATCTATGACCGGGTACAAGTCCTAAGTAAACATTTAATTATATTCTTAGTATTGTTGCAATCTACCCCAGTTCGACATAAATATTTCAGAGTTCGTCCGGATACACCTGAAGCAGATCGGTTGTTCAATCGGCCGAAAAATTATGATAATATTCTTAGTATCGAAGCAATCTTCCCCGTGGATTAATTAAAGGGTTCAGTACGAAATTTAGTTCAGATTCCCGAGATCGACATAAAGATTGCCGACAATGCGCGACCGAAGAAGGTCGGGGATTATATTTGTCTAAACGTTGTAAAAAATAACAACCAGAATGAGAACAGTAGTCCGAATAATCTAAATACAGATTATCAATCCTCATTTTAAAAATGTCGAAACATTGTGTTTCGCTTTATTCTCTAATTTCAACACCTTTCTTCCCCCTTCATCATTCACACCATCAAACATACAATCTATTATATAAATACTGTACGAAATAAGTGCTTGGAATAATTTCAATTAAATTTTGATTGAATTTTAATAAATTTTGATTTAAATTTAATTGAATTTTGATTGAATTTTTATTAAATTTTTATTAAATTTTAATTGAATTTTAATTGAATTTAAATTGAATTTTAATTGCATTTTAATTGAATTGTAATTAAGTTTTAATTAAATAATAATTGAATATTAATTACATATTTTAAACTACATTCTTGTGTATGTTTAGCACTAAGTATAAATTGGACATAATCATTATTGATTGCAAACAGGAAAGTTGCGTTTGAGATATTAAATCTAATTTAGTAACAATGAATTACTCAGGTCGACTATTGCAAAATAATTTGAGCAAATGGAACTATGAAAAATTTTAAATATATAAAGATTACGCTGTTTGTGTCATGCACATTATGTACCATAGTGGCCCCTATGTTGCTTGGTGGACACACACGATAGACTGTAATGTTCCTCAACTGGTTAGGCGTGACCTTACTTCTCATAATTATGTGTCACGGAGCAAACACTTTCGTTGATGATGCCACGTTAAATAAGACTATAGAAACACTTGTTCTTCTACAGTTGTGATATCGCAAACAGCTTATTTCGCAGGCGCGTTTACACTCGAAGACTCGAAAACACAAACATGAATTTTCATGGCTTACTTTTATTGATGTTATAATGTAGACATTACCTTTTTCTTACATCCGTCTCTTTATGTAGCGTGGGTTCCCTCACCGGACTTAGCTAGCGGATGGGAAGGGGGGATCAGTATGTACTCGCGATCCAATGACAGCCCCCGCTCTGATGTGTTTTATTTTGCCGATATCAGCAATACAAATTGTTTGTTTTCGCGCATTCCTAAACGGAACTACACCTGACTATTGTCCATTTTTCAAATCAACTGACAACTATCCATATGTCTGACATATTCGAATTCCAACAGCGCATTCCTAACTAAATTCCAAACTCAACCTACAGTTCACTTTTCGTAACCCCAGCTCTCCCCACCAGCCAAGGGCAATCTCGTTACAAAAACATTTAAAAAGAAAAATCATCAAGATATCTGTAACCTATGTCCGTACCTACCTACGTCTTGCTGTTAACATGTTTGCCAAGGCGGTAATCAACCTCGAAATACCAGAAAACCATGTACACCGTATGACACACTATTGATCGAAGAGATAAGACAGAAGATAGAAAATAGAAATAAAAGTATTACACTGCAGTACACATCGTCTCTTTATGTCTACGATCTATTTTCTCACCCAGACATTCATTTAATTCATCCAGAACCTATAACTGTATATTGCATTCTCACAGACTTCTAAAATTCAGACCTATGTATACAATACGCACAATGCTTCCAGCAAATTGCAACACTCTCATATAACTGAACTGATATACTAGATAGTCGTGACACTGTTAGGATAACTAACGAAACGATTTACTTCCCTTGCATCATTTCGGGAAGGTTAAGAGTTATCGCCCTTGAAAATGAAGTCTTGCCTGGAGTAGAAAAGTAAACAGACCACATCTGGAGACTGTATATTTTATCTCGCTCACAGCGGTCAATTAATTCATTATTTTATTCTGTGTTCAGTTGTAATAAATCTGTTAAAAGTTTGTGCTGATACTTCATCCATTTTTCTTTACAAATATTGTTGATTAAAACCTAAATTACAAGGTTTACAAAAGACACTATATGTGATATTGTCTCATCTTATTCCGTCTACATCATTGGTGGAATATAAGTTTACATATCTTGTCTCCCACGGTTTAATTTTATAGACACTAAACGCAGTATAAAGCAAACAGAGAAAATATGTTTTTAGCATGTTATTTGTTTTATTTGTTTTCTTCTTCATTATTAGTTATCGCCTCCCATCACCATTTGAAATAGTTTTGTTTATATGCTGGGAAAATGGATGTTTTTACTCGCTTACATTTGTGTATAAATAAATACAAAAATACACATTGGTATTGATACCAGAGTCTAATATTGACTGTTATCGCAATTTAACTCTTTCAAAACAATAAATATTCTCTTTCTTGTCACCGTAAAATAATTGTTAGCTAAATATTGTTAATGAATTAAACGAACGTATAAATATTGGATTATGAGGGGCCCTGGATTTCTAAAAAAAGTGTAAGTTAGCTAGTATAGAATTGTGTCCGGGGTCATTTTAAGAACGTAATTACAAGTTAGTATGATCCGGTATTTTGTTGAAAGAGTCATTTTCAAAATCATAACATACCGAAAAGAATTTGGTCGAGATAAAAGATTTGATGGTTAAAGGGGTCAGCCACAAAGCGCCTGTGTAATGGACCAAAAGGAACTGTGGCGTGACTTGTTGTTGTCAAGACGAGAATCGTGATTAGACCGCCATGGAAGTCGAAGCGAGATATCCAAAGAATCAGTCCACGATGATAATCGAAGCGAGTGGACGTCCACAGATGATGGACTGAAACTTTAAGTTTGGGTCTCGAAGGAGACGAGAATGAGCACTCCATATATCTCACCCCTCATCTAGTAAGAAGAATAGTTAAGTCAAAAACCATAAAGCGAAACAACTGGAAATCGGCGACTCTTTCCCAGGCGTTATCAGGAAAGAAGGGATAAATAAACGACCTTCCATGACCCTCTCAACAGTTGTTTTCTGAATTATTTCTTAGTCATAGAAAAGAGTTTTGTTTCCAGAGAACAGATGCCCGACACGAGACGACGAAGAAATCTACACGGCGACTAAGACCACAAAAGAAGGTAAGAAAATCGAAGAAAATTTAAAGAAAACTCCACGGCAAAATGTTAGACGACGAAGGT
The DNA here is from genome assembly GCA_963556195.1 of Sepiola atlantica. Classification (NCBI taxonomy): domain Eukaryota; kingdom Metazoa; phylum Mollusca; class Cephalopoda; order Sepiida; family Sepiolidae; genus Sepiola; species Sepiola atlantica. The sequence goes on along the minus strand of OY744520.1, from coordinate 182,250,836 downwards.
TGATGAAAAGACGACCACGAAGAGGATCACGGCCAAATGAAAAATGGAGCAGGAGACAACGAAAAGAAAAGTATCATGTAAATTAAGTTTAGATCACCGTATGATCGATGGTCTGCATTGTAATATCAAGCAAAACTCGTCTCTTTCTTCTGTTAAAATAATTTCTTTTGTTAAATATTCTTTTAATATGTAAAACGAATGGGTGTCTTCTTTATTTATCGAAAATTGTAATAATTATTTGAAAACAATAAATATTCTCGTTTTTCTTACTATGGAAAATAATTCTCAGCTAAAACTTTTTTTTTTTAAATAAATAAAACGAAAGTTTTAACCGTTTAATTTAATTAATTTATTTTTACAATTTAATTTTTTTTAAAACTAGATACTCTCTCTCTCTCTCTCTTTCTATATATATATATATATATATATATATATATATATATATATATATACATGTCTATGGTGATTTGTGACTTTCATACTTTCGTTTTAACTCAATAAAAAATTACGCCGTTTGTAATATACGGATGGCCAGAAATGATAAAAAAACCTGAGGTTTAAAATTTAAATAAACTTTTAAATTCAAAGCAAAAAAAAAATTGTGATACTTTCAAATTTAAAACAAAAAAAAAACAATTTGTAAAAACAGAAAAAAACAACACTATTATGTCTGTATTAAGACTTTTAAATCAAAGTCAATTTAAAAAAATAAAAATAAAAAAAGGTGTTCAAAACAATAAAATTAAAAAAACAATGAATTATTAAAAAAATAAATCCGGTATTTTGTTAATTATTTGTTTATTACGAACGAAATAAAAGTTATACATTCGTTGGTATTAATTGTGGAGAAAGTTTTTTTTATAATTCCTGGCCATCCGTGTATGACAAACGGCGTCATTTGCTGCTAAGTTAAAACGAAAGTATAAAATTCACAAATCGCCATATATATATATATATATATATAGAGAGAGAGAGAGAGAGAGAGATAGATAGAGAGAGAAGAAAAAAGAGTGATAAATATGAGACGATTGTCCAAATTTATTTCAAATTTAAATTGTTCTATGCAACGTGTATTCAATAATAAACTAGAGTTTATTATTCTTTCCTTAAGCCAAGGCTTTTCAAAGATCGAGATCTTATCATCAGAGGAGAAATACAGATGGATAAGTTGGCTTTCGAAAAAACCAAAGTTCAAATATTTGAAAAATATGAAAATTATTCTTAAAAAAGAATTTTTGTAAAAAAGAATTTTTGTAAAAAAGAATTTTTGTAAAAAAACGCAGTGAAATGAAAAGAAAAGTTCCGTGAAAAAGATATCCAGATTGTCCGGGTGGTAAATTTCCGTTGAAAAGAAGCCCGATGAATTGTAGAATGTGAAGAAAAGTCTTTGTGTGGGAGCAGCGCGGAGAAAGTGCTCAAAATACAGGTAAGTGCTAAGCACTTAAAGGGGATTGAAGAGAGAGAAACAGGCCATCTTTTTGATATACTTCCTGGATTTGAAACTTGAACGAGATATTATCTGCCTTGTTTGGTCCAGGAACTATATAAATAAAATGGCCTGTTTCTCTCTCTTCAATCCCCTTTAAGTGCTTTTGGACTTACCTGTATTTTGAGCACTTTCTCCGCGCTGCTCCCACACAAAGACTTTTCTTCACATTCTACAATTCATCGGGCTTCTTTTCAACGGAAATTTACCACCCGGACAATCTGGATATCTTTTTCACGGAACTTTTCTTTTCATTTCACTGCGTTTTTTTTACAAAATTTCTTTTTTACAAAAATTCTTTTTTAAGAATAATTTTCATATTTTTCAAATATTTGAACTTTGGTTTTTTCGAAAGCCAACTTATCCATCTGTATTTCTCCTCTGATGATAAGATTTCGATCTTTGAAAAGCCTTGGCTTAAGGAAAGAATAATAAACTCTAGTTTATTACTGAATACACCTTGCATAGAACAATTGAAATTTGAAATAAATTTGGACAATCGTCTCATATTTATCACTCTTTTTTCTTCTATCTCTACAATTGCTCTATCTCGTATATTGAGCTAATCTTCTTCACAATAGGTTCCATCTACTAGAAGTTTTATTTTGGTTTATATTTGATCCTATATATATATATATATATATATACTTTTCAGTTAAATATTCTTTAAATAAATAAAACGGATCTCAATTAAAAAACAACATCATTTTTTTTACATTGCCTCTTCAGCGATAAGACGATCTCATATTTTAAAAAGGGATGGCGGGTGATAATTTACCTACGAACATGCTGCTTTAGCATATAGATGAGACTTCAACCCTGAAATTAAATAGAATAAATAACTTGAAAAATTAACAGCGAACAAAAAAAATAAAGCCGACATATTTAATGGTTCATTCGCAGAAAGTTACTCTAATAATATGGAGGTTCAGTATCTCCCGTTTTTATCTTGCTTTTTTAAAACAAAAAAAACACAAACCGATAAGCGGAAGTGTAAAAGAATATATAAATAGATATAGATTTAAAAAGAGTGTAAAAGAATATATAAGTAAATATAAATATCAATATAGATATATAAACATAGATGTATTAAAATAAATATGAATATTAAAATACGTTAAAAGAATATATAAATAAATAGTGTATAAGAATATATAAATAAATTAAAAAAATGAAAAATAAACAAAATAAATAAAATAAATAAAATAAAACACTTAGAAATAAAAAAAAGTTGAATATTGAATTCAGCTACGCTCAAAAGGAAATGTTTTGACTTGGAGCATTATAAAAAGCTAACGTAGCTCCTGTTTTCTAAACACACACACAAAGAGAAACACAGAGAAAGGAAAGGAGAGAGAAAACCCAAGAACGAGATATGAACGGTAAAAATATTGGAAAAAAATTAAAAAAGGCTAGATAAAACCTAAAAGGGAAAACGGATAAGTGTGGCTATGATGCCCACATTTATAATAAATACCTATTTATTTGTGTATTTTTATATCAATAAATATATTATATTCGTCCCGTCACACAAACGTTAGTGAGTAAAAATGCGCTTTTTTCTAGCCTTCGGACAAAGCTATTTCTAGTAGTGAATGAGGGGGGGGGGGTAAAAAGCAAATAGCAAGTCAGACAACCCCCGCTGTTTGAAATAAATCCGCAAAAAATCTGTCACTCTAAATGAAAAGTCAACAACAAATGTTTTTGCTACCTGTGATGAATGGGTATCCATACGATTTCAATAGAAACCGAGTCACTCCAGAGTATTAACGGAGAATCCCGAGTAAGTTCCGGAAATTTTCGAAGCAGTCTACGATTTGAAAGCTACCTTCTTTTCTTTATTGTTTAAGTTTTTCAATTTTATTATCTTTTTAGGGGCTAATTTTTTAAAACCCTAACCTAACCTACACTCAGATTATACTAAGTGAATAGTTAGGTTGTGATGAGGCTCTTAAACCTCACACTGACCTAACCTTTTTCACATGCTTAGTGTCGTCTGCTTTTTAAAAATATTTATTTCGCAGCTTTCAATAACTGTTTTAGCCATTTCTGGAACTGGCTCGGGATTCTCCGTCAATACTCAGGACGTCTTACGCATTTTTCAAACCAAAGCAAGAATGAAAAAACCTATTTCACTGTTTCTTCTACAAACGTTTTCGCTCAAATTATCGTTAAAATCGGTATTTCGCCACAAAAGCTGGAACTATTTTGAAAGATACATTTTCGAAGATAATAATAAAAGTGACTCAATTTCCCTATACATAATCATCTCATCTCTAATACATTTATTTTTTGTCTTATATTCTTTGTCTGACATGTCCTTGGCGTTTCTTTCAGTTACTACGAGTGATGTCATTTTCTTTCTTTGCATTTAAAATAAACAGAATATTCCTGTGTTTTTTTCTTCTCAAGAATAATTAGCACAAAGAAAAATTAATATCAAATATGATTTTTTTAAAAATTTATATCAAAATGTAGTAGATTTTTTTTAGAAAAATGAGCAAGTATTATTTTAAAACATAACGTTCGAGAAAAATAAAAACCGTAAAAAAATGTCGTACAAATTAACAAATAGTAAATATACGTACAAGTAAATAGTGTGAAAAGTAACAAAAATGCAATAATTGCAACAATAATAATGATAATATCAATAATATTAATGATATTAATAATAATAATAATAATAATAATAATAATAATAATAATAATAATAATAATAATAATAATAATAATAATAATAATAATCAATAATAACAATAGCATGAACAAAAATAATTGTCATAATAATAATTGCTGTATTTCATGAATTGTAGCCATTCTATGCTGTCGTTTTATTTCTTCTTGTCAAATTGTCATTCGTTAATGTCATCAAATTTAAGCAATCCTCGGAGACTGATGTTATCTATAAATAACGGGCATTTTTGTTTTGTTTAACTCAATCGGAAGAAGAAGCGGCAAATCTCCCATTAGAAATTAGAAACACGCGAATTTCCACAACTTTCGACTAAAACATTTTCAAATCTAATTTTTGACATATTGACAAAACAAATAATGTACAGCTTCGTAAATGCGGGTTTTCTTTTTTATAACCTAAATGTGCAAACGAGCATTTCTTTCCAGGAAACATTGACTTAATTCAGTTTATTTTCATTTCTAAGATTATTAGGGTTTTTTTTTCACCGATTACCAGTCTAATTTCGAACATCCGATGTTATTTTTTTAATTTCTTCTGTTTAATTTATCAAAAAATATAATAGACAAATAGTTGACCTAGGACGGGTAAAATTAATTCCCCGAACAGAACAGTTTTGCATAACTGTTATGTATCTCCTACACAGATAAAAATAAAGAGTTAATGATGCTAAAACTTATCTCTAGAATCCTCATTCCAATTTTGATCAAAATTCATTATATGATTTTCATTCTATGAAATGTCTTAAATATAATATTTTTTTGAATGAATTTCGTTTCTAATGATTATGAATCAAATTTAATGCACGTGAAATAATTGAATTTTCAAATGAGCTGTTGTGTCCATATTATGACCTCTCTCTCTCTCTCTCTCTCTATATATATATATATATATATATATACATATATATATATGTATAGGGACAGAGAGAGAGAGAGAGAGAGAGACGGAGAGAAAGAGAGAGAGAAAGAGAGAGAGCAAATTAATAGTGATAAACAAATAAATCATAAGATTTACAAAATTATTTATTACAGTTCCAAGAAGCCAATGTCAACTATGTCTGATGTACGACCGTTTGAGAGACGATTAGGAATCATATTTAATTTTATCATTCATATATATATATATATATATATATATATATGAGTCTTCTTCTAAGTAGAACACCATCAGGAAATTATATATATATATATATATATATATATATATATATATATATATATATATTAGATATACTATGAAATACTATGTAATTAATTCCACACTCGTACACAAAGTCGCAGCACTAAAACCATGAAAGCCATAGACTGGAAGCTCTAGACTAGAGGTTCGCCCTCCTTTAGGCTCATCATTAGGACACGTCCGAACTTTATTGTGGATATTAGTTCGTTGATTTGGCGTAAAAGGAGTTTAATTTCTCTTGATGTTGGTGCTAATTGGTAGTGGCCGAAAGGTAGAATACCTAATAATGAGTCAGTGGTTACTTTGAAACTGGGTTCGTGCCATCCAACCGACAAAGAATTAACTTCTCCGACACTGAAGTTTGCATCAGCATTAAACATCGGTGTCTGTAGGTTATAATGATAAATATCTATTTTTAAAATGTGGGTATATATATATATATATATATATATATATATATATATATATATATATATATATATAAGAGAGATAGAGATATTTATGTTTCACTGAGAATATTCAGTAAAGTCTGGAACAAGGCCAATAAAAACAAGCTCGATGAGCCCCGATTATAGGGTGCATAGCATTTATATGTATATTTGGAGAGTTTACCAAGATATTTTTCTTTGTCTTCCAGAGAGGATTTATAACAACGAAAAAATCTTTAATTTTATTATTTATTCATTTTGTAAATCTATAGGTCCGTACACGTGTTTCGCTCCCTAGCAAGGTGCTTGCTAGGCAGTTCATCAGGAGAGATATAAACTGACGATAATGACTCAACAACTACAGGAGATTGACCTAGTTGAAATCACTTAAGAAGGAAAAATATTATACTAAAACTGAGTTGATCAACGTTTTTTTCCTAAGGTTACGTATATATTTTACTCGTACAAAATACATGCTAAAATATTCCTCAGTTTTTCTGTGGTTGAGTCATGTTCCACTTTATTTATTCTAATTGGATGCAATTTGCAATTCAACCCACGAAATTAATCGTCTCTTACTAAGCGTCTATCTATCATTTTACCACTTTCTCACTGTAAGTAGAACTATTATTAAACCCGTATTTTGAGAGTAAAAGAGATAGAGAAATGAGGGGGGGAGAGAAAGAGAGAGACAGAGGAATTTGTAATGAGTTGAAAAATACTAATTTCAGATTTAATTTATTTGATTTTTTATATTTAACTGGCATTGTGAACTGACTTTTTCTCATTCAAACGATCTACATGAGTTAAAAGAGTGATAAACAGATTACATTTTTCTAGTATATATATCCCAACAATTTAAACCCCGTGAACGCCATATATAATTGTTAGGGTGAAATAACTATAACTAGGAATACGGAAGAAGGAAATGCTTGTGTATCGTTAGCAGTTGAAGCTGTTTCTGTGACATGCATTTCTTGTAGATGGACTATATAAATTAAGCGTCTGGGGCTTGCATAATATTTTAATGTTTAGTATATAAAAATAATTAATTAATATTTATTTATAAATATTATATACATATATTAGTTGAAATACAAATGTACTTTTTAACAGATCACGAATATATTTTAAAGAAAATTATACTTTGCATTAAAAATGGGGGGGGGGTTAATCTCTTATGTTTATCCACTCCCCCCTTTATGATTAGACACCGTTGCCTTTTAACTTACCATTTCCTTTTACTTCCCCCCCTCTACTCTTCATCACAGCAACCAATTAGCAACGAGAATTTCTTCTTTTTCCTCCACCTTTTTCTTCTATTTTAAGACAGTGTGTAACGGGTGGCACTTTAACTCCCCGCCTAACCCCGAACACCCCCGGCACCCCCCAGTGACCCCCGACGCCAGCATTTTGGCTCACGTGACTCAATCGTAGTCACTTATTAACAGAATAGTCTTCCGTATTAACAGTTAGCATATATCCTCCCACCCCCAATACATTTTTTTTGTTTATTAATTATTTACCTTACGAAATAGAATGAAGATTGATGGATTTTCCGCAAACCGCCGCCCAACTCCCGCACTCTCGCCGTCGCCAGCATTTTGGCTCACGTGACTCAATCGTAGTCACTTATAAACAGAATAGTCTTCCGTATTAACAATTAGCATATATCCTCCCACCCCAATACATTTTTTTTGTTTATTAATTATTTACCTTACGAAATAGAATGAAGATTGATGGATTTTCCGCAAACCGCCGCCCAACTCCCGCACTCTTGCCGTCGCCAGCATTTTGGCTCACGTGACTCAATCGTAGTCACTTATAAACAGAATAGTCTTCCGTATTAACAGTTAGCATATATCCCCCCACCCCCAATACATTTTTGTTGTTTATTAATTATTTACCTTACGAAATAGAATGAAGATTGATGTTGTATTAAATCGGCCCAGGACAATTTTTATTTTATTGCTGGCACACTTTGTCACTGCCCAACTAGGTTACCCGGTCATTGGCCGGCCAGTATTCTAGATTGTTACCATTATATATATATATATATATATATATATATATATATATATATATATATATATATATATATATATATATATATATATATGCGGGGGTTGGGCGGCGGTTTTCGGAAAATCTATCAATCTTCATTCTATTTCGCAAGGTAAATAATTAATAAACAAAAAAAATGTACTGGGGGGGGGGGGATATAAGCTAAAATGTTTTGTTTTGTTTTTTGTCCTCATATAGTTTTAATGGTTGAGAAACTTCCGAGACTATATATATATATATATATATATATATATATATATATATATATATATATATATATATATATATATATATATATTATGCAGGTTATTTCGAACGACGATGTTTACCGCGTTCGTGAAAATTGAATGTGGGTGTGTTTTATCTGAAACATTCGTAAAACAAATATGAAAGGTTTAAACAACATTTCTTAGCTTCTTGGCTTGGAACAAAGTTCAGTATTAAATTTTTTTTTTTTTATTGAAAATGGGTTCAATTACTTTCAGAGCACTGATTTGGGTAGCCTTATTGGCCCAAATCACACCTGTCTTTCGCCCAGCCACGGAGAGTAACATTCTTTTCTGACCAAGTTCAGACACAGTGTAGCCCGACTCCACAATATTTGTGTTCATCTATCAAACTTATTTCTCTAGACCAACATCTGCTCCATGCATTAGTCGCTACCTCGATACACTGTAAGAATATAAGTAGGGGTGGGACGTAATGGGTGAACATTTCAGATTCATGCGAGTAGTATTTTTTGTGTTCATTTATACATAAATAACACTAAACAATCAAACATTTTGAAAATTTTGCAAAATTTAGAAGGTGCCGGCCAAAAGGATTTTGGCTAATTTGGGCTATTTTTCACTAGTTTTTGGCTATTTTACATTCATGAAAACCCTTTCACAGCCTGAAAAGGGTCCTAAATTAAAGTAGTATATCAGATTTAACCATCTATATCCATTCATAGCTTTTGAGGATGTGTTAGGACCTGCAATGTCGCATGAAACCCTAACGGCTATTTTTGGTCTGCACATTCTGAATTTTGCAAAATTTTCAAAATGTTTGATTGTTTAGTGTTATATATGTATGAATGAACACAAGAAAATACTACTCGCATGAATCTGAAATTTTCACCTATTACGTCCTACCCCTATAATATAAGCTGA
>OY744520.1:182236833-182239333 GCA_963556195.1 Sepiola atlantica | reverse complement strand
AATAATAATAATAATAATAATAATAATAATAATAATAATAATAATAATAATAATAATAATAATAATAATAATAATAATAATAATAATAATAATAATAATAATAATAATAATAATAATAATAATAATAATAATAATAATAATAATAATAATAATAATAATAATAATAATAATAATAATAATAATAATAATAATAATAATAATAATAATAATAATAATAATAATAATAATAATAATAATACAAAAAACTTATCCGATTGACAACCACTTTCAGACTTACGGTTCGAATACTCCCCTTTTCTTACTATCTTTAAAGCCTGAAATTCGCGACGAAGTCCCATCAACATTGGCGGCAATGTTGAAAAGATTATATATTTAATAATACTTATAACAAATACTGACCAAACGGGTCACGTGTAGTCTAATTTATTTATATTACGGCATTCAAATGCTGATTCAAATAAATTTACCTTTTTATCTTTCTTTGTTTCTCCCTTTATTCAGTTTTCTTATCTTTTTTAGTTTTTGCTGGGGATGAAGCATCCTATCAGATGCCAGACAGTTACCCGCTATTTCAGAGACTTTAATCGATTGATCTTTTTAGGATTGTAATCTTGCACTTGCTTCACCGGCTATATTCGCCAGATAGTTTTTTCATAGATTTAAATAAACTATTGAGAATTGAAAAAAAATCACCGATCTTCAAGAGTTTCTCTTTGTGTCCACACCCTCTTTGTTTTAAGCTACTATATATATCCGCCCATACTATTAGCATCTTCAAGTAGCTATCTAGTATCAACAGAATTAACATACGCGCGCACACACACACACACACACACACACACATATACATATATATATATATATATATATATATATATATATTATAAATATTAATAATCAAATTATTTATATTCGCAGACAAGATTCTTTCATTTTTTGAAGGCTCATCAGTTTGGATCTACAACTGATGTGGCGACGGACCGATTCGAACCTCACACCGTAAGTCTAGAAAACTAAAACCTCTACTCATTAAAACTAAACAACAACTATCAACAAAATAAATTTTAATAATAGTAACAATATCTTTACCATACCTTCAACACTAACATAGTACTCAAACCTTAAGTCTAGAAAACTAACCTCTGTAACCAAGTGGTGAACAGATCAGCTGTGCGAATGAAACGTAAATACTGCCTAGGAATCAGTACTGCTTTAAATGTAAATGTAAATCGATACGCTAAAATACCCTTGTTCCTGCGTGCACTTGTTCTTTCTCATATCTAGGTTCCGCACACCTAGCAGAGATGAGCCTTTATATGGCGGCGATGAGTTAAGTCAAGACTATTTCATCACTCGATTCAGGTTCTGGCTTATAGACCGCTACATATAAATATTACGATTTCATTAAACATGAACTGTTGTTGATATATATTTGGACTGTTCACCGTCGTCTGTTCCATTTTCAAACTGTCTTCTTTCCTTGAGAAGCTGACGATTTAAGATTGGTTGTAAGGATCTTTTCTAAACAGTAAAAGTCTACGCGTTGCAATGAAATTATGGTACATCTTTTGAATATGTAATGTATAGTTTTTAAATAAATAATATATATATATATATAAATATATATATATATATATATATATATTATTTCATGTATCTACATAAAATGTTATAAGGAGATATAATCTTTTACGTATCAATTTTCGTTATTTACTTCAACAGTTCTCTATACGTGAGTAAAGCTAGGTAGTAAGTTATGAACATATATTCATGGCAATGAAGCTACACAGAGGCTTCCGTGTTTCATACCCGTAGGGAATTGTCAGGGTAAAACATTTTAGCCTGACAATTCCCCACAAGGATGAAACACGGAAGTCTCTATGTAGTTTAATTGCCATAAATATATTTTCATAACTTAATATATATATATATATATATATATATATATATATATATATATATATATATATATATATATGAAGCTATCCAACAAAAGATATAAGCGTCAACTAATATCTTATAATTAGTGAAACATCCGGATACAAACTGAAGCTCAATATACTGGATAGAGCATTACTATTATAATATAAAATGAAGTAATAAAATAAGGTGTCAATCAAAATTATTAAAATTCAAAGTTCAAGCAAAGTATCTTAAAGTCCTTAGCTCATGAGTTTTCAAAGATAGTTCTTCTCTTCAGAGGACCATTACTGCAGTTATAACACTACTGGTAATAAAATTAAACTTTGAAAATATATAAAAATATATACACAAATATATAAAAATACATAACATCAAATATATCAACCCAAAAACATAATTTTTTGTTGAATCTATACAATACATCCAGATCATACAATTTGAAAAACATAATCAGGAAAGACATCCAGAGGGTTGACTGAAGATAAATCCAGGTTATAAATAGCAGTCCAAATACGAGAAATTGAAGGATCTGACAAAGTTATCCAGTCGCGAAATGTGTTAATAATTGATGAAGTGA
>OY744520.1:182229333-182231833 GCA_963556195.1 Sepiola atlantica | reverse complement strand
CACCAAGAAATAAATGCATAGGGGCATTTTACAAATATATTAGTGTTTGCCGAAACAATTGTATGCTGAATAAAAATAAGTGTTATGAAATGACGTGAATCTGTATTTTATAACATTGAAATTGTATAAAATTACATAAAACATATTCAATATAGCTCTGACCTTACACTATTGAGCTATTATAATTACTTTATGTTGTAAAATTTATATTTCAATAGAAAACATTCTAAATATTAATGATATATATATATATATATATATATATATATATATATATATATATATATATATATATATATATATATGATCAAAAATAGATTTAATATTCCAATGTAATGGAAAATAAAAAAAGGAAAAGCAAAAATATTATTTATGTAATTATCAACGTTTTGTCTTTATTTCAAGACTTCCTCGGGACGATTGATTTGAAAAAATAACACAAAATATGTTTATACGTACATTAAAGTAATCTATTGACACCTCTCCCACACACACAATATATATATATATATGTGTGTGTATGTGTGTGAGTGTGATGTATCTATATAGTTCTCTAATACTTTTATAAATATGTGTCTATGTGTGTATACATCTATCTTTTTATACAAATATATTCATACATGTATGACTATCTGTTTCTCGGGGATGGTTTTCTTTCTGACATTTAAATGACGGGTGTTTTTCATTAATTTTATGGCTTTTTACGTGAGAATTTATGATAATGGTTTGATCGATCCTTTTTTGAGTTGTGCATTGTTTTTATCGAGAAGGAATTGTATTGTTTGTTTTAAGAAAAGTAATAATTAAGGAGAACTATTTAAAAAAAAGATTTTAAAATAATATTTTATAAATATTCATCTTTTTTTATAAAAAAAGCCTGACTTGTTTTTTAAAATAATAATAACAGCAACTGAATAGGCCGAGTTGTTTTTACTTATGAACAAGACAAACATGCAGTGGCGTAGCTAGACCTTGCCGCCCGGGGCGGTAGTAAAATTTGCCGCCCCCCCCCCCCGGCATTTGGGTGCCCGGAAAATTCGTCCATGGATAATTCGCCCATGGATAATTCGTCCATGGAAAATTTTTTGCTAGGTAGGAAAACTGGTCCATTATTATTAAGTTAACATTATTCTTAATTTTCATACCTTGCGAAAATTAGTTCTACGGTATCTAATTTTCCTAAATTCAATTAAATTAAAATTAAAATATGAAAACTGATTTTTAATATTTTTTATTCATTTGAGATTTTATCTGTTTTCCTTTTGTTTTAAGTAGATGGTGGGGGTTGCCCGGGGTGATTTTGTCCGATCCCCCAGCTAGCAATTGTAAAGTTTACAAGGAGTTATAAAAAGTATGCTACAAAAACAAACGTTTGGACAGTAATAAAATTAATGAATTCAAACTTTCGCATCTAATGTTATTTCCTCTTTGATGTCGGTGTATATACACCCAAATATCCAACTTTCTTTTCGCACCTATTCGATAAAAATTTATATGAAAGTTCCCCTTTAAGTATGAAATCTTTCTGAGGTCATTTTGTTTTTTTGGTGCTTGGCCGAAGCCTAGGCTTGGCCCTATCCTGTTAGGTCAGCCGGTCACTGAGTATATCTCCAGAAATAATTAATGCTTGCATTTTTTAAACTTAGTGATTGAAATGAATTAAAGCAATTTATTCTCAATTAATGGAAATTTTGTTAAAGAATTAAAACCAGCCATATATATATATATATATATATATATATATATATACATATATATGTATGTATATATGCGTATTTATATATGTGTATGTGTGTGTATATATGTATATATGCACGTATGTATGTATATATGTGTATGTATGTATAAATATATGTGTATATGCACATATATATGTATATATGCACATATATAGTTATAAAATAAATACGTATTTATTATAATGCTCCCATAATGTTGAGCATAATGAGAGCCGAAAATGGCAAACGGCCGTAAGCGAATATAGCAATGGTCTTGTTTAAAATTAGATCTTGTGTACAATTAGAGCTGAGGTCGGTTTGGCAACGACTGCCGATTGTTCCCATTTACTTGCCTCTCCAGGAGGGCAGAGTTAGACACAAGGCCGGTTTTTAATTTGGGGAAAATCCAGCTCCACAAAAAGGGGCACTCTGGATAGGAACAAAAATAAAAATTCTCAGTCATGAACGATTTCCCCATACTGACCGACGACAGAAAAGGAGAAGTGTATCATTAGAACAGATACTACACTGTGATATCAGCCCAAAGGCTGCTAATTGTTGTTAAAATATTTCTCTCTCGCTCTCTCAGATGATCGGATTTCGTTCCTAGCTGGAAGTAGTTGCTAAAGCTTGGTGGATTTGACGAAGATATAGAAAAAGAGAAATTCTTTGCTGAAAAGAAGAGGTTACAGTATGTTGTAAAAGCTTCAGAAAAAGACAAAATCGATGGACCTCTTGAACTTTTGAACTTTATACAAAGATACCAACTTGGGGATTCCGTC
>OY744520.1:182199333-182224333 GCA_963556195.1 Sepiola atlantica | reverse complement strand
ATTTCTCTCGGCCACTCCTACTATATGTTGATTTAACCATTAATAGTCCTTAACGTCTAATGAAAGAGTCACTCTATTTTGAACGTCGCCATCTAATTTACACAGTGTCTGTACACATAATTAATAAATACGTGAATTACATGGTATAATAATATGTTTCTTCACGTCAATTTATAATGGTGCTTATGTTTAATTTCAATGTTAGTATACCCACTGCTTTCAGAGCTGTGTTTTAGACGTTACATAAATTCTTAGCCCTTAAACGCTTTTTGTTTAAATATGACACATTCCAACAAAATGCCTATTTAATATAATATTAAACTTAAATGTGCCAAACTTCAACTGGTTTCACATCTGCAACAAGCCCGTTATCAAGTGTGAGTAGGTATTAGTATGATGTTGCATCAGCGCACCCGCTAAATAGGTAATCAGTATCTTCGATGGCACGGGCGAGTGTCATCGGTGTGCCATCTGCATAATTCAACAAACGTAATTTTTAAATCTGATTATTATAATGGTAAGAAAAATTATTTTATCATTCTCTAGTGCATAATGATTATTTAGATGCATATATTGTAGTGTTTTGTTATACATGTAACATTTCATGCCATTTGCTGCACATTTTCAATATAATTTATCTTATGATTTTCTAGTGCATTATGATTATTTAGATGCATATATTGCAGTGTTTTGTTATACATGTAACATTTCATGCCATTTGTTGCACATTTTCAATACAATTTATTTTATGATTCTCTAGTGCATTATGATTATTTATATGCATATATTGTAGTGTTTTTTTATACATGTAAAATGTTATGCCATTTGTTGCACACTTGCAACATCATTTATTTCGTGCAATAAATATATATTTATTTGCAAAAATCATTTATACTACTGTATAGTACTTCTATGAAACGTTTTTCACTTGATTTTCAAACGAATATTTAAACAAATGAAAGCATTTAAGGTTTAATTTGATTTATATTATTTTGGTCTATACGCCTTTAGATTCACTTCACCACTTCCCTCATTTCACCACTAACACTCGGATCTTCGTTTTGCCTCAGTTGATATGAATCGCACTCTCTTTGAGGAAATTTCTTGCCTCGATAAGCTCCTATGATTGACTTTAACTCCGGACTTTTAATGAAAGTCTTGTATCAAATCTATTGCTAAGGTCGCTGGTAAAAAAAAGGTGAGATCTTAGTATTGCTGTATATGACTCCTGACGCAATTATCTTACTTGCTAAACGTCAGATACGTCCTACGATTAAGTACTGCTGTTACATCTGGGGTGTTGCCGTTCAGAACACTTTTTTATGCCTTCACACAGTGCAAACCCGACTTCGCAACGCAGTAAAGGATGATCTCTTCTCTTTCGTACAGTCACTTTCTAAAAAAAAGAGACGTTGCTAGACTTTCTCTACTCTATCATTATTTTTTACGGGAAGTGCCCGTCTCCAATAAAATCTCTAGTAAAACGTTTACAGTAAATATCCGTCCAAGTAATGTCATTGCAAAGAACTTAAATATAGACGTTTTCGAATTCAATGTTAATAAATATTTGTTGAGCTGTCCTCTTAAGTAATAAAATCCTGTCTTTTTAACCATAGCGTCTGACTCTCCCATAGTATTGTTCTACATCCAATTCACAATGTCATTAACAATTATCTTTGAGTAGCCTTTGGGCCTTGATAAATGGTGATTCGTCTCATATAAATAGATATGTTGTCCGTCCGTCACTAATTTTTTTTTAAACGTAATAAATATATTGCATAATTTGTCTCATTTCGAAATATCAGAGCTCTTAACTACTGTTAGTAATAGCAAATATTACATTAATAGTAAATAATAAATTCCCAACAAATCAAACGTGTGTTATTACCGGAAATCGAAACCGAAACATTGAGATCTTCAGTCTGAGGTTCTACCAACTGACCTTTTTTTTACTTTCTTATGAATAGAGATTAAAACTTACACTAATAAAATAAATATAGCTTTGGCGTGACGTCATAGATTAATGATTTACATCATGTTTCAAGTAATGAATTTAAAAACATGAGCGACAATAATAAATAAATGAATGGGTAAACATTATCAATAGCGTTGGAAATTATTTTAATATTCGAACACAATTTATTTTGCTTTAACTACGTATTGTATGTAGTTCTTTCACAATTATATAACCTCTGCTTCTAGCAAAAATTATGCAAGCGGAAGGCGCATATATTTGCTAGTTGTTATAATTACACAAACATTGAAATTATCTGAATATATTTGCTAGTTAGTATAAGAAATCATATGTGTGCATATCTATGCATGTTAAGCTCTCTCTTTTCCTCCTCCAATCATCACTGAATCTTTCTACTTTTAATAATTACCTAATTATACGACCATGTCGACTACTTCAAAATCATAGTTTACTTTTTTTTCTGATAGTTTGTCAATTTCTAAATCAGCGAATATCATTGCCCTTATTCCATTCTATTATTTCGCTGCGTTAAATAAATCAATATGCAATCTGTTGACTTTGGCGATTCTTCTCCCATCGCCTAATCTTTCTCCAGCTCTCATGAACACTAGCCCAGTCTAATAATACTGAAGGAATGGTAGGTGCCGGTGTACGTTTTGAAGTAGACATAGATGTAAAGCTATTTTCTCTACTGCTCGTGTGAAAAGTATGAATATACCTCTCAGATATGAGTGAAATAGTAGGGTAGACTCTACTCTAAGGCATTTGGTAAGTTACGTTGCTTAGGCAGTTTACGGGCCGGGGCTATTATTTAAATAGCGTGTTCAAGTTAAATTCAATTTTTACGGTATCTTTTGTTTATTAATTGTTAGGTGAAAGTACAGAATAGATCCACCTTTCTATATTAAAAATAGCTTTCAAAATAATAACGTTATTATTTCATCCCGGTCCGTAAACTGGATAAGTACCAAATTCCGAAATAATAACAACCCTACCCTAACTGTTATGCTTATTCAATCAATGGTCATCTGTTATTTCTTTTAAGCACTTTTCAATCTTATCATTTGGACCTTCAGGATAATTTAAAACTGTAGGTAAATTTTGACCCAAAATTAAACAACGATAAAAATATACAGAATTTAGAACATCAATAAATAAACTACCTTCACTTTTCCCTTGTGTAACAAGTTTTTATAGTTATATTCTATTTTTATCACTATATATAATTCAAACAGTAATTAATAAACTATATAATATCTAAATGAATAGATGCGAAAGTTGTATTCATTTATAACTCCTATTTATCATCAAAATTTAAATCAATAATACAATATAGTATGTTTAAATACTCTATATATAGTACCAGCGAACGATCTAAAAAGAATAATTGTAATGTCTAATCAGCATAAGTATTTTTAAAACAGTTCATAATAAATTATGTTTCGTCGTATACATTTGTAATTTTATGGTGTAATTTTGTCTATATATATGCAATAGTTTCGTCGATATTAACAGTAATGGTTTAATAAGAAAAATGAATACCTCACCAAAAATCTTTCCTCTAACATCGCCCCGAAATTCTTACCAACAGGCAAAAGTGATAAGAGAAAACGGACGGGAGTGGGTGACTGGCTGACTGGTTGGTTAAATAGTTTTCTTACTCGCTCTATTTTTCTCTCTTTCCGTCTCTCTCTCTCTCTCTCTCTCTCTCTCTCTCTCTATATATATATATATATATATATATATATATATATATATATATATATCTGTCTCTTTCTCTCTCTCTCTCTCTCTCTCTCTCTCTCTCTCTCTATATATATATATATATATATATATATATATATATGTATATATATTTTTTTTTTCTCTCTTTCGTTCTCATCCTTTTTATTGGTCCTGTAAACGATGTAAGCGAATTGATTTCGTCTTTATTTTGATTTCCTTAAGGGCTTATTTAAAATATAAATACATTCATATCAACATTACAAAGATTTTGTAAAATATGAAATATTATTGATTTAATTAAAAATAAATAAGTAGTAAACTATCAATTCTAAAACAATCAGAAAAAGAACCTAGGTGATTAAAATATGATTTCAGCATGTTTTTATATGAAGATAAAAAATAATTATTAAACTATTTTGGTAAATAAGTAAATAAAAGCGATTTATTTAAGTTTAGGGCGAGAGCTAGGCTCGTTAATGAAAGGTTTTAAATAGTAGCAATCATTTTAAAAATAAATATGTGTAAATAAGTATATATTGTTTTCCATCAAATAAAATACATTTCTCTAAGTTTTGAGGACTCAGACCCTGTAGTTTTTAATAGGGTCTACCTCTCCCCAAAACATGATTAATTCATACTTCAACTATCTTCTAGTGAAATGGGCTCGACTTTCAAATAGCGCGAATAATAAAGAATTATCAATTCTTGATCTCAAAATGGCGTACGGTCCCATTCTTTTTTGTAAACTACTTATCAATAGGTCCTTTGCAACTACTACTACTACTACTACTACTACTAATAATAATAATAATAATAATACTAACAACAACAACAACAATAATAATAATAATAATAATAACAATAATGATAATAATAATAATAATAATAATAATAATAATAATAATAATAACAATAATATTAATAATAATAATAATAATAATAATAATAATAAAAAAAATTAATAAAAAAATTAATAATTAAAATAATAAAAAAAATTTTTTTTTTAATTAATTAATTAAAAAAAATTATTTATTTATTTATTTTTTTAATGGTGCCGGCCTAGGCTGACACCAGACAAAATATTTGTAGAGGGTCGAGGAGGATGAGAAGACCGAGGAGGGACAGCCCAAACCAGACCTCCACTGGAAAAGTGCAGAAAAGGTTGGGACCTTGGGGAAGCTTATTGCCACCCAAATCCCAGAGAAGACCAATTGTCCTAACCAGCGAGAAATCAATGGTAAGAGGCTGTTGCGATACCGCATCGTTGTCGAAAAGTGGTGAAGAATACTGGAAATCTGGGGAGGCTTGTTGTTACTCAGACTCCAGGAAATACCACTGGTTGTTGTCGGTGAGCAATCACTGACGATGATCTGTGTGAGAACTCCTAGTGAGTACAAATAATAATAATAATAATAATAATAATAATAATAATAATAATAATAATAATAATAATAATAATAATAATAATAATAATAATAATAATAATAATAATGATAATAATAACCACAGTACTAAACAGTAAAAAAAACGTAATTGTAACAAAACATAATGGAAAAGCATACCTTAGCGAAACTGACGTCTTGCTAATAACACATTCTAAATAAGTAAATGAAGAAGAGAAAGAAATGAGTTTATAAAAATGTATTAGCGCACATTTTCTGTTTCTCAGGCATGTGAATGTGAAACGTTCGGAAAGAAAATCCTAGTTCTAAAAATGTAATGAGAATTTGTTTAATTTATTTGGAGTGCCCCAATAATGTTAGTATGTTGCTGTTACATGAATCGTATGATGTAAAAAATGCAAAACGAACGTAAAAAAAGAAGTCAATATGTATAAGTATTAACAATGAAGTGAGTATTTTATAATTACAAAACCGTTATTCCTATATTCGATGAAACTAGGATGAGGAGAAAAAAAAAAGTCATTATTTTAATCAATAATGTAAAGTAGATAATAGAATAAAGAGTATTGATTTACTCCTCTCCAGGAGTTAGGCACAAGGCCAGTTTTTATCTTACTCCCACAAGGTTGGGTCGGGAAAGTGGGGTTTAAAAATTGCCTGGGCAGCCCCGTCGGCATTCCCCGGTAGGGGCGCCTCATGCAGTAAGCAATAAACTTACTCCTCCCCAAAGAGGAGAGGCGAAAACTGGGAGGGTGGACCTCCTAGAACTGCAAATGACAGACCCATAGACCGGCGTAAATCAAGCCCCGAAGGCCAAGACAATACCAGTCTATGGGGTGCAGTATCCATCGGAACATATACTACACTTTGATCTTAGCCAAAAGGCCAAGAAGTCACAGAATAAAGAGTAGTTTTATTTACTCCTCCCCAGGAGTTAGGCACAAGGCCAGTTTTATCTTACTCCCACAAGTAAGATGTGACCCAAGGTCGGGTCGAGAAAGTGGGGTTTGAAAAGCCAGCGCTCGAGAGGTGAGCATTCTGGCCATTTAAAAATTGCCTGGGCAGGCCCGTCGGCATTCCCCGGTAGGGGCGCCTCAGACAGTAAGCAATAAACTTACTCCTCCCCAAAGAGGGGAGGCAAAGCCTGGGAGGGTGGACCTCCTAGAACTGCACAGGTCAGGCGTGCAGTATCCATCGGAACAGATACTACACTTTGATCTTAGCCAAAAGGCCAAGAAGTCACAGAATAAAGAGTAGTGTGAAAAATAAAGCACAAACAGTATTTATGACATTAATGTTACGGTTTTACTGAGCGCAGGAAGAGTAGATATTATGATGCGAGTATAAATGACTGCAACCTGTTCTTTGAAAGTCTTAGTTGGGAGAAATAGCTTTCCTGAAAGCAAAAATTTTAAATTTGAAAGAAAACGAAATGAACGCATATTTTCTGGAAACACGCATGAGGACTATGTGGGTGGCGGAACCGATTAGCATATAAGGTTTTGGTTCTAAACCTATAATGTCCGATGGTAGAGCGTAAAAATCGACATTACTTAATATAAGTATATATATTGTGTTCATTTAGGCATCATTTTTTCATTCGTGCAAACATTATTAAAATTAACAGAACTTGTCTGTCTAGATATACCTTTTTTAATCTTTTCAATCTTTCTAATGATTTTATTTGTGTTAAAATCGAATACTTGATAAACGATTCTTTTTCTTTAATTTGTATTAAGCGACGGCGGTGTAGCGTTACTAAATTTAATTAAACTACGCTAAGCATTTTAAAATGGTTTTACTAGTCTCATACGCGATGTTATTAATTGTAGGTTGTTGTGGTTTTATGTAGATGGCTTCAAATATTTTAATTTTTATTCTAATTGGTCTCGGAATGTATAATTTTTGTGTTGTTTACTAAAGTTTGTCTTAAATCGGATGAAGCCAAATTTCAGATTAGAAGTAAAAACTATAAAAATATTACACTCAGATACATATCCTCAACAAACAAGAATAATAAAATTAAACTAATTATTTACTATAAAAAGTTTAAACCCCCAAATCTTGTAGTCAAAAACTACCCCTCCCCAACCCCAAAACACTAGAAAAACACAATGTCGTCTATAAGTGCAATTGCCTTTTCGGAGAATATAACTCCCATGATAATAATAGCTACATTGGTGTTACAACAACTACCATATCCCAACGCCTCTCCATGCATCTCGTGAACTCTAGTTCTATCTACAAACATATACAGAAACATACTGCCATCGATCATTTTTTTAAAGATTTTTTTCAAATTGATCTCGGAATGTATTAAGTTAGTTTAGTGACGTCACTCCGGTGTCGCTTGATTCAAATTAAAAAAAGGGGCATTTTTATAAAATTAATTATTACTTCTCTCCCCATTTTTCCCTCTCTATAATTTTTCGACTACACCAAATAAATCAGCCATTACTTAAAATATAAATAAATACATAAATAAATTTAAAAATGATTTAATTCTGTCAACGTCTTTCTTGGAACAATATAAGGCGTTCCTTTCCCCAGTTTTTTAGTCCATTTTGCCATCAACACCTGAAGATGTTTCGAAAAGGAATCGAAAACGTTAGTGACAAAACGGATGTTTTATCAATTTTTTAAAATTTTAACACAAAAGAAATCATTAGAAAGATTGAAAAGATTTAAAAAGGTATAACTAGACAGACGAGTTCTGTTTTTTAATAATGTTTGCATGGATATCTGAAGAGCTGTGATACAGCGAAACAGTCTGTATGTGGATGACTATATATAATATATATATATATATATATATATATATATATATATATAGGACGAAACGTATACGTACATAGATAATAAACAATAACAAATATTTATCATTATGTGTCGCTCCTCGAAAAAGTAGAGCACTGTAAGTGTAGTATTAACACAGCATGACATCACTAGCTTTAAATGCATCGTTCCTTTCATTAAAAAAAGTAGAACACTCTCAGACGTTAAGCCGCCGATAAAGTATTAAAATTATCACAGTTTATTCGCTATTCAAAATTGGCCGAGTGGTTAAGGCGTCGGATTTGAGTTGCAAAATACTCGTGGTCCGAGGTTTCGAATAGGATGACCGGTAGTGAATATTCATATCTCTATGATTATGATTGCCGATTATTTAAGGACGCAACGTATACGTACATAGATAATAAACAACAACAAATAGTTATTATATATATATATATATATATATATATATATATATATATATATATGTGTGTGTGTGTGTGTCTAAAGAAGCTTTGAGCCATTTTAAACAACGAACGAAAATGCAGTTTAAATTCCCAAAGATACTAACTAAATCCAAAATATCGCAGATTTAGCACTTGCATTAGCCAACTCACCGCTGGAAACTTCACAAATACAAAAGCCGATTCAAGTATATAACAGTGAAACAAAAGGCAGGGGATCTCAACTTAAATTGTAGAATATTAAATGGGAGATTATACATAATATATTAACCGAAGTAACCGTCAACGCCGGTGTTCTCAAATATTTCTCTTCGTAATGTCAGTTCAAACGAAAAAATTATTTACATTTTTTTAAAATTTAAATTGCAATAAATAATTAAAACAGGTGCATTATTCAGATTTATTATGCTGGTCGATATCGGCTAAGTAATAACTAGAACGTTACAGCAGAAAAAAACAATTGTCTAGTGTGAGATTCGAACACTGTAATATTGCATAACATATTGGAACTACCTATATACACAGGCAACCGATCAAACGAAAATATTTTGTCTTTTTAACCTACTTAAACTGTTTATGAGTTCATCGTTGAGGTACAAACACCGCATAGAGCTAAAATAGTCCGATTGTCTCAAATAAATAAACTTAAAGATAATTTCAATTTTTTTTTTATTAAAATAGGATGTCAAATACGTACGAGTATTTGACTAAAAAACAATATTGACTTATTTTTATATGTTTAATAATTTCCTTTTTTACTGGTAGTGAAAAGGTTTAGAAGCGTTTTGTTCGGTCGGCTTAGAAAAGGGAAAGCTAAAAATGTCGGAATATTTGTTTCTCATTTATATTTACGTTCTTTTTATTTTGACTAATATTTAATGAAAACATTCAATAATTTCTGACATCGATAAGAACATCGGATCGAAAGTTCTGATTTCAAATCTGCAGTGAGATTGAATCTTGGATCAACCGTTTAACTCTGACGCCGCGACACACATGCATACAACTTTTTTTTATTTAGAGTGAAGGATTTCTTTCTAGATTCATTTCATGCAGCGGGATTGTTTGACTTGCTATTTGCTTTCTAACTTCCCATCACCACTCTAAATGATTTCGCGCAGAATCTTAAAAAGATCTCTAGACTAGAAAAAGCAAGTTTTTTTTAACTCGCTTACCTCTGTGTGACGAGACGAATTTATATTTATTTATATAGAAATAAAAACATATTTGTCTTTATAATAAAGTGGAGGAGGAGGAGGAGGCGGAAGAGGATGATGATGATGATGATGATGATGATGATGATGATGATGATGATGATGATGATGATGATGATGATGATGATGATGATGATGATGATGATGATGATGATGATGATGATGATGATGATGATGATGATGATGATGATGATGATGATGATGATGCTGATGCTGATGCTGATGATGATCTGAAACTGGCAGAAACCCCACAAACTGCCCCCTCCCAAAGTACACACATAGCAAGTCCTGGGAGCATATACCAGACAGAACAGTTAGAAATAATTTATACACCATCCACTATGACTATGCAATCCCTACAGCTAAATATCTAGAAAACGGAGCTGTTAAACCTGACATCGTAATATGGGACAAAAGGGAGAAAGTAGCAACCCTAGTTGAAGTCAGTGCCCCTAATGATGCAGAATTAAATAGAGCGGAAAGGGAAAAGATTACGAAATACCAAGGTCTTATGTACGACATGAAAATGAACTGGGATCTTAGGAAAATCTCCATCATACCAGTAATTATATGAGCAACAGGACTAATGAAAATAATTTCAAAAGCTCTCTGGCGAGTATACCCGGTGAACCGAGTGCAAGAGAAATACAAACAATTGCACTTAAAGATAAGAAAAAAAAGAAAAAAGTGGCACCAGCCTCGACGGGTCCTACACGAAATGATCAGGCCGCCACTGGAAGGGCACAGAGAGTCCTGGAATTTTGGGGAGGCTTTTTGCCACTCACATTCCAGAGAAGACTAATAGTCGATGCCAACGAGAAATCAATATTTAGCGGTTGGTTCGATAGCATAAAATGTTCTGCAACGGTTATCGTAAAGAGGTGGAGAGTGTTGGAAATCTGGGGAGTTATTTTCACTCAGATTCCAGGGATCACTACTTATAATTGTTAGTGGGCAATCACAGATACTGACCTGTGTAAAAACTCCTAGTGAGTAAAGAAAAACTACTACTACTACTACTACTACTACTACTACTACTACTACTAATAATAATAATAATAATAAGAAGAAGAAGAAGAAGAAGATGAAGAAGAAGAAGAAACTCTGCCAGTGAATATCAGAAAGAAAAGTATTTCACAGTTTAATTTTAAATGTATGCTACGGCTAAAGCAGGCATCTTTTGGCGCGATGGTGTTGACCAAGTATAAGACTCATCGTAGTCTCACCTAACATCCTAGCATGGCCGAGCGCTGATTGGTTTTCTGTTTACCGCCGGCATATTTCTCACATCGACCTTGTAGGCGCGCGAACTATAAGGAGAGGGCGTCGAGTACCGGAACCCCCTTCTCCATTCGCTGATCCATTCGTTTAACCCCGAGTAAATAATGAATAGAGGCGATTTCAGAAGCAAATCTTTTGGCTCGAAGGAGTGAAATTGAAAGATAATTGATAACATGCATCTCGCACGCGACAAAGCTTTGATCCCGCGCACGAAAACTTGCGACTTGGCTACAGTTGTACAGAGAAGACTTGGTCAGTGGTGCGAGCGGCGAAAAACGCGCGTGCAAGCGGCGGTGTATATCAGAGTATATCGACGAAGCGTCCCTTGTATAATACAGTAATTCAAGTGTAGTATCTGTTTCATCCTCGATCAGAGGAGAAGAATCATTTTTCGACTGCGGTAATTCTTATTTTTATTGCCGTACAGTGTGATCTATTTTTGAGAGCTGGATTTTCCCGACATTAAAATTATACTTTGTCTCTGACTGTAGTAATATGACACAGGGTACGGAGAGTGTAGATTATGAACACTAACGAATTTGACTCAACTCAAAGCCACATAATCATCAGCATCATCATAATCATCATCATAATCATCATCATAATCATAATAATGATGGTGACGACGACGACGACGACGACGACGACGATGATGATGATGATGATGATGATGATGATGATGATGAACTAGGAGAAATTGGAATCAAGCAGAAGACTTACGGCAATAATGAAAAGAACTGAAATCTTAAGGAAGATCCTCGAATGCGGAAACCAACCCACATAAACTACAAACACTAACCAGCTAGATGGGAATAGCAACAAGATAGAATGAACATCAAATAGAATACAAGGTGACTGAAACTGCAAGAAACTGTATAAACTGCCCACGACCTAAAAAAAGGGCATCATCCTCGGCTGATACCACACAAAATAGCTGTGAAGGATTAAGTAGGATGGAAAGACTGCAAAGTGAGTCCACTTACCAGACCTCCACTGGAAGAGTGCGGAGAGCATTGAGACCTTGGGTAGGCTTATTTCCACCATAATCCAAGATAAGACCAATGGTCGTTGCCAGCGAGAAATCAATAGTAAGCCGCTGTTGCGATAACGCATAGTTATTTGCAAAGGTTATGGAAAGAGGTGGAGAGTACTGGAAATCTAGTGAGATTTGTTGTCACTCACAGTTCAGGGAACACCACCGGTTATTATCAGGGAGTAATCTCTGGTAATGATTTGTGTGATAACTTCTAGTGAGTACAAATAATAATACAACTCGAAAGGATTATTTTAAACACAATTGAGAGAGAGAGAGAGAGAGAGCGAGAGAGAGAGAGAGAGTATATAACAATAACCATTTGCTCCCTATGCCAATAATGCGAACAATGGACACCGATTCGTCTACTGTTTGAAACGGAATTTGAATAAGCCTAAAATAAGTTGGAAAATTTTAGTATTAATCGGACGAACAATGCGACAAATAGAATCTGGGGAAAAGTAGGTCAAAATTAAGCAATTTTTAATTTTGTAAAACAATGAATTAAAAATATCGTTTCGGAAATTAAAGACAAAATATATGATGTAATATAGCGTAAACGATTTATATAAACTTGTGGAAAACAATCAACTATATTAGGTTCGGCATTCAGAAAGCAACGTACAAGAACCCTGCTTGTACGTGAGGCACGCATCGAAGTCGGAGTTTACATATCAGACCAGGATTCATGTTTTAAACACGCAGCAATCGTTGAGCTAACATACATTTACGACACATACAAGAAATGTAAGTCCGAGACAGACTGTTGGCAAAATATACTGTATCAAATGTGAAATAAAGAAGACATTATTTGTCATATCTCACAGTTAACGAATGAAGTTATGAGAGGTAAATAAGTTTTTAAAAAACGAATAAAACCTCATTCCATAGTGTAATATAGCTTTGCTCTCGTGAGGGTAAAATATAAATAGGGACAATTGAGAACAGGGTTTCTTTATTTTTATGAAGCTTTTATATCATGTTTCGTATATTTTTAGATGAGGATCGATAATTTGTATTATTTTCAGCATTCAGACTACTGTTCTCATCTTGGGTGTTATTCTCACAACGTTTCAGTCGATGTAACCTCCGACTTTCTCCAGATGCGTCTTCTGGAACTCGAAAATCTTAACCTAGAAATGTAGAATCTTTACGGAATTTTGCTATTAACTATTTATTTAATCAACGGGGTAGATTGTTCTCGTTCCGTCAGCCACGACCGGGTAGAAATCTTAAGTGATTTTATTTAATTCTTAGTTAATATCGCCTGTAGTGAATATTGAATCCTCAACCTTCAGAAGACTGTCACTTAGAAACGATCATTGTGTAACATGTTATCCGTTACAAGCACATGTCCATGTCCGGGGAGGCTGCAGGTTACATCGGCCGGAACGTTTTGAGGTGAGAACTGTAGTCCGAAAAATCCAAGCCATTCAAAACTGTTATAACTGTACTACTCGAAGTACCCGTGTACCCAAGAGTCTATAATTATATATACTAGCGGGACCTGTGTAAATTACACGAAATGATGTTTTTAATACTAATTATCTTGTTCCTAACCTATACATGTTTTAATAAAATATGATAAGATTTGGACTTGTATATTTATTTTTTAAAAATGAATAATACATGAAACACTTTACAAAACTTCTTTATATACAATATTTCTAGTGAAGGTAATATTTCGACGACTAAACCTTACTTTGTAAATGTTTTCGATTAAATTAAATTTGGCTCCAATTGATGAATATGTATTTACTCCTCTCCAGGAGTTAGGCACAAGGCTAGTTTTATCTTACTCCCACAAGTAAAATGTGACCCAAGGTCGGGAAAGTGGGGTTTGAAAAGCCACCGCTCGAGAAGGTGAGCACTTTCGCCATTAAAACTTGCCTGGGCAGCCCCGTTGGCATTCCCCGGTAGGGGCGCCCCAGGCAGTAAGCAATAAACTTACTCCTCCCCAAAGAGGGGAGGCGAAGCCTAGGAGGGTTGACCTCCTAGAACTGCACAGGACAGACCGGCGTAAATCAAGCCTCGAAGGCCAAGACAATACCAGTCTATGGAGTGCAATATCCATCGGAACAGATACTACACTTTGATCTTAGCCAAAAGGCCAAGCCAATTCATGAGTATTGATTTACTCCTCTCCAGGAGTTAGGCACAAGGCCAGTTTTTATCTTACTCCCACAAGTAAGATGTGACCCAAGGTCGGGTCGGGAAAGTGGGGTTTAAAAATTGCCTGGGCAGCCCCGTCGGCATTCCCCGGTAGGGGCGCCTCAGGCAGTAAGCAATAAACTTACTCCTCCCCAAAGAGTGGAGGCAAAGCCTGGGAAAGTGGACCTCCCAGAACTGCGCAGGACAGACCCATTGACCGGCGTAAATCAAGACCCGAAGGCCAAGACAACACCAGTATGGTGTGCAGTATCCATCGGAACAGATACTACACTTTGATCTTAGCCAAGAGGCCAAGAAAGGTGCTTTCATGAGTAGCATACAAAGATTCGGAAGGTCGTTGCTTTTGATGTCAGCATGACACACAAAATCACACACGCTATTGTATTAATATGTCTTCCCGGTCGTCCCCTCCCTACCTCTCTTCCCCTTCCCCTCGAAATGAAGAAAAAATATTAGAGGTTGGTTGGGACTAAACTATAAACCAGTCGGGCCGAAGTCAAAAATACTACGTCGCTAACCGTTGCGCCAAATACTTGAAAATGTTTCGAAAATTAGGCGAGTTGAATGTTTTTCAAAATCTAGGTGCGGCACGCATGTGCAGAGCTTTTGCCAGAAGCGTGACATACGAACACACACGCTATCGTATTAATATATAGATTATTATTTAAATTACTTTTTTCTGACTATTTTCCTTGTTCTTGTTATTTATCTTTCAGCTACTTTTCGGCCAGTGTGCTTTCTTGTCCTCTTCACATGCATTGTCCAGTAAAGGACATCTTTTTTCCCATATTCAATGCTATTGATTATTTATCTATTGTGTTCACTGATATATGTTTTTACTATTGAGTCACCCGAAATAAAGGCCAAGAGCTACCCCAGGAAAAGATTAATGGGACGAAATGCTTTTTCTCGACCTTTTGGCCAAGATCAAAGTATAGTATATGTTCCGATGGATACTGCACCCCATAGACTGGTATTGTTTGGGCCTTCGGGGCTTGATTAACGCCGGTCTATGGGTTTACCCTGTGCAGTTCTAGGAGGTCCACTCTCCCAGGCTTTGCCTTCCCTCTTTGGGGAGGAGTAAGTTTATTGCTTACTGCCTTAGGCGCCCCTACCGGGGAATGCCGACGGGGCTGTCCAGGCATTTTTTGTAGGCCAGAGTGCTCAACTTCTCGGGCGCTGGTTTTTCAAATCCCACTTTCCCGACCTTGTGTCACATCCTACCGCTGTGGGAGGTAGATAAATATCTGCTTTTCAACGGAAAGATGAAGAACACTATAGGAGTATTACATTTGATCAATGTAATGAATTATGTTCTACTACTAATAAGATTGTTTATGAGAAGTATTTGTTGACATTGGATTTAAAGACTAATATTTGTACTATGCAAGGAAGCAGTTTCGTGCTAATGTGTTCCACATACGGGAAGCTCTTGTATAAAACCTCTGCTACGATTTACCCGTGTTTTTACTGGTGCTCAAATCGAAAAGGTGTTGAAGAAATCGAAAGCAAGAATGGATTTTTATATAGCTTAACATTTATTAACAAATAGATTACCAACATCCTCTTTTACCAATACAGTCACCTACCCACCTTAAACTGAGGGGAGCAAAAGGCGGAGCGTCCGCTCAATTCTATCGTCAAGATTTCCTCTGGTGTTTTTCTCGATCCTCTCTCAATTGGTGACGTAATTCTGCAATTGTTTCAAAATTTAAAAAATACAATGTTTACAATATACATTTTTAGTAACAATCACTCAACGCCTCTTACGTCTCAGTTCGACATTCGCTTTGTTTCTATCGGGCTGAGGTATGGTCCTGTTTAGACTTAGGAGATCTACCCTCCCAGGCTTTACCTTCTCTTTGAGAAAGAGTTAGTTTATTGCTGACCGATTGGGGTGTCTCTTCCAAAGAATGTCGTCGCAGCTGTTCTGCCATTTTTTTGTACACCAGAGTGTGTTTATTCTAGTGCGATGGCTTTTATAAAACAACACATGACTGTGTATCTAACCTCCTGAAGAGAAAATTAATATACTCAACTTCCGCAAGTATCAAAACAATCACAGCCGCATTATAACCGCATCATCTACCCACACACCCGTACAAACATCTAGTTACAATCTAGGGTATAACTTCTATTCACTGTCCTACTTTTCGCGATTAACACGTAGTCATCATGTTACAGCTACGTTCTACGTCGTGTCTTCAGTCAGTTTGCATGACGTGTGTATCGCACTCGCGCACAACACGGTCACCCGTTTCTTAGCTGCTTAAATCCGACGAATGGGATTAATATAAACGTGAACTTTCTAAATAGCATCATTTCTAAATTGCTGGGGTTGTCTAGTTCTATGATTATCAAAGTGAGCGTTATCTTCTTCCAGGGTTAAGGAGGTGGAACGATGCTGGGTGCCACATTGATGTGAAACATAAAAGACGATTACTGCTTAATAAGAGAAAAGACCAAGTCGTAACAAGGAAGTAGTAAACAAGAGGTAGTAAACAGGAAGAAGAAAACAGGAAGTAGTAAACAGGAAACGGATGTGTACTGAAACTCAGTAATATTTTATTTTTCGGACAAAATCTACATTCAATTCAATAAAATCAAATAAATTTGTAAAATACTAAAACAATAATACTCCAGTTACTATGTATGGAAAAGGGAACACAACTTTACACAGAGAAGAATACAGTGGCTCAGACTCTGTCCAATTTAGCTTAGAATTACGTCGTCGTTTGTATATTTACTCGATCTTGAAGTTTTCCAAGGTCCCAAAACCCTAATCAACAAAGCGGCCCTCTTTCGGCTCCATCGAAATCGACGGTGAAACAGTTTTTAGCAATGTCCGTGCAGACATCTTTCTGATGCATAAGATAAAAGTAGGTACCGACATTGAAAGCCAAGATGAGATAATCGCGTAAAAGTCGATGCTCAAGGGAGAAAACGTTAAGCTACTCGAGTCAGTTTTTGTAAAGCAGATCCCGTTAGTCTCTGCACCACTCGAGTAGCCAGTTGTTGAACTCTCTCCGCGTGCCGGATATCACATATTAAATATGGAAGATACGTCTGGACACAATGGTCATGGTCAAAATTGATCATGCCAATATCTAAGTAATATAAGACATGCGCATGTAACAGATGTCGATCGAAACTGAGTCGCCTCCCGTGTTTTTGTCACATTATGATAGGAGAACCCAGTCAACGGGATTTCAGCAACGAGACAAGAAAGACATCACGGAATAACCCCCTAAACATAACATAAAAATGTCGTTTGAGTTACACAATATTGTATTACATGCATGATAAGCAGGTAAAAAAATGTAAAAAGTATGTTATATTTTATGTGCTCTATTCTTATTCTTATAAATAAATAAATAAATCCGTTAACTTATAAAAAGACAATTAGTCTTTCATTTCTGAGGAGGAAATAAAGAGATGACTAATAAATCTATTTGTCTATGGAATGAGCACGGGATTATTTTCTTTACCTTGATGGGTAAACCGCCTGTCTTTGACTCTAATTATCTTCAAAAGTGGGTGTGTAAAGTTTAAATGTTTTAGTAACTTGCTCATGTTATCTAAACAGCGCGTAGTACACGCCAACCAGATAAGACAGCAAACGTCTGCAGAAAATTGGTTTGTCTGGACATATAATTCAACCATAAATTATAAACTAGAAATAATCATATTACATGCAAATATGGATATGTCATGAATACTGAATATAATATTTTTTCTTTGATATAAAAGGGGTTCAAGAAATGTTGAAGGGTTATCGATGTTATGGGATACTTGAGTTATGAAGAAATATTGGAAAAACTGTGTTTCATAACACTTTAGAACACACAATGCGTGCAAGCAAATTGAATCATTTAACTTTTTTAATATTAAAAAAAATAATTAATCTAATATATAAAGTAAAGCCAGCCTCTTTCCCGATGTTTATTACTGATAGCTTGTCCTGCTATTGTTACATTATTGGGCCCTGCTCTAGTGTAATTAAATCAACTAGTGTGAATGTGTGCGCACGCTGAAATCAGTGCATATTACTTTGACATTAGAGCCATGGTGCGAATCAGCATGGGTCACCAGAGTTGTGAACAAGTTTGAAGTTGGGGTCAAATCCGAAATGGAGGGCCAGAGAAAATAAAAATCTTTGAACCTCTCAAAAACATGTCTTCAGACTCCTTTTGTCGATAGAAAAAGTTTGTTCACTAGGCACACTGATGAAGCGGGCACAAGAGAAAAGAAATAAATAAGATGTCAATACCATGCCAATCACGGTATGATGACATGAGAGAAAGGAAGGAATCACGACGACTACTCGGCAACGGACAGAGAGAATAGAGACAAAGAAAGAAATGGTAAATTTCGCATTAAATTGTTAACGAACATTTGTACAAAAACAGAAAAGAAAGAGACAGATACACATAAAGTAACAATTAGTAGAACATGATTTTACCCCACACACATATAGAGAACGCTCTGTCACATGCATACACACGCATGCGTTAAAAGACATTAACAATAATTGCACACCCACATTTGCACACATAATGAAGAACGCACTCCCAAACTCGCACACATTATAGTGAACACTTACACACGCGAGAACGTTATAGGTAAAATACGCACAAGTCGTATAAGTTATAAAGAACTTAGAAAACAAGTTTTAAAACTTGGTAATAACGTTTTTATATTTTCGTAATCTTACACTATTAAATCAATATTTAGTTCTGCTTAGTCAGTTTTTTTGTTGGTTCGCTGCGTGACCTTTGTTAAGAAGGCCTGTTCACTGAGTCGCGTTTATCTGCTGCCGTCAAAGTAATTGGTGCTAAGAAAATAAATCAGACGTTTCAAAAAGCAACGATTATACACTACACATGGTCATTTGTGTTCGAAATTATTTCATCTTTCACGGATACTGCTGGTTTTGGTCATTGTATTTTCAAGGTGGAAGTATGTGAGTGATTTGAAGGCTATACTATTAAAACATTAATAGACTAGCATTCAAAATTGTATACGAATCTGTCTTGATATGGAAAACACTAATACTTGCTTGTTGTTCTTTACATATGAAATAGTTTTTAGACAATTAGAAGGCTGCATAACATAAAACGTTTCATTAGTCCTGATACAAAATTTATTTTTGAACATATATAAAATTGAACAACCAGTCGACAGTTATAAAATAATATCGATTAGAAACTCCGTTAAATGTTTAAAGTTTAAGTTTCATGCCAAAAGATTCTTGTCTGTAATCTGTCTATATACAACTCAATGTCCGTGTGTATGTGTGTGAGTAATCTATCTATCTATCTATCTATCTATCTATCTATCTATCTATCTATCTATTATATATATATACGAATAAGTTCGTCGAACACTCTGGACTAGTCTTTTATCTGTGCCCACTTCTAGGTACACATTGATCTTAATATTTTCTTAATCACGTGACAGTTTCCGGTGGCATAGTGGCTATGGTGACAGCTTGCAGATTCTAGGCTGACGCTGTAAACCGGGTTCACGCCTCTCGACTGTTTTAAATTGTTACTTTCCTGTACTGATGAGAGCAATAAGCTTGACACTCTAGCATCTGTAATTATATATATATATATATATATATATATATATATATATATATATATATATATATATATATATATATATATATATATATAATTATATCTGGCAAGCGTTTTAATACAATCGAAAGACAAAATAAAGAAAACATACTTGTAATATTATAAGCTGGTTGGAGTCGCATAGACTCCGATGATATAAAGTTTGTAAATGTATCTTGTATTGTTTCTTACTTTTAACTGGGCACACCCAAATACTTACGACATTCCTTTACATAATAGCACATTTTTATGTCGGGACAAAAAGTACCATTTCACACAAAAAGCCGATGAAAAAAATAGCTTTAAATGTCGACGCCCCCACCTGATTAATTTGGTTCCGGGTGACACCCAAAATAAGGAATATTACAAGAAAAGATGTCTATTCTGTCCGAAGCAATGTTGAAAACTAATATATCAGCTTTCTGGGTGTGTCTTGTGTAGTTTCTAATTTTTTCCTGGACACAGACATGAAACTGTTCTTTATATAACAGACAGCAAGTGTTTTCCGGGCCACCAAATAGAATAGTAAAAAAATCGAGTGTAACATTTTTCTATTAAAACATCTTTCCCAATCCCGCTCTCCCCTCACTCTCTCATCTCCGACACTCTCTTTCGTCTCTTCTCCATTTACCCCTCCTATTTCGCTCCAACTCCTCCTCTGGCAAGATTAATTTCTCCTCCCCTGATCAAGGACAGAACAGATACTACACTTTTATCCTAGTCCGAAGGCCAAGAAAGTGTATTTTATTTCGCGTTTCACACCAAGAATATATCTAAAACTCGTTCTCATTGTTGACCCCTACCCCTGTCTGACTATATTTTTCGGTGTAAACCCCCTCCTAATAAATAATACAAAAGAAATGTATATATATATTCAATGCTGTGAAATAATGTATTCGCGTTGTTGATGTGTCTCGTGTAGTTTCTGACTTTTCGCTGGACACACGCACACTCAATTGCCCTTTATACAATTTATGAAAAAACGATTCTACAAAGAGTGGTATCTCTTCCAATACTACGCTCCATTGTTTCTGTCATCAATCAGGGGAGAAATCCTTCAAGACCGAAACAATTTTTGTTTTTGTCAAAATCTAGTGTGCCCTTTTGGGGAGAGCTCGGTTTTCCTTACATTTAAACTCGACCTTGTGTCTAACTCTGTCCTTGTGAGAATACAAGTAAATGGAAGCACTGGATGTTTGAATTTGGTCCAAAGAGGAATCAAAATATTGTCTGTATAACGTCTTTATTTTCACTTTTCGAAATTCCTTACAATCTTTCGTTGTTACTGCAGAGGGAAATCGTCTTTTCTTACGTGTGTTATAAAAACTGCAGCGCGCGAGAGATCCGGAGGAAATGACCTTGGTTTGTTTTCACCTTTAGAGGGACACGAGGGGAGAAGCGCCTCGTGCGCTGGAAGGATTGAAACAAGGGTGTCAAGATGAGAATTGCAAAGAGGCACCGGGGAACCCCAGAAGAAAGAGAAGGAAACATTTGCACAATCAATCAAGGGTGGGGAAGGAGAGTCGACTCAAAGATGAAGAAGAAAAACAGGAAGGGAAAGGATGAATAAAGAAGTTGAGAATGGAAAATAAGGAGAAGAATAGGAACGTGATTGATTGTTTTGTTTTACGGCATATCAACATACTACAAATAGCAAAAAAAAACGCTCCGCCAAGGTTCCCACTAATACTGATATGAAATAATGTCTCCATAGGTGATATTGGAAATAAAATAACAACGTAAAGAAAACGTTTCAAACTGGAAAGTTTAAAAGAGAAAAAGAAAAGAAAAACGTGTCAATCTTTATAGAAAGAAAGGAAATAAATAAATAAAAATCTCATTATTATAGAAATAGAATGAAGGATTTCTGTCCGAATTCATTTCAGACGGTGAGGTGTTTTCTGGCTTTCTTTACATTATATATATATATATATATATATATATATATATATATATATATATATATATACATATATATATATATATATATATATATATATATATATACATATATATATATATATATATATATATACATATATATATATATACACACATATATATATACATATATATATATATACATATATATATATATATACATATATATATATATACATATATATATATATATACATATATATATATACATATATATATACATATATATATATATATATATATATATATATATATATATATATATATATATATATATATATATATATGCATGTTTTGTTAAACAGTAGCGACAGCTTCTGTTTATTCATTTTTTGATTCGTTTTTTCGATTCGTCGCACGACCGATTTGGTATTGTCGTACGTGTTGTATAAAAAAATCGACATATTTTCGCGAACGTTTTCGACCGACGTCGGTCATCTTCAGGCGGATGAATGAGTATGCGAAATAAAAGATTGGTGAATTTATTAAGACGTTTTTTTTTTAAAATTCAATACCACTTCAACAACACTTCAACATACCTTCGACCCCTCATAACGAGCATGGTTGATACTAGGTTTATTTACTTGAATAAACAGTACTTCAATTAATTATAGACTGCTAAAAAGTTGTTATGCAAATTAAACAGATGTATGAATGTCTAAGGGTCTGTCCTCTGTACTTTATATACAGTAATCCAAAAGAATAAGTTGTATCATTTAATATGAGTGATAAATAAAAACACTTTCTCATTCATACATACATACATACATATATATATATATATATATATATATATATATATATATATATATATATATGTGTGTGAATAAATGCGAAAGTTGTTCACACGTTATAACTACTGCTAATAGTGTGTATATATATATATATATATATATATATATATATATATATATATATATATCGTACATGTATTGTATTAGTTTCTGTAAATGTAAATCCGTAGAAACTCAAGTGTTTATAAAAAGTGCTCAATACCAAGTAGAGCTGTTTATAAGTATACATTTTTATTTATACAAACATTATTGGTTACATATATGCATACATGTTTCGGTTGCACTTTTCCAAGAAAGTCAAAGAGAAAAAAAAATTTTTATGGTCTGATGAGGTTGACTTTCTTGGAAAAGTGCAACTGAAACATGTATGCACATATGTAACCAATAATGTTTGTATAAATAAAAATGTATACTTATATATATATATATATATATATATATATATATATATATATATATATATATATATGCACTAGTAGCAGTGGTAGTATTAAAAATATGTATGGCAAATAAGCTACACAGAGGTGTCGATCTTTTATTCCCGTTGAATATCATCAGGCTAAATGCGCAGATTTATTGTTGTCGATTGGTTTTATATCTAAGTAGTGTATTCTCTAGTTAACTAACCAATAGTCGTCATTGCTATTATTAATCCCTCTCGGGCGATTACCTTCATTTCCGAACTCCTCTTAAACAAAGGCCTAACTGCCCTGTGTTTGAGATCCTTTTTTAGGTGACCTTATTTCAATACATGGGGACTAAAATACTGTATATGTTATATCTATTGTGTTACTCGTTTCACTTTCGATTTATGTAATTATTAATTTACTTAATTTCTTTTTTATATATTAATCCTAAAGGGAAGTGTATGCTGTGTCTACAATTATTTGTTATTTGGTTTCTACAATTTAGTACTTTTAGGGTTCTTTAAAATTTTAACATAATCTAAATATCTACATGTACTGGCCTATCGAAATATTTTCTACTCGATTATTGGCGAATGTTTACCTTCTTAGAGAAATCAGTAATAGTTCGCAAGTGATATTTTGAATATGTGTTTCTTACAACTGACATGCTTTTGTGGTTATTATGCCTAGTTTTACATTGAGGAAGGTTGCTTCTATGTAGTATTTTTTTGTTATTCCGGGTTTCCTGTGCAAATATTGTGGCTTGGTAAACGATGTCTTTGGTTAAGCAGTTATTTTGTAATGGCCAAAGTGCATATATATATATATAGCATGATCTTTTATTTATACAATTTTATTTATACAATTAAGTCTTTATAAACTTCAGGAATCTTGGCTAGTTTGATTCAGTCAACTAACAATTAACATATAAAGTCATAACCTGTCTACATTCATGTTAATGTAGCAATATTTCACCCTATATACAGACATAAAAATAGAAAAATACAAACACGTATACATATCTATATCTTCATAATCCGATCACTATATAAAGTAATTAAACGCGCGCACTCATTCACACATTAGTACACACCTTTATACTCTCTATGAAGAGTACAACCGAAACATGTGTACACATATGTAACCAATAATGATTGTATAAAAAAAACTTTATACTAAAAAACAGCTCTACTTGTTGTTGAGCACTTTTTATAAACACTGAAGTTTCAACGAATTAACATCTACAGAAACTAAAATAATTCATGTACTATATAAAGAAAAAGAAGTTAACTGGCTTACGTGTCATGGGTCGGATGGGACCGGGTGCTTTTAGCTTGCTGCAGGTCGAAACCCGGAAACGATATTAGGTCTGTTTTTCCATCTACCGGAAGTAAATAATTGGCATATCTGTCAATTACGGATTATTTAAGAGCATTTTCTTTCTTCTGGCGGTAGTCTGTTTTTTGAAAGTTTTGACGACTGTTACTTTTCATGAGAGTTTCTGTGTTCACTTTTAAAAGGTTCGTGCGAACAAGGTAAGAACCCTTTTTTTTTGGTACTTGATTCCAGACAGAGTTGGGGTCGCGATTTAGTAGTATTTCGCAACGTTCTTACATCAAACCCTACTATAATCTACAGCCAACCCCTTGGTTTTCGACAATATATATATATATATATATATATATATATATATATATATATATATATATATATATATATATATAGGTTATGAAAACTAAACTGGGCAAAAAATTCCTAAATCTGATTAAAAACCACTTCCCCGTAACCAATCCTCTGCATAAAATATTCAATAAAAATCACCTAAAACTATCCTACAAAACCCGCGAAAACCTAGAAATGATAATTAAGGAACATAATAACAAAATACTAAAAGAGAAAAGCAGAGAGAAAGAAAAAATAACAAATTACATAAAACAGTGAGAAATAACAAAAATAAGACTAAGCAAAACAAAAATATAAACAATACAAATAGAAATAAACAAAACACTAACAGTAACCACCCGAATAGAAATGAAAAAGTTAGCAATGATGAGAAAAGATGTAACTGCATAAATCGTACACTCTGTCCACTACACAATAAATGTCTAACCAAAAGTATTGTATACCAAGCCACAATATTTGCAAAGGAAAGACCGAATAACAAGAAGTATTACGTGGGTATGATCTCCCTA
>OY744520.1:182156833-182194333 GCA_963556195.1 Sepiola atlantica | reverse complement strand
GAAATTGCTTTTCGATGTTCATCGATGTTTAACTGATTCTCCAGGTGTTTTGAATTCTGAAGATGCGCTGGGATGGAGAGAAGAGGAAGGAGATCGACGTCTTTTCAGTATGGCTTCTTTCTATTCTATCTCGGAATTTCTCTCTTTCAATAACGTTTCTATCTTTCGCTGAACACCCGCTTCTATTGCTACGTAACGTATTTACCTGTCTCCCAACGAGGGCAGAGTTAGACACAAGGTCGGTTTTTCATGTAGGGAAAATTCAGCTCTCCGAAAAGGGACATTCGATCGGGACAATAAAAAAAAATCGCCCGTCTAGAAAGTGTTCTCTTTCAATTACATAGGACAGAACAGGTACTACACATCGATATCAGCCGAAAAAGTATCCTGTGTTTCGTTTGACCCATCCACGATATTTTACCATTGTTTCCTGACACAAAAAGGATAAACGTCTTCCCAGAATTATTTTTGGATTTTAAGGTATAATTATAATGCCTGAGCATCCTTGTTGGCATTCCTCAGTGGGACGCCTCAGTTGTAAATTAACTCACCCCTTTCTTAGAGAGAAGGTAAATCCTGGGCGGTTGGACCTCCTAGAACTGAACAGAACCATACCTCAACCTGACAAACACAAAGTAACTGTCGGTCTGATTGTCGAGGATGTATCCCCGACTGGTGAGAACACACATACTCAAGTTATGCCAAAGTATAATTATGATCAACCACGTGATTCTAGGTGCATGTTTATTACTACAATGAACTATTATATACACACTATTATATGTAAATGCGTATGATAGTTCGATTGAAGCATTGTTGGTAATAAGTATACAGATATTTAATAAGGCTGTTTGCAATGTCGTAGACACCGGATTAGAAAAAGGGGAGATGAACAAGAACACATAATTAGAAACAACATTTCTCTTCTAAAACTTATTTATTTATTTTTCCAGTAAGTCTTTCACTTACGGTTCATAGTGTCCAGGATGATGGAAAATAGGTTTTATACATTTTTCTTTGTCCATTTTCTATCATTTTCTGTTTCTGTGTTATCTTCTTCAAACGTCAAATCTCTTCTTTTTTTTATGAATTTAACCCCTTAAATGTTTTTTTGTTTCAAATATTCCAACAAAATGCTTATTTAATCTAATATAAAACGAAAATGTGTCAAACTGCAACTGGTTTCACATCTGAAACGAGCCTGTTTACAATTGTGAGTAGGTATTAGTATGATGTTGCATCAGCACACTCGCTAAATAGGTAATCAGCATTTTTTTTTTGCAACCCAATATGAACAAATAAAGGATTTAAGGGTTGAAATAATAAAGGGGAATGACTGTTGACGACTGTACAATCGTACGGCTTCCGGATCGGCTTAAAACACTTTGCCTTCCTTTTCTTTTTTTTCTACTTCTATCCGTTACACTCGTTGCATATCTTTCTTTCCTCGATAAAACAAAGGCATGTTTCCCCCACTCTCTATCCCTCTCTCTCTCTCTCTCTCTTTCTCTTTCTCTCTCTCTTTCTCTCTGTCTTACTCTCTCTCCGAATCTTCTTTAAAACGAAAATATGCTTTCTCCTTCTTCATCTCTCTCTTTTACTCTTTCTATCTCTGTATCCTCTACAAAAGAAACAGCCCCCCTCTCTGTGTATATATATATATATATATATATATATATATATATATATATATATATATATATATATATATATAATTATTAATGACAATATATGTATTAGCATATACTATCAGTGCCCTTTTACTTTGCAGTCTCCTTGAAAGATTCAGCTCGATGATTGTCAATTAGTGATAACAGAGCAAATATAAGTCAGGTTCATATTATATTCGAATAACCATGGTTTTATTTTATTATTTTAATATTTTCACATTTCCAAAAAACATAAAATTTCTGTGAGATATATTTTTTACGGTCCGTTTCATTTGTCTTGTGCCAAACAACATTTTTATGTCAATATCGTCTCTGCAACACTACAAAATCATGAGAAAAATTCACAAAGAGTAAAAAGTTATTGGATTAAAGTGTCTTGAAAAAACTTAACAATACAATGGTTCATTAATAAAATAAAACCATGGTTATTTGAATATAATATGAACCTGGCTTATATATATATATATATATATATATATATATATATATATATATATATATATAAGAAAAACAACGCGCGCTTCCTTTTTCATTCTTTTATCTATATCCTTTCTTTCTTCTACAAAAACAAAATGTCTCTCTTTTTCCCCTCTTTTTTCTCGCTCTTTAATCCTCTACAAAACAAAAGCACACCTCCACCCTCTCTCTCTCTCTCTCTCTCTCTCTCTCTCTCTCTCTCTCTCTCTCTCACTCTCTCTATAAGTATCTTTTACACCCCTCTATATGTCTTTCTTTTTCTTCCTGTCCTCTCGTCTATCAGTTTTTATCATGCACTGACGCCGTAACGTCTCTTTGCAACGATTACCTGGAATTAAATAACGTTTCCCGCTGTTATTTTTTGTGGCTGATATTAGTCTCTGCGAAAATCTTGTCCGGTGAAAATCGCTTCAATTTCTTTTCGTTTCTCCATTTAACTGACGGTTTTCTATCAGAACAAGCGAAGTATTTATTCAATAGAAATCTACTTAAGACATCATCGGTTCGACGCACGTGTCTCGATGTGTGACGCGATGCACGTGTTCCATTCGATGGAAATGGAAGACGAATGTGTCTTGTGCGAGATTTCGTTAAGCTGTTTCGACGATATTCTCGTCGCAAACAAATTGGCTGTTTGTATACATCGGTTAGAGCTGTGCGATACTTATTTGTTGCCAGTAATGGGTTTACTTCGAGGTTAGACACAAGGTCAGGTAAGGTTTTTAGAAACCAACGCACAAGAGCTAAAAAAATGCCTGAGTAGCCCTTTCGGCATTCCTTGTAGAGTCTCCTCAGGCGATTAGCACTAAACTAACCCCTTCTTATAAAAAAAGCTAAAGCATGTGGGGCTGGGACCTACTAGGATTACCCAGGAAAATACCTCAGTCCGACAGAGAGCAAGGCAACATCAGCATAATCCAGACTGGCCGATTGATTGTCGTCGACAAATCCTCGACTGGTATGAAAAGCACAATTGACGCCCAAAGATGACTGTAACTCTACCTGATGCGGAATTCACCCTGAACAGGTTCAGTTTGTTTCCTCCGATGGAGGAAGTTTCAACGGAATATTGAATTCCTAAGTGTGCCATCCAGTTGCATGAATTAAATATATATATATATATATATATTTAATTCATGCAACCCATC
This sequence comes from Sepiola atlantica, assembly GCA_963556195.1. Lineage (NCBI taxonomy): Eukaryota > Metazoa > Mollusca > Cephalopoda > Sepiida > Sepiolidae > Sepiola > Sepiola atlantica. The sequence continues at coordinate 182,191,038 of OY744520.1, read as the reverse complement.
AAAAGACCATCAGATAACTTCCAGAGGTAATTATATTTTTATTCCCGATTGTTTGTTTTGCGCGCGAAACAATTGTCAAATTACATTGAATTATTTTGAAATTCGGCAATAAAAAATGAATTAACACTTGGGCATTGGAATTTAAAAAGAATGCCTTTACCAGAAATGATTTCATATAAAATCTCGATTAATTGTGATTTATAACAACGGAGCATATATAAGTAAATAATACTTATATATTATGCTCCGTTGTTATGAATTACAATTAATCGAGCTTTTATATGAGAGCATTTCTGGTAAATTTTCTTAAAATATATTTCCATATGTATATATATATATATATATATATATATATATATATATATATATATATATATAAGAAGGTGAGAATTCCGAGGCAGGAGCAATGTAATGTTGAAAACGGAAGGTAGAATAAGAATGAACAAAAATAAATGACAAGAGACGGTAAATCTAGCAGCGTCCACTTGGCTCTCCTCAACTGACACAGCTAGTACAACTTTAGTTTTCTTTTTGAAAAAGAGAGGTTGTTACTCTCGAAATGATTAAAGTCTCTACCATTCCGTACCTTTAAATATTTAACAGTAAGCCCACCAATTTTACAATTTACTGTCTTTATATTAAAATTTTGAAATATAAATATATTGATCTGAGATGTACTATCTCTTGTCATGTGATTCCAATCCAATGATAGTATGGGAATTCTAAATCTAATTCATCACAAGGAAAAGCAACATAAATGTTCGTCCGGAATGCCAGCGGTCAGAGCCTTATTTCAAGGGCTGACTTGTTCCCCTTCGAAATAAACACACGACGTGTGTGTATATATATATATATATATATATATATATATATATATATATATATATATATATATATATATATACATATACATATATATATATATATATATATATATATATATATATATATATATATATATATATATATATATATATTAATAGAAATCTCTCCAGACAAGGCATGAAGCTATTTGGTGTAAGGAGCAAACAAGAACGAAAGATTATTATCACAAAGACATGAGATGCTTATGTATTGGGAAAAAGAAACAGGACAGGAAGCAAACAGTAAGTTGGAAGAGTTTTCCACAATCCTTCAGTTCTTGTGAAGAAGCTATATTCCGGTCCAGGGAAATGGCGACGTAAGATCTTGCAAGAGGATGCCGACGTCTTTCCACATACAGAGCCTAGTATTCCCAAATGGTCACCCATCTAGTACTGACTAAGCTAAACGTTGCTTAACTGGTGATTTAAAGAGGACCGAAGTGTCAATGTGATTATTCAACGGTCTATGAATCCTGTACGAGATGTGAAAATGCCAAAGCCTTAACTTTAAAACACAGAATGTTCATCTATGTCGAGATTAAACCGAGCAAAAAATGTATCTTCGGAGATACACTTACGAGAAAAGTCACTCTTTATCATAACCCAAAGCCACTCGAGGATAAGGGTTAATGATATAGAATGATTGTCAATTTAGAGATGAAAAACTTTATGAAAGGATTGAGAATAATTGATGGAATGGACCGAGTTAAATACTTGTGGGCGCGGTTTATCACAGCAATATGTTGACATTGGATTTGAAGACGAAAATATTGTAATCTGCAGGGAAGTAACCCTGTGAGAAAGTGTTCCGCAGACAGAAAACGTAGTTCGTGGAAGTTTCGCTGGACACTAGGCACACGGAGAAAGAAAGAAGACTGTGGCTGTGAATGTCTAACAAGAATGCAACCAGAGATTGAAACTTAGTCAATCACCTTCCATTGAAATAACGATAGAGTAGAGAAAGACTAGAAACGTTTCTTCTGTTAGAAAAGGCTGTATAGAAAAGAAGAGATCATCTCCCACTAGATTTCGAAGTTGATTTTGTACTTTGTCTAGGCAAGAAAGAGTGCTCTTAGCGGCACCTCCCCAGATGTGACAACAGTATTCCATCATTTGAAATATGTGGATTTTATACAGGTAGAGGATTGCGTCAAGTATGAGGTACTTTCTGGAGCAGTAGAATGATCCAACCATTTTTCCTGCTACCTTAGCAACAGATTTGATGTAAATCAATCAATCAATCGAATTTATTGGCAAAAAATAGTAAAGTGCCACAAGCCATTTAATAGAAGGCGATTTTAATCCTGGATAGACATCGTCACTACCTCTGGGAAGCTGTTCCATGAAGCAGAATCACGGACAGAAAATGCTGCTTTTTTTTCTAATGAGGCTATGATACATCTTTTGCTGGGTACCGTGGTGATCACAACTTGGTTCGAGGGTAAAAAAAACTTCTCGAAAGGTGGATTTAAATTCTGGTTGATGATGTTTTAGACCAGAAATGCGTCCCTACGCATCTTCCGCTGCTCACGTGAGGGGTAATTGTCCAAAGATCAGTGGCCATGATGCATCCATTAATCGTCTGTAGGCTGACCACGGTTTCTAGTAGCCTGTTTCACGGTGCAGCGATCCAAACCAAGAATACGTTGTTCGACATTTTTTTAATTGAGTTCGATTCAATTAAATTAGATTTAAATTCTGGTTGATGATGTGAGTGAAAAACAGGGGACCTCATCTAGGAAAGAGCCATTCATGTTAACTGGGGTAAAGTGAGGATCCGAACGTTTGTAGTGAAAAGAAGTGCAGCTTGGTTTTAGATGTATTAAAAGTAACCAGACATTTTTTTTTAACCTGGCGTCGATGTTTTTTAATATGTATACATTTTTTTTACTACGAAAGATCTCGTTTTAACAAAGCCACTTCTGAAGTGAAAAATGTCAGGTATTTTATGGTGGTTTTAAAAGACGATAGACATTAAACCAGCGTCGGATAACAGAAACAATCTAGACATACTTCAGGCAATATGTTCAGACGTAAAATTGTGGAATGATATAAAAAGTACAAACAAAGAGTTCGAACGCAAAACGCGATAAATCCAATTCGTTTAAATTGAGACCGTAAACAATAAAAACACAAAAGCTGATTTTAATTGAAATCAAAAATAAATTATTTCGGTATTATATTATGTAACACATAGTTTTGGGGTGTCGTCGAGTGTTCAAATGCAACATTTTTTGTAGGGACAGTTTCGTGATTTTGAAAATGGCGTTTATCGCGTTTTGCATTCGAACTCTTCAAACATAAAACTAGTGGCAGATAATCTAAGAATATCTAGACAGACTTGACACCATATGTTTAGTTTTAAAGGCTTAGTATTGACTTGTTGGCCGCATAATGTTAACCGCGTTATTAAAAATACAATGATCATTTCATCGCACATCAATATGTATAGTATCTATTGGAAGAAATTGAATGTCTACTAGACATTATCCTCGAGTTTTTAAGGTCCTTCTCTACAGGGGGTTGTCAGGACAACCTGACATGACGATACTTCACATTACAAGAAAACCCTGACTAAATATTAAAAATAACATAGTATTCGAAGCCCAAATAAGATCCCCTCTATATGGTTACATACTGGCTTATACTAGAAATGGTGTATCTTCTGCAAGTTATGATGCCTGTAGTAACAGCACTAAGCTTGATACTCCACCAGACAAGATGAATTCTTATTCTGGAATCCCGTAAGACCAAAAGATCGGAAGAAAACTATTTAACTGGTCAACTGGGTCGAGGAAAATTAATGTTCTTCACTTCTCTACTAACTGAATGTTTGAGAGATAAAATAACTTTAATGGAACATTTGTATATCTATGTATCTTATATATAGACACGGTTTTAGCCCCAGAACGGGGTTCCCTTGATTTCTGAGAACTTACTAAATAAAATGAAAAAAACAATCAAACAATTATGGTGTTTTTGGAGTTTATCTTTTCCTAGGAAAATAGAAACATGTGATTGCTTGACAAAAAAAAAGATAGCCAAAGTACTCATTACAAGACCCGAGTTCGAATCCAAGGCAACTTTAAAAGATTATTTTTGTTATTGAATACGTGTTTTATAAATTTAACAAAATCAATATAACATAATTACATAAGAAACATTACATAAATATTTTTTTAAATAAGTGATTTGTTTTGATAATCTGCAAAAAAGTAGACATAAAGAATGTTAGACATTAGTTCAAACCGAAATTTATTTGCTTAAAACCATAATTTTTAATTTTTGGTTAATAAAAACAAAAGGCAAATACATTCAACTTAGTTTCTTACTCTCTAGCATCTCCCGAGCATCGCCGGTTAGGTATGGCCGGGTTATTATTTATAACAGTACCAGGTTTAAAGAAATGGGAGAGAGTGATAGATAGAAAAGAGATAGAATGTGAGAAGGAAAGAGAGAAAGAGAGAATTAAATAGAAAAAAGAAAAGAGAAAGAGAGAGATACAAAGAGATACAAAGAGTTAGAAAGTGAGAAAGAAAGAGAGAAATGGAGGGTGAAAGAGAAAAAGAGAAAGACAGATACAAAGAGATACAAAGAGTTAGAAAGCGAGAAAGAAAGAGAGAAATGGAGGGTGAAAGAGAAAAAGAGAAAGACAGATACAAAGAGATACAAAGAGTTAGAAAGCGAGAAAGAAAGAGAGAAATGGAGGGTGAAAGAGAAAAAGAGAAAGACAGATACAAAGAGATAGAAAGAGATAGGAAGTGAGAAAAAAAGAGAGAAATAGAGAGTGAAAGAGAAAAAGAGAAAGAGAGATACAAAGAGATACAAAGAGATAGAAAGTGAGAAAGAAAGAGAGAAATGGAAAGTGAAAGAGAACAAGAGAAAGAGAGATACAAAGAGATAGAAAAAGATAGAAAGTGAGAAAGAAAGAGAGAAATAGAAAGTGAAAGAGAAAAAGAGAAAGAGAGATACAAAGAGATACAAAGAGATAGAAAGTGAGAAAGAAAGAGAGAAATAGAAAGTGAAAGAGAAAAAGAGAAAGAGAGATACAAAGAGATACAAAGAGATAGAAAGTGAGAAAGAAAGAGAGAAATAGAGAGTGAAAGAGAAAAAGAGAAAGAGAGATACAAAGAGATAGAAAGAGATAGAAAGTGAGAAAGAAAGAGAGAAATAGAGAGTTAAAGAGAAAAAGAGAAAGAGAGATACAAAGAGATAGAAAGAGATAGAAAGTGAGAAAGAAAGAGAGAAATAGAGAGTGAAAGAGAAAAAGAGAAAGACAGATACAAAGAGATAGAAAGAGATAGAAAGTGAGAAAGAAAGAGAGAAATGGAGAGTGAAAGAGAACAAGAGAAAGAGAGATATCCAAAGAGAGAAAAAGGGATCGAGAAATAAAAAGAGTGAAAGAATGAACAAAAGAGAAAAAAGAGATAGATAGAAAGAAAGACATGAAGAAAGAGAGAAAAAGAAGAAGAGAGAAAGATACTAAAAAACATGTTCTTCAATTGCGATTTAAAAATACACATTTGTTTTAATTATTCTTAAAGACCATTTCATATTTCGTTCGGACTATCATAAATATAAACACTTTAACTAAAATAACTGAATTTGGCATTTGAGTCGAAAAGGCTTGATATGCAGTAAAACAACCAAAAATATAGACAGAGAAATACGTGTTTGTATATTATAGGTAGATGTTTCTGATGAGTCATTTTATTCTATGTATTTTAAACTAACAAGGTTAATAATCACAAGGCGAAAATCTCATAAATAACTGTTCCTTTACCTCAAAATTCAGCGATGACGTATTTTCCATTCTCAGTAAGGCACAGTCTCCCTTTCATCTGAAGATTCTAGAAACTAGTTACATTAAGTCTTTAGGACTTTCTCTTTGTAAACAAAAAGAAAATCTTCTCGGAGTTAATGTGGTTTCTATTTGATTAAATTTATTTATTTATTTTCCCCTTTCCCTCGCTATAATTCCCATAGCATTTTTATTTTCTCTTAATCTTAACCTCGGTCTAACTCTGTTGAGCGAGGTTCGAAACCGGTCAGCTTGCCCTTTCATTCTCTTATCTTTTAATTTCATTACGTTTATAAATACGGTATCACAGAACGGATAAATACGTCAGACCAACACAAAGACGTCTCTTCGATAAACTAAACAAAACTATAAGTTTGTTTATTTAAAATAAAAAGGAAAATTTTTCTCTGAAAATGGAGTGTTTCTCCGAAATATATAAGATAAAAGTAAAAAAACAAAAACAATCTATCTTACATAGTAAGGGCTTTTATTGGCACTTATTACTTATCATCAATGCTTTAAAAAAAAGAGAACGAAAATAATTTGAATTTAACTCCCAGCATGCCCGATGCTTCAGTTCTTTCTACCTACGACCGCGAATTCCATCACAGAGCGGATAAATACGTCAGACCAACACAAAGACGTTTCTTCGATAAACTAAACAAAACTATAAGTTTGTTTATTTAAAAAAAAGAAAATTTATCTCTGAAAATGGAGTGTTTCTCCGAAATATATAAGGTAAAAGTAAAAAAAAAAATCAATCTATCTTGCATTGTAAGGGCTTTTATTGGCACTTATCTATCTATCTATATATATATATATATATATATATATATATATATATATATATATATATATATATATATATATGTGTGTGTGTGTGTGTGTGTGTGCGTCTTTGTGTGTGAAATAGACAAAAGGAAAAACAAATTAATGTGAGGAAGAAATAGAAAAAACGAGAGATTTACCGGTTTTGTTCGGATCAACTTTCGTTCTTCTGACTGAAACCGGTAAATCTCGTTTCTGATTATTTCTCTCTGTCTTTAATGTTTTTTTTTCTTTTTCCTTTTCCACAGATCTTGTCTCCACCGCATTCCATTTTATAATATATAGTGTATTGTACTCTCATATATATATATATATATATATATATATATATATATATATATATATATATATATATATATATATATATATATATATATAACGAGAGAGAGAGAGGAGGGAGAGTGAAAGAGAGACTTGAAATATAAGTTCTTCAGTTGCGATTAAAAACAAATACACACTTGTATTTAATTATCCTTGCAGACCATCTGCTATTTCGTTCGGAGTGACATGGTGATCTCAGTCGACTCAATGCTCGATGCATCTTGAGGAAATATCAATTCTTATGCTGGGACATTGAATGTTAAGAGCATCAAAAAGACTCGTCTAATAAGCACTATAAAAAACTACACACACCCGCTAAATAACTTCAGTAGAATTACGTATGATATCAAGGGAAATAGAGACGTCAGACCAGGGTGGGATAACCTAAGGACATCTCGACACACTTGAAAGCATGTGTTTAGACAGAAAAGCGAGGTAAACGAATAAGCAACGCTGATGATTCTGAATTCAGTTGTTATCGCATCTTGAATGCTGGTATCATTTTATTGCTTCACGATGTAGTAAAATGTGGCATGGTTTCCCTGGAGTCTGAATGACAACAAGTCATTTAGACTCCAGAGAAACCAACCTGACTTTACCAGCGGACGATCACTGATAGCAACTGGTGGAAAAAATACTACTACTACTACTACTACTACTACTACTACTACTACTATTATTATAATAATAATAATAATAATAATAATAATAATAATAATAATTATTATTATTATTATTATTATTATTATTTACTCACTAGGAGTTATCACACAGGTCATCAGTGATTGCTCACAGACAACCGGTGGTATTTCCTGGAGTCTGAGTGACAACAAGTCTCCCCAGATTTCCAGTATTCTCCACCTCTTTTCGATAGTCATCGCAAATAAACTTGCAGTATCACAACAGCCGTTTACCATTGATTTCTCGCTGGTATGGACGATTGGTCTTCTCTGGGGTTTGCCCCCTCTCTCTTCTCATCCTCCTTCACCTTATGCAAATATTATGTGTGGTGTCAGCCTAGGCTGGTACCATTTTTTTCTTTTTAATTTAAACATTTAAAAAAATATTTTTTATTTGTTTATTTTGGGGGGAGGAGCTGATTATTTTTTATTTTATTATTATTATTATTATTATTATTATTATTATTATTATTATTATTATTATTATTATTATTATTATTATTTTTCGCTATTCTTATAATTTATTTCGTTATCTTAGAATAAAAAAATCCTTCATTCCATTACGCCCTCTTCCTTTTTTTCGTTGTTGCTGTCATTCTTTTTCATTTTCCTTCTCATTCATTCCACCTTCTTCTTTTTCTTCTTCATGTTCTACTTAGTCGTTTTAATAATAACAAGGTGTATCTCCTCGGCGTTGTCCGAGATGCTGCGAAGTCATTTTAGGTTTTACTTTTTATTTTTTGCACATTTTTTAAACTCATACAGAAAAATAATTAATAAAAAAAAATTTCAAAAGAGACAACTCTTATTATATTCTTTGATTTAAAATAAGAGTTATTCTCCTCCTAGATTTCAATATTTCGATCTTTTATAAAATCGGGGGACTTATGTTTTGAGGCATGTCCGTCCGTCCGGATTTTTCTCCGCAACCATCCATTGAATTTCTCTGAAATTTTGCATGAAGTTGTAACTTTGGTCAGGTTAGAAAGTGACATTCTACGATTTTTGAAAAAAATCTGGTTAGTCCCCAAGGGGGTCAAAAGGCCCTGAAATGGCAAAAAATGACATTTTTTGCCCCATAACTTTTCATCCATCTATTCAATTTCTGTGGAACTTTGCCAAAAATGTGGAGACAATTGTTCCTAATAGAAAATAAGTATGGCTTACTTTGGAAAAAATCTGGTTCGCGCCCCCAGGGGGTCAAAAGCCCCCAAAATGGCAAAACATGTCCCTTTTCTCCCATAACGTTTGATCCATCCATTCAATTTTTCTGAAACTTGGCCAAAATGTAGAGGCAATTGTTCTGTATATAAAATTAGCATCATTGACGTCAGAAAAATTCTGGTTCGCGCCCCCAGGAGGTCAAAGGGGGGTCAAAAATGCCCCAAATTGCCCAAATTTATTGCATTTTACACTCGCCACATCGAGTCAAATACAGAGGGGTGCCACGCACGCGCGGCTTGTTTAAAGTTATTTTTATATTACCAGTTGTCTGCGTACATTATTTAATACACTGTGGGGAAATACGTTATTATAGTACCAATAACATGGTATAACAATAACAAATGACAATTGGCTGGTTAGAATTGAATTCTGATATGTTAGCTTAAACATATCAAACTATGCTATTTAGATCTAACTTTTTAAATCCCACAAGATAACTTTATATGTTAGACAATAATAATAATAATAATAATAATAATAATAATAATAATAATAATAATAGTAATAGTAATAATAATAATAATAATAATAATAATAATAATAATAATAATAATAATAATAATAATAATAATAATAATAATAATAATCCCTCCAAATAAAAAAGCCCTTTCCAAATTTTTTATTTGGAAAGGGCTTTTTTATTTGAAGGGATTAAAAAATAATAATTATAAAAATAATACACAATGTGATGGCACCAGCCTCGGCTAATACTACACAAAATTGTCGTGAAGGGTCAAGGAGGATGGAAAGAGTGATGAAAGAGAGCACCAAGGAAACCTCAACTGGAATGGGGCAAAAAATGCTAGGACTCTGAGGAAGCTTATTGCCACCAAAATCCAAGAGACAAGTGGTCGTTGCCAACGAAAATTAATTGTAACCGTCTGTTGCGATAACGCAAAATCATTTGCGATCGTTATCAAAAGAGTTCGAGAATACTTAGAATCTAGGGAGACAGGTTGTCACTCAGACTCCAGGGTACACAACCAGCTATTATTAGTAAGCAATCATGTATGAGAACTCCTAGTGAGTATATTATAATAAAAACAGCAACAAAAAATAAAATAATAATAATAATAATAATAATAATAATAATAATAATAATAATAATAATAATAATAATAATAATAATTATTATTATTATTATTATTATTATTATTATTATTATTATTATTAGAAGAAGAAGAGAATTATTCGCTATCGTTAAAAATATTTTCTGTATCTTGCAATGTTTTAACTTATTTTATTGTCGGCCATCTTGTATTTTTTTTATTCGTTTATTTATTGGCAGACGATTGTGTCATCAATGCCGCCCTCGACGAAATAACTAGCAAAACGATTCTTTATCTCTGCGGTCATAACAGATACGACGCCGTTATATATATATTTTTAAATGTGGTTTCCATACTTTGTTTGAATTACTGGATTAATGCTTCTACCTAATTCATACCATCGACTTTCTCTTTCATTTTTATATCGGTGAAACCAAGGGCATTCAATTTCTAGTCTACACCACACACGAATAAAAGTTTCTGTATTCACTTTGTCTCGTACATTATCGATAATTGAATTACTTTTCTTGCAATTCACTTCAGAGTTCTTTAATTTTTTCATTTTTTTTTTCATTTCGACATAAATTTCCGACAATAAATGAATAATATTAACAATATCTCCGAGACTAAAACTTCTTGTTTTTTTTGTCTATGTAGTGTTTTCATTCTACTATGTTTCCAATATTGACAATATTTTGTAGCCATTGCAATGTAAAAAATGAAACTATATTTCTGTATATTTTATTTCAAAATGAATCGGGTTCTAATTTTAAAGAATTTATAGACATCGGGTAACATGCGACTATGTTGTTAACTGTTTGCCTCTCCCAGCTCATTTAAAAACGTCATCTGATGCAAAACCCACACACATATTAGAAAATGCAAAACTCTTCAAGTAATAATCATATTATAATATCTGACAGTTTAAAATACACAGTACTAGCGGGATTACCGTGCGTCACAGTGTGGGATAGCATCATATGCAACATTATATTAAGAAGAGTTTACTTAAACAGCAACCTTGGTTTTGTCAGTTAGATATCTTACCCACTGAGCAATTCGGGGATATGTTAATACGCTAATAAATAGATTAATTTCATTGTGTAACATGTTAGTAACGTGTCATTAGCTCCTTTGAGGTGAAGCTAGTGACGCAGAACTACTTCCAATATGTCTACATGCAAATTGAACAAGGCAATAACACTTATATTTATTGTACACTCCCTAGTATGTCTTCGTTTTTAGGAACAAACCTGCGCCAGACAACGAGTTTTCTCTTTTCATATATATATATATATATATATATATATATATATATATGTAATACTGCTATTGAGTTCTCTTGACGACTTGCTAAGATTGGCTTTTGGGAGTCTATAGACATAGATGGCTCTGACTGGTAGTCAATTTGCATAAGTGGTGGGTTGTAGTTGTTAATTGAGTTATTTCCCCTTTACAGATTGGCGGTTTCGAAACTCTAAACATAAACGTATCTGGTTGGTCGGCAATTTGCATAGGTGTTGAGTTTACAAGTAAAAAATCTAATCTTTTGAAATTGAAGAGTTCAGTTGATTTCTGGGCAACAGAGAGTGAACAGTGAACAGTGAACAGCGAACAGCGGAGATTTATATTTTTCGTGGCGGTAACACCGAAAGTTAATTTAATTCAATTATCGGATTATAATAACACAACCCGCGAGCATGCGCGTTCCTCGTTGACGCCAAATGTCCACATTACATCCAGACGGACTACTATCCACACCACCGATGACTCTGTTACGTTATTCTGAAGAAGCTTGGTATATCCAGCGGAAGGATTAGTAAAAGTTAACTGAAAACGATAGAAAGAAAAAAGAATATTATTAACATTAAACATTTTTTTTTATTTTTATTAACAAATATCGCATATAAACATGCTTTGAAGGCTGCTGACCTCATTTTTATTTTAACTTCTAGAAAATGTTTAAAGATATAAACACCCCAATCAGTATACCTATCTATCCTTCTCTCTCTCTCTCTCTCTCTATATATATATATATATATGTATATATATATATATGTATATATAGATATGCATATATATATATATATGTATATATATATGCATATATATATATGTATATATAATTATGTATATATATATATATGTATATATAAAAACATGTATATATATGTATATATATATGTATAGATATATACATATGTATATATATGTATATATATAAATATGTATATATATGTATATATATAAATATATATATATGTATATATATAAATATGTATATATATGTATATATGTATATATATATACATTTGTATATATATATATATATATGTATATATATATACAAATTTGTATATAAATATGTATATGTATATATAAATATGTATATATATATATGTATATATATAAATATGTATACATATAAATATGTATTTATATATGTATATATATATATATAAATATGTATTTATATATGTATATATATATAAATATGTATATATATATATGCATATACATATATAAATATGTATATATATATACATGTGCATATATATGCATATACATATACATATATTTATATATACATACATATATGTATATATACATATATATATATGTATATATACATATATATGTATCTATACATATGTATATATACATATATATATGTATATATACATATATATATAAGTATATATACATATATATATAAGTATATATATGTATATATAAGTATATATATGTATATATAAGTATATATATATGCATATATATGTATATATATATACATATACATATATGTATATATGTGCATATATATGTGTATATATATGTACATATATATGTATATCTATATATATATGCATATATATATGTATACATATGCATATATATATACATATATATATGTATACATATGCATATATATATATATATATATATATATACATATATATATATATATATATATATATATATATATATATATATATATATATATATATATATATGAACCCTTACATTTTCTATATTAATTAATTTTGAATTTTAATTTCTTCGGTTAACATCTTTGGTAGTTGGATTCTGAAATCTTTTGATCGAATTAAGATATATTTGACTCTTTTCGGGGTTACTATTCTTGGATATATTCTATTAAACCTACTCACTGGTTTTATTTTGATTGATTAACTTTAACATAATAAAATATTTCATTAAGGTTTACTTTTAACGCTTAAAGTAACCCCCATCATTGATTGAACTGTATACCTACATTCTTCTAATATTTTCTGCCTGTATTGGCTTGAAATTTGATGTGAAATCTTTTAAGATTTTAATCTAAGAAGTGAGTCACCCCATAGTTTCATTCTTGCATCTACTTTTAAATATTATTAATTAATTTTCTATGATATGTTGTAAATTTTTTTTGTTTTGATATCAAAGTGCTTTTGATTTGTTATTTGTTATTTTTATATATCTGTGCATTTTATTTTCATTAATTTAGAGATATAATATACTTTAACTCCTTTTTTTTTAGTTATTCATCTATTTTTCTCTATTTTACAACATATAGTTCACCCTAAACAAGGCAGGCCACCACTGTAGACGTTAGGGGCTACTGAAAATTAGGATGTAGTTTGGGGGTCATCTTAAGTTGTGAGCTGTTCAGCAAGATATCTGTTTACATTAGTTGTAAATTTCTGCATGTCAGTACAGTCGGGTAAACAGGGAGCAGAGAGAGAGAGAGTTCCAGAGGACTGTCGCACGAGAAAAGAAGCAGTTGGAGTAGAAGGCTCTCTGGCATCTAGGGACCTCTATAGTGAATGGATGGGACTTAGCTGATTGTCGGATTGGTCTCGTGTGTTTTCGTCGCAGGTGTACTAGAGCAGCAAGTTCATCGGAGCACAATCCATTGAAGTACTTGTAAAACAGGCACATGGGTGCAACATTTCGGCGATAGGACAAGGGCTGGAGCTAGATAGATAGTGAGGGACGTATTAAGTTGACGAGTCTTTTTTGGATCTTGTCTAAAAGGGAGAGACTAGTGGATGATGCACCAGCGAAGATGTGGCAACAATATTTTATGCATGGACGGATGATGGCCTTGTAGAGATATAGGATAATATCAGGTGTGAGAAGTTTACTAGCACGCTAGAAGAGAACCCCTTATTTGCAGCAGCATTGGCAATGTCTTGAATGTATTTGTTCCAATTCATGTTACCCGTAAATGTGAGGCCGAGGACTTTAAACGTTTGACTCTCAGGTAGGGTGTTATCGGTTTTTGAAAGGAGTCATTGTAGTTATTGAATGGAAAGGAGCTTTGTCTTAGCGGCATTAATGTTATAATCTATTTATGACCCCAATCCACTACAGACTTGAGGTAATTTTCTAAAGATTCAGCCATTGCCTCGGATATGTGCGCGTCCGTTTTGCCCACATGACGACAGAAAAACATAGAAACGACCTACATTTGGATGGTTATTTGTCCGCTTAGACTCTTCCACGCATGAGCATGGTCTTGCTCTTTTTCTTCGCAAGGATTGCATGTGTCCACAGCCTTGAATCTCATGTGTGGCCTTTTATCTGTATTAGGTTGTCTTTGCTCCACTCCACTTCCTATTTGTTCTTTTTGTACCGTTCCCCTTTTGACAACGACTGTTCTGTTGTTAATGCTATATCCAGCAATATTGATGATGCATTGCAAATTCATCCGTCAAGTTCCATTTTTGGTTTTGGTTACTTCAATGCTTATCATTCTGACTGGCCCTCTCACTCTAACCGCACAGATTTAGCTGGTGAAATCTGTCTTAACTTTTTTCTGTCTCATAACTTATCCCAAATTGTCACATCTCCCACACGTTTTCCTGATAATGATATTCATCAACCATCCTTACTTGATCTTTTTCTCATTTCTGTTCCTGACTCATGTTCAATTACCTCTTCTCATCCATTGGGTTCTTCTGATCATGCGGTTGTTGATGTTGAGGTTAAGTCTTCAATTGATCACCTCTTCCACAGGAAGACGTTCAACTACAAGAGAGTTGATAGGGATGGACTTCGCAGCTTCCTATGTGACGTTCCATGGTGTTCTATTGTTGCTATGTCTCAGAACGATGCTGCTAAGGAGGTTACTGACTGGTTTCTTGTTGGAATTTACACCTTCATTCCTCATTGTAAGTTTCAAATTAAACCTCATTCTCCTCCATGGTTTTCATCTGTTTGTGCTTCTGCCATTGTCCATCGTAACCGTTACTTTAATCAGTATCGTCAGGATGGTATTGCGAATTCTAGACAATCCTACAGAAGAGCTAGCAATGCCTGCAAGAGAGCAATCTCTGAGGTTAAGTCTAGCTACTCTCAAAGGATTTGTGACTCTATCTTATCTCAAAGGGTTGGTTCTCTTGATTTTTGGAGAACCTACAATAATGTTTTTAATAGTGACAAGTCTGCTATTCTCCTCTTTTAAATGGTCTTTAGGTTATTTCATCTTCTAAGTGTAAGGCTGGTCTCTTTGCTTGTCTTTTTTCTGACAATTCTTCTCTTGATAATTCTGGTGCTGTTCTTCCTAATTTTCCTTTTAAAAACTGACCAGTCTCTTGATTCTGTTATTATCACTCCAAAGATGGTTGCTCGGGTTCTTTCTGATCGTAACCAGTTTAAGGCTTCCGGTCCTGATTCAATTCCTGTTGATGTTCTCAAGCATTGTGCCCCTGAACTTTCTTCTCTCCTCTCTAAATTATTCAATCTCTGTTTATGTCAGTCCTGCTTCTCTTCTTGTGTGAAGAAGTCCTCTGTTGTTCTTATCTTTAAAAATGCTGGTGATCGGTCTGACCCAACTTGGTATCGTCCGGTTAGCTTCCTCTCCGTTATTAGCAAAGTTTTTGAAAGGTTAGTAAGCTTGTTCATTTTATGGAAAGTCTGGCCCTCTTTGGTGATGTTCAGTATGACTTTCGTGGTTTTCGTTCAACTGCTGATCTTTTAACTGTTGTAACTGAGCGGATCTGCCAGTTTATTAATAATTCCCGAGAAGGTAGAGCCATTACGCTTGACATTTCGAAGGCGTTTGACAGAGTTTGCCATTCTGGTCTTCTACACAAACTTCAGGGTTGTAGTATTGGTGGTGAGGTTTTTGACATTATTAGGTCTTTTATTTGATCGAAGCTTGCGAGTAACTTTGGACGGTGTCTCTTCTTTCTCTTTCCCTATCAACACTGGTGTTCCTCAAGGCTCTATTATAAGCCCAACAATGTTTCTTCTCTATATAAATGATCTTCCAGAGAATATTGTTCTGAAAATTAAAATCTATGCTAATGATACAACGCTATATTCGGTTGTTGCGTATCTCCCATCTTCCTCGGATCAGTCGAAATATGCAGCTGATCTAGAGGTTGACCTGGGTTCAGTTAAGGATTGGGCTGTGAAATTACTTGTTTAATTTAATCCAGTTAAATCTCAGCTTGTGTCTTTCAATCGTAGGCGTGCCCCTTTTCTTCATGAGATTCTCTCGGATAGATCTGCTCTTGAGGAGAGATCGACTCTGAAACTTCTTGGTCTTTCTTTCTCATCAAATATTTCTTAGAGTTCATACATTAGATCCATTGCTCTTTCTGCTTCTCGTACAGTCTTTTCTACAAATACTATTATGGCATGTGTTCTTCAGAATTATGTGATCTATTCTCCACTTCTTTTGTTCCAGCTCGTTTGACTCGTTGGTCTAGTGGTTTCCATCAATTTGCGGTTTAGATACCTCATTGTAATACAGCTTCCTATTCCAGTAGCTTCTTTTCAAGAACCACAGGCTTGTGGAACGCTCTTCCTGCTGACTGTTTTCCTCTTACCTATAATCTTGGTCTTTTCAAGACTAAGGTAAATAGGCTTCTCCTGTCTTTGCGATACTCATATTTGTTTTTGTTAGCTCCTTACATCAAGTGGTCCATGCCTTGTCTGGAGCGATTTCCATTAAAAAATATATATACACATCTCAGACTCAATGTCATCAGGGAGGTCATTTATGAAGATCAGAAACAGTAGAGGTCCAAGGATAGATCCCTGCGGTACATCTGCATTTATGCCATGTTGCTTGGATGAATGACTATCGAGAACCTGGATCTTTCTTTTTCTTGGGAAAGATTTAATTATATTATATATTCGTCCAGTCTAAGGCATATGACTGCATTTTTATGAGAATACCTTTATGCTAGTCCTTGTCAAAGGCTTTGGATATATCAAGAGCTACCGCCCTGTCCACTGTATAATACATGCGTTCAAAGATGATCGTTAAGACATGCGCAGTAGATCGTGCTTGCCTGAATATGACGGTCAGACAGAAGTTTAGCTTTAACGAGGTGCCAGACTATCGCTAGATTGATTAAGGATTCAAATGTTTTACCTAAAATAAGGAGTAGTCCGATCGAGCGATAATTCTGAGGGTCAGTTGTATCTCCAGAATTCTTGAAGATTGGTACCACAGAGGCAATTTTCTAGCTATCAGGGAAGCAAGATTCAGCGGGGCATTTGTTGTATAGTTTGGAAAGGACAGGCACCAGTTCAGCAGATCATTTCTATATTACTGTTACTGTTATAAGATCAGACCCACACGCTTTGGGGTTGTCAAGGGTTTTTATGTTGTCCCTGACCTGAGATGGGATGATGACCAGATTTTCAAGTGTGGTTTCGGTCCGCAATGGGAATTTAGGGAGGGGGTGGTTTGCTGAGTATAAAGAGGAGTAAGGCGAAACGTTGGGCAAGTAGTCCAGCCTTATCAGTTGCCGTGCAAATAACATCATTGTGGTTTGACAACAGGGGAATTTTTGATTGCCCATTATTCACCACACTATAGTAGACTTTCCAGAAATCGCGAGTACCTAGTTTCTTTTTCTTTTTTTTCTTATTATTTTTATTATTTTGCTTCACTTCTTTCTTATTATGGTATACTTTATTCTTACAATTATAATGTTAGTACTTATTTCTTTACATATTTGTATGCTTACTCTTATGCTTTATCTTCAAATTATTTATTATCATTAATTATTTTCTGCTATTATTTTATTATATTTGATTTTAGTGTATGTATTTTTCGACTTTGTTTATTTTGTATTCAAATATTCTAATTTGCTGTATCCTATTCTATTATCATTATTGATCTTACAAATCGAGCCGTATGAAATTGCATAATAAGAGGTTCTGTTTCCCATATGTGTTTTTTTTTTAAATAATACTAAACTTTGATGTTTTCTTGCATGACTTCTATATCTGACGTTATAAGGGGCGCTGATTAAGACCTTTACGAATAATAATATTAAAGTATAATATTAAATAAAATTTTCCAAATTGTTTTAGAAACCATCGTACGCCAAATATTCGGTGTGTCTGAATTTTTGAAACTGATATAAATAATGTTCGAATTTTATTTATCTCAACTTATATATATATATATATATATATATATATATATATATATATATATACGTGTGTGTTTTTTCACTAAGAATAGATTGTTAAATCTTTAAAATGTCTTATTTCTTTTCTTTATTTTTGATTGTCCCTTTTCCATGAATACCCATTGTCTAGGCTCAATTACGCCCTTCCCTCTGCATTTATCTATCTCAACATATTGTTGTTGATTTGTACTTTACTGGGTATGAACGAAACAGTCTGTTTTTAAGACGGTCTGGTGATGAATTATATGACTTAAAACGAACACTGCATTGAAACAGTTGTGAACATTTTGAAAATCTTTGTGTATGTTCTATATTTGGAATATGATTTGAAAATTATTTAACTCGTCAAAAGTGCATATGGGAACTGTTAGTATAGTATTAACACAGCATGATGTCGCTAGCTATAAATGCATCGTTCCTTTTATTAAGTCGAACGCTCTTATACCGTCAAGCCGCCAAAATAAGTGTTAACATAATCACTGTTTATATAGCTATCCAGTGATAATCAGCCTAGTGGTTCTAGATGTCGGGATTTGAGTTGTAAAATACTCGTAGCCCGGGGTTTCAAATCGCGCGACCAGTAGTGAATAGTTATATCTCTATGCTGATGAGTCTCTGTTAAAAAAGACGAAACGTATACGTACATAGATAATAAACAACAATCAAATATTTATTATATATATTTATATATATATATATATGTGTGTGTGTTTTCTCCAAGAATAGATTGTTGAATTTTTAAAATGTCCATCTTATTTCTTTTCTGTATTGTTGATTGCTCCCTTTCCATGAATGCCGCGGCTCAATTACGCCCTCCCCTCTGCACGCGACTATATCTACGCCTTTGCCAACAAATATTTTGGGCTTTGTCTTCTCCGACATATATCCTTCTTTTGCAATAATAATTTCGTTGAAATTCGTAAATAAAATTTACACATGTTTTGTGCGCAAACAGAAAAGGTTACCAACGTTTGTCTGGGAATTATGTTGATGGCGGTAAAATACGTGATAACCTTTTATTGAGATTTAGATAAAAACATCGCCAGTTCATCGCCTATGACATCCAACTCCACGACACGTTGATCTTGCAAAGTGACAGTTCAATAAGCTTTATTAGAAAGGAGAAGATTGGGCATTTTTGTGGGTGAAGAAATAAAAACTGGTGCAGTTAGAGATGGGCACGGAGAGAAAGAAAAGAAGAAAACATCAACAACACGGGGGGAAATAATAAAGAGAACCAGGACAAGAATAAAAAAGGAAACAAAAAGACTAATGATAAGTAAAAGAAGAAGAACAAGAGAAAAATGAAAAGAAGGGGAGACCTACTACTACTACTACTACTACTACTACTACTACTACTAATAATAATAATAAAAAGAAAAAGAACAAGAACAAGAACAACAACAACAACAACAACAACAACAACAACAATAAATAAATAAATTAATAAATAATTATACAAATAAAAAGAAGACAGAGAAGAAAAAAGAGTCGGAAGAAGAAGAAGAAGAAGAAGAAGTAAAAAGATAAGGATAAGGAGAACAAAAGAAGAAGAAAAGTGAGGAAAGAAAAAGAAAAAGTAGGAGGAAGAAAAAGAAGTAGAAGAAGAAGAAGAAAAAGAAGAAGAAAAAATAAATAATTATAAAAATAAAAGGAAGAAGACGAAAAAAAAGTGGGAAAAAGAATTTGAATAAAGAGGGTGGGAAGAAGAAGGGGTTAGAAGATAAGTATAAAGTGAAGAAAAGAAGAGGAAGAGTGGGAAAAGAAAAAGAAAAATAAGGAGGGAGAAAAAGAAGAAGTATTAGTAGTAGAAGAAAAAGAAGAAGAAGATGGAGAAGAAGAAGAAGAAGAAGAAGAAGAAGAAGAAGCAGAAGATAATTAGAAGGAAACAAGAAGAAGAAAGGAAGGAAGAACAGTTAAAATGCGAGGGAAACACAAAAGAGATGAAGAAGAAAAAGTAGTAGAAGAAGAAGAAGAAGAAGAATCCGGAGGAGAAGAAAAAGATGAATAATAGGATGAAGATCATTTGACGTCAAGTAATAAGGTTTAGTGTCGACTGATCATAGAAGGAAGCATCAAACACCTCACGGATTTTATCCGGTCTAATTCGATTTCAAGCGAATTCGTTCGCCCCGCGACCTTTTTATTAGGTGTGACTTTGACGTGTCACCCTAAGATGGCCGCCATTCGCCACCGTCTGGAAATATTCCGATCTACAAGAAGAGAGATCCTGACGCCTTTCGCTTCGAATGAGACAAGGGATAATTTAATATTGGCCCAATCCAACATGGCGTCGCTATTAATGTTACTACATCGTGCATTTATTCGGACATTTATCCTGATCTTATTAAAGGGTATCTCAACAATGTTGTGGATGCGTCCTCGACCCATTCTGAAAGGCTCTGTCTGTTGGTTGGTCGGTCTGTCACGCTCTGTTTGACATAGAATTGTTATCGTTCAAGGCGCATATTGAATGTACAAATCTTACTGTAGATACGCCCGAACTACTCTATGAGACGCTCCGTCTGTCGCTCGCTCTGTCACGCTTAAGTTTGAGATAGTAGGTTATTTCATCTGTCACACTAAAGTTTCAAGTATTATATGATTTGGCCTGTCATGCTTACATTTGTAATAGTTTTGCATTTCGCTTTACGTGTTGAAGTTTGAAATGATATTTTATTTGGTCTGCCACGCTTATGTTTAAAATATCATTTCATTTGGTCTGACGGCATTATGCTTGAAATATGTTTTATTGGGTCTGTCACGTTTAAATGGTATATCTATAAATAATGGAGTTTATGTATCTGTCTGTCTGTCTGTCTGAAGCCGAAACTCCATCAGAGTAGTATGACTATTTACTAAGTCCGCCAGCTTCATTATATACTATGAAAAAAAACCGCCGTAAACAACATGCGCGTTTCTCAATTTACATAATCAATTGCTTTTGAACTTCTAATAAACTAGTATTCGCAAATATACACTCATGATTGGTTTCTTCAGATTTCCACATGTATTTAGGCTATTTTGCTCTTCAGCTTCTATTGTCATCTCATGACAACAGAAGCTGAAGAGTGCCGTATGGCTAAGTCCTTCTATGCTTGAAACCGACGGTACGAATGTTGTACTAATTTTTCTGTACCAATATATATATATATATATATATATATATATATATATATACATGTTTACACACACATACCTCACACCCATATGCTCCCCTAAACATACACGCATATTTACACATATATTCTTTTATACATAGATATCGAAAGATTCTTACCGAATAAGTTAAATAGCACAAAATAAAGATAAAACATTCTAAGGCAATAATCAACCGAAAAAGCTTACACATATTAAAAAACAACAAATAAATATAAAAAATTACATGTAAAATATAGATAAACTTACAAATAACACATACAGTCAAAAATCTATTGCTAATTGGGATTTCGTATCTGTCTGTCTGTCTGGGTCCGAAACTGTATATATACTTCTATTATTAATCTTCCTATCTATTACTTATAGAGAAACTCTACCTACACCTTTATTATTAATCTTTGTATCTTATTTAGCATCTGTCTCTCATATACTATATTGCTAATATTCTGATCTATTACAAATGAAAATTTTGTATGTGTCTGTCAGAAGCCACAACCCTACTTCTACTTCTATTACTAAACCTATTATCTTATCTATTTATCCCGTATCTTTCTGTCTGAAGCCGAAATTATACTTTTACTTCTATTAAAAATCTTATCTCATACATGTATAAATAAATTATTGACACATCAGAGTTATATCATACTGTAAGTGTATGTCTATTTCAGAGCTGACACGGGTTTTTGTGAAGAAATAACAGCATACTTAGACAAGATCCTCGTTATCATATGATATTTGATACTGCTCTGAAATTTTATTTATTAATTACTCTATGGTAATTAAAAAATAAATGCCTCTTTAAAGTTTTGAATATTTGATATTTAGCTTGTTTTTGCTTTAGAAATTTATTCTCATTAGAATCGATCTGAACTATTTAATTATTAGATACTATATATATATATATATATATATATATATATATATATATATATATATATGTATATTATATATGTATATGTATATTATATATATATATGTATATTATATATATATATTATATATGTATATGTATATTATATATATATATATGTATATTATATATATATGTATATTATATATATATGTATATTATATATATATGTATATTATATATATATATATGTATATTATATATATATGTATATTATATATATATGTATATTATATATATATATGTATATTATATATATATGTATGTTATATATATATATGTATATTATATATATATGTATATTATATATATATATGTATATTATATATATATATATGTATATTATATATATATATATGTATGTTATATATATATATATGTATATTATATATATATGTATATTATATATATATGTATATTATATATATATTATATATGTACATATATATATGTATATTATATATATATATATGTATATTATATATATATATATTATATATATATGAATATATATATATATATATATATATATATATATATATATATATATATATATATATATATATATATATATAAGTAAATATAGAAGGTGAGAATTCCGAGGCAGACGAAATGCAATGTTGAAAACCGGAAGTTGGAATAAACAAAAATAAAAATAAATCACAAGAGACGGAAAAAATCAGATCAATTCATTTATATTTCAAAATTTAAACATAAACAAAGTAAATGGTAAAATGGGCTTACTGTTAAATATGTATGGAAATGAAAAATGAAAAAAAAACAAGGGATATTTTTTATATATTCATCAACGTTTCGCCTTTATTGTAAGACTTCTCTCAGGATGATAATTTGGAGAAAAATGTCACGCAAGTACATCGAAACTTTTGGTTGACATGTTGGGTTTATAAGGAAAAGTAGTAGCCGTGGCTACTGTGAGCGCTGGAGGAAAGTCCAGCACTACTGACTTTTCGCGGCCTGGACTCTCTTCCAGCGCTCACAGTAGCCACAGCTATTACTTTTCCTTATCAAAGTAAAATAAAAATACCAAAAAGAAAAAAATATTATAAAGTTGGTCAATATTCAGAGCAGTTGTCCTGGGAAGAAAAAATGATTTAATTGAAAAGAAAATTAGTTTTAGAGTAGAAATTCTGAAAACTTAAATGCTGATTTAAATAGGATTCTGCCATGTTTGGCGAATATAAATTCTTCTTGCTGAGGCATTTTAGGGGTAACAATCCTGTGACTGTTTTGAGGGAAATATGTTCTTTCTTATTTGTATTTATATACGTGTTTTAATTTATATTTAAAGCATGTCCCTCTTCCTAATACTTTCTTGTACGGTAAAACGTGAATGACTTTCAGCGCGTTATTTTATTAAAAAAAAAAATAAAAACATCGCTTTCCAAAAAGAAAAATTACGCGTCCAGTACAGAATAAGTCTGACGAAATTGTTGTTTAATTACGTGTAAAAAGAAATTCATCTTAAATGAGGCAATGTGTATTTTATTTGTGTGCGATATTTTCCAGAAATATTAAAAATAGTATTTAAAGAGTTTATTTTTAATCAATTTTTTGTCTATAATCACCGTTTTTGTGTTTATTCAAAAATACATTTTAAATAGATGTTATTGGAAATATTGTATTTGTAACGTCTCCAATGCAGAAGTGTATTGAAGAAAGTATGTTTATTTCGTCTAAGAAGAAATCCTTGTAGACTGAGGCAATGTTTATTTTGTGTGGGTAAATGTTTTTTTTTTGTTGGAAAATAGATGCCAACATTTTTATATCGAAATAATTGTTTTAAGAACGTCACGAATCCATAAGTTTACTGATGGAATGTATGCTAATCAGCCACCCAGAACGATACGCATGATTTAAAAATAAACTTTTAGAAAGTGAAAAAAGTAACTTACAATGAACCGAAAAACGATAGCATTGTGACTCAGTCGATCTACTAAGCAAGTTTGTCCTGAATTCCGGAATAAAAATAAATGTAATCCGAATAGTAAGATGGAACAGCGGACTGAATTCATCGTAAAAATCTGAATGAATAGTTAATATTATGTGTGTTCCCATTAAGAATCGGAGAGGAAAATAGTTTGGGTAAAAACTAATAAGACAGAAATAATGTATGGGAAAGGTCGTTCAGACTACGCGTAATGATCCGTGTATTTGATATTCAATTCGATATTCCAGTATTCCCCGAATACAGTCAGGAGGTCTGGTAGAATGTAAGTGAAATTGAGGGAGCGTTTTTTATTTATATTTGATATGTAATATAGTACGTAGGCAATACTAAAAATAAGACTATGAAATAATTACGGTTGGTAAACCGTATGTATTCTATTAAGAAATTTACTCCGTGTATTTGAGTTACGTGGGAGTACATGATTATTAGTGAGTGAAAGTGTTTGCAACCTTCTTTGTGGATAACGCATTTTTTGAAGAAGAAGATAGTTTGGAATAAATGTAATAATATTTCTAAGGCGACGAAACGTAAGCATATTTTCGTAAAACACGCATTAGAAAGTGGTGTAGGTGGCTGGTGGAAACGATTAGCATATTACGCTATTGGTTTGAAGTCTATAATAGCCAAAGTGGCAGTAATTTAATATTAATTTTTAATTTATGCCTATTTATCTATAACTTCTCTATGATTAATATGAGACTGATATGCAAGCTTAGGATTTAATTGCGTTATCATTTCTGTTCTGAAGAAGCTCCGGTGTGTAAATTCTTTATGTTTCATTATATGAGTTTATATGAAACAGCTGTAAAATATAATACCTGTGTGTATGCTCATTATTCGGAATATGACTTAAAGATAATCCATATATATATATATATATATATATATATATATATATATATATATGAATAAAAATATGTCTATATAAATCCCGTGAGCCAATATTATGAGTATCGTATATTTGGCTGTTACTGTTTTGGGGTTTAATGATGTGTCTTCTAAAGGAATTAGGGAGAGAAAATGGGTTTAAGGATTAAAAAGGTTAAAAGGAACAACATTAATTAATTTCAAGTTTAAATCCTGGATTTAATTTTTTTTATATATCACTTTACTTTTCACCCTCCCCCTTTTTTCAAACTTTATTAAACCTTCCTTAAACTAAATTTAAACAAACATACATAACACTCTAAGCAAATAACGCGTCCAAACGAGAGTGACACATGACTTCATGTTTCCGAAACTGATGACAAAAGAAGCTGAAGAGAGTCGGATGGCTAAGTCCTTCTGTGATTGAAACCGACGGTACGAATGTTGTACTATTTTTTCTGTACCCAAATAAATAAATATTACGCTCTTAATTTTTTATTTTTAACTTTAATTCTCAATTAATCGAGCATTCTGCTGGGATTTTTCCTGCTATATTACAAAGAAGTTATATATATATATATATATATATATATATATATATATATATATATATATATATATATATATATATATATATATATATGGATGTTGGTGGGAGTAATACTTATATTATATAGTTATACTAATTACTTAGAGCTATTATTTATTCATTAGTATTCATTTTTTAAAATTTAATTTACATAATTTACTTGGCTATAAGGGCGGAAGTTCCAAGTTGCTTTCCCTATTGAACTCAATGTAAAATTGCGTTAACACTTTTAAACATATACTTATTAAATCGTTCTACACCAATTAAAATGCGACTAAACGCGTCACGTGTCGTCTTCTACGAAACGAACATTCGAAAGTCGCTGAATGCCGACTAAATGATACATTCCTCTTCCTTAATCAAATTACAGAATTGACCTTTCCACAACTTACTCTTTTTCCCTCCTGTTCCATCTCCGCAATATCTGAAAACAAAACATTGTTAATCGGGTTCTGTTTTTTTGTTTTTTTAAATGACTCTCTCTTGTGTTGTTTGTGTTATTGGCTGTGGCGTGCATTTGTTTATCTTATCTTGTTTAGCTTTTCTTATTTCAATCCATAATTCCATCTCAACCACGTATATATATATATATATATATATATATATATATATATATATATATATATATATGTTACAGAAGATCAGAACAAGCAACATCGCTACCGTCAGTTTCAACTCCAAACACGGAGGCATATAATTGGTGTCCTTTACCGAACTCACTTCAGCCTCTGAGATAAACAGATTTGAAACCGACGGTACCGATGTTGTTCGGATCTTCTGTAATACATATATAAATAAATATGATGCTTTTAATTTTGGATGTTCTTAATTATCGAGCACTCTGATGGAGTACTTTCTCACTAACCTTATATATATATATAGATATATATATATAATTATTTTTAAATAAGTTTCCCTACGTACGACGTCGTTTCGAGCGTATGGCTCTAATCAGGGAAATAACAATCTCAGACGTCTCGGTAATTTTTTTTTTACTTTTTTTTCTTTCTCAATACTCGTTTGGAAAAAAAGAAACAAAATCCTCATAGAGAAAGAAGAAAAAGTTACGAACTGATTCATCTTTGTTCCCCTTCTCGTGTTTCTTTTTTCCTCTTTTATAATATAAATCATAATTTTTTTAAAATCCTGATAGATAATAATCCCAGTGCATCTAATATATATATATATATATATATATATATATATATATATATATATATATATATATATATATATATAGAGAGAGAGAGAGAGAGAGAGAGAGAGAGAGAATATGAAACTAAAAGTATATTTTTAAAGAATTGAACTCATCGTGAAATGATTTAAGCTCAATATACGAGATAGACCAATTATAAAGATATCTTTATATATATAAAATTTTACGTACATCAAAAGAATCCATGGGCACTTACTTCGGGCTAATAGCCGTCATTAGCATAGTTAAACTGGGAAAGGATCGTACCCATAATAAATAATGACACGTCCTATTAAAAAATGTGTGTATACATATTTATATATATATATATATATATATATATATATATATATATATATATATATATATATATATTTATATATATATATATTTATATATATATATATATATATATATATATTAATTAATTTTTTATACATCAAAGTAATATATATATGGAACAGGTATAAAGATTATTTTATACAAATATTAAATAAAGCAAAATAATATTTTTTTATGAATAACAATAAATAAACTATTTATACCTATTAAACAGCTCAACATATTATTGAGCACTCTTATATAAAAACAGTAAGGATACTGAGGGTTTTTAATCTCTCTCTCTCTCTCTCTCTCTCTCTCTATATATATATATATATATATATATATATATATATATATACATGTGTGTATAAGAATATATATGTATATATGTATTAATTGTTGTTAGATTCTTAAGGTTTAAGCTAAATAGATATTAAGTTTTAACTCCAGAACATGTATAAATAAACAATAGGAACTTATATTCCAGTGACTATGTCCTTATTCATTGTTAAACGGATCCAGTTCTTTACGGACCGTTTTATGAACTCTGAATTGTGTTTGTGTGAGTGATGGCAAAACGATCCGTAAAGAACTGGATCCTTTTAAAATCGAATAAAGATATGGACACTAGAATCTAAATCTAATTTTCTATTGTTTAGTGAACTATACTCTGATATTGATGCTATGTTTTAACTTCGATCTAGATGTCTATACCCTGTGCTGATGAAGAGGCTTGTTATCAATAATAATCCATATATATTAAAAGTGTACATATTAACAAAAAATACGTCCTATAAAGTTAAAGGCGACTAATAATGCAATTTTCTGCATCTTAATCACTTAGGAAGTGAGACAATCGAAGTAGTAGTGAACAAAAGAACAACGAACGCTGCAATAACCAAATAAAAATAATTACATAAAAATACATTAAATATTTAGGTGATAACACATATACATGTTTCTGAACAGGGCGTTTTGGTCCGATGGTAAAACGCTGGACTATAGACATCAATATCTAAAGTTCGATCCCTGTCTATGTTAGCTATGCTAATGACGGATGTGAGCCAGAAGCACGTGTCCATGGATTACTTTTATGTACCTACAAAATAAATAAAAATATATATATTAACAAATAATACGTCCTGTAGAGCTAAGGGCGACTAATAACGCAATTCTCTACATTTAATCATTTAGGAAGTAGAACAACGAACGCTGCAATCAACAATTAAAATAATTACATAAAATTACATACATATATATATATATATATATATATATATATATATATATATATATATATAGTTTATTAAAGTGTTTATTACCTACATACGATATTGTTTCGGGCTTTTTGCCCTCATCAGCAGGGGTAGTGGTTGCATGCAGTTTATAAATTCAGATTACAATTACGAAACAAAGGCTCGGGACTACACGGATCCTGACAATCAGCACAGACAATGGTTGAAATTTAGATACACTTACTCGGGGAGGCGGGGGAAAGCGTTATTATTGGCAACAGTGTTAAATGCTCGCGCGGAACTCGCTTTGTCGGAAATGACAACCAACTTATCCTAACTTCACGGTGCTGTACTTTCAAGACTAGTACACCTTTAAAAGGGGCTTTTTAACTGCAAATATTGTTAATTAAATATTAACGTGTTTATTACCTACAAACGATATCGTTTCAAACTACATGAGTTCGTTAGTAAAGATTTCGGTCTGCCCAACGGTTTGCGGCATCAGCGAAATCTATACGTGAGTAATCTTACGCATTTATCCAATTAATATCTGCACTCAACTGCATCATCCTATTGCTGCTACGTAGTACGTAACATAAACAAAGCTAATCTGCATCATCTATATGACGCCA
Source organism: Sepiola atlantica (assembly GCA_963556195.1). Classification (NCBI taxonomy): domain Eukaryota; kingdom Metazoa; phylum Mollusca; class Cephalopoda; order Sepiida; family Sepiolidae; genus Sepiola; species Sepiola atlantica. The sequence continues at coordinate 182,161,951 of OY744520.1, read as the reverse complement.
AAGAATCGAAAACTTGTCGCCGTTTCAAACGAAATTTGTCTTCCCAACCGAACCGATGTGATCTTTTGACCGCATCTTGGCAATATCATTGACCAGTAACCTTGCAGATGGCATCACGTCGTCGCTTACGGCTGGAGACCTAAATGCTAACGAGCTGGCCTACGTTGCTAAGAAAATAGTAGAGACCTTTCGAAGATGAACACGGCAATGTACTTGTTTGACTCTCACGATAAGCATAGTTTAACTGAGTTATTTATCATGCACATATATGTGTACACACCTACGGTTATGTATCTATCATATATCTAATGGAATTATTGATAGATAAGTAAATAGATATGGCCGAATTGTGACCGACAGAAGAAAGGCAAATAACTATGGTCATGTAAATATGAACACATGTAAATAAAAATATACATACATTTATGTTTAAGTATTTTGTGGTGCTATTAATATACAGATACAATATATATACAACAACTATAGAGCAATAAGTAACACAGCAATACAAAACATATGTCTGAATTCATTTAAAAGTTAAGAAATAAAAAAGAAAATAAGAATATTGGAACAATAAAACAGTTAATACGATAATAGTAATGAATTCAGTTTATTCGCTTTAATTGACATTTTAACACATCGAGAAGCTCTATATGAGCACCATGATTTGTGTGGCATAATAATATACAACGTCATGACCTATGTTATATTTTACAAAGCTATTCAGTTGTTAAGTGTTATATTACGGTTGACACTTCTTTGTCGGTGTGACAAGACTTGCAAACCACTTTGTAGATTATTGCAATGAATGTATTTTAGAATTAATAGACATATGTATGCGTCTATATTATGACACTAATTTCGGACAAACCAGCGTGTAAATTTATTCTGATAGTATATATGTACGGTACTGTTTATATATATATATATATAGTCTCGGAAGTTTCTCAACCATTAAAACTATATAAAAAAAAAAACCCCAAAAAAACAACAAAAAAAAAACTTATAGTCTCAAGTCTTCCAGTGGAAAATCACTCATGTAAGTCAATTTATTTTTTACAGTTATTATATTAGTTAGTTTCTAACACTATTTTAAGGGATCATCAGTTGTTTACCATGAAAAACTGTTTCGGGAATTTAAAAACAAGACAGTATTTAATTTCATGGCTTCCCAGCAGAGTTGATCAGACCCCACTTCCCTTAAAAGACAAAAACATAAACGTTCCTTATACTAAATCTACGTTTTGTTCCATATAAATGTTTTGCTAACTTATATTAGTTATTTAAAACATCAAAAAAAAAAAAAAAAAAAAAAAAAAAAAAAAAATGTTTACCTGCGCTGTTCGTCTGTCTAATAAAATTTATCCGTTACTCACAAAAATGTTGTTGCATTTTAAAGTGTTTGGACGAATCCATGACACTATTATTTAAGTGATTAATGTATTATTTTTAGTTTTATATTATAAATATAAAAAACATCAACACATCAAAAAATAAAAGATAAATAAATAAATATGTATATACATATATATATATATATATATATATATATATATATATATATATATATATATATATTACATACACACATACATATATATACCTTTAGTTCCTTCTTTTCTCCCTCGTCCTACTTTGTTGTCCATCTCCCCGTTGCAAATAAATATTAATCTTCCTTGTTCACTATAGTTTTACTAATCTGCGTTCACAACTGTCGACTTTTTTCTTTTCTCATTGTTTCAAATCTGCGTCTGTAAGTTAACCGTTAATTTGTTCTCTTTTTCTTCTTCTTATTTACCAACTCCCGGTGTTTAAAAATCAGCGTTCATAGTTATGAACGGTTTTCTTCTTCTTCTTCTTCTTCTTCTTCTTCTTCTTTTTTAACATTTCTTTCTTTCTTTCTACTGTATTTTTATTGTTTTTCTTATTATAATTAGCAGATGTGTTATATATATATATATATATATATATATATATATATATATATATATATATATATATATATATATGTATGTATATATGTATGTATATATATACATATATATATATGTATGTATATATATATATGTATATATATACATATATATATACATATAGATGTATGCATATATATACATATATATGTATGTATATACATACATATATATATATATATATGTATGTATATCTATATATACATAAAATATGTATGTATATATATAAATATATAGATGTATGTATATATATATATATATATATATATATATATATATATATATATATATATATATATATATATATAAGTCATGTTTATATTATATTCTAATAACCATGTTTTTATTTTATTATTTTTATTTTTTCACATTTCCAAAAACATAACATTTCTGTGAGATATATTTTACGGTCCGTTTCATTTGTCTTGTGCCAAACAACATTTGTATGCCAATATCGTCTCTGTAACATTACAAAATCATTAGAAAAAATCACAAAGAGTAAAATGTTCTTGGATTAAAGTGTGTTGAAAAAACCTACACTATACAGTGGTTCATTTTTGGGTGAAACCAAGCAAACAAACAAAAAAGCAAACTATCACACACACACACACACACACACACATATATATATATATATATATATATATATATATATATATATATATATATATATATATATATTAATGCAGGTAAAGGGTAAAACTACAAAAAATTTCCCTCGGTCTGATAATAGGTGCTCAATATCAAATACAGTTTTTATATATAATTTTCATGTATTCATACAGACATGTACATACTCCGTGTCATGACACTGTGACATAACATCGACATAACATCGGCATGCGTGTTGAGGATTATGTACATGTATGTATGAATAAAAATAATTATATATATACAATTTTTTTTTATTAATAAATATTATTTTAAAATAGACCCATATACACATATGTTTCATGCTATACCTGCAATCATCAGTATGGGCGGAGAAATTCTTGCCGGTCGTACGATTCGAACCTCAATGCGAAAGTTATTGTTGACTCAGTTGTCGGAGCATTAATCGATGCAGCCAACACGCATTGCCGTGGAAATGAGAGAGTAAATTAACGTATAAATGCCAAATTTAGCGGGCATTTAAGCCAACTGTCAAAGAGAACTCAATAGGCGGTGCCTATATTATTGCATTACGCCATAAATGATTGCTTGTCGTCAACCAACTTAAAGTGATCCATCTAGCTAGAGCTTTGAACAATTATATATAAATAAATATTATTTTCAAATAGGCCCATATACACATGTGTTTCATGCTAAACTGGCAATAATTAATATGGGAAGAGACAATTGCCGGAATATATAATATTACGATAAATATTATTAAATTCTTATCCACATACAGATATGTTTCATCCCTTTTCCGGGAATCATCAGTGTGGATAATCTTTGCACTACCGGCCGCACGATTTGAACCCAAAGTCAAAATTTTAACTTTTGTCAAAGCGTCAAGGACCCCGCGGCCAATAACTCAACCACGTTGAAGGAAGAGAATAAAGATCTATGTAGTTCTAAGCAAGCGGACAAATCTAGACGGCTGTTCAACAGTGGCCAACGACACGTTTAACCAGAGCAGCATTACGCATTTAAATTTGACACCCTAATTATAATTCCATTATAGATATATTTGTCTATAACAGACCATATTTCTTTTACTAACCGTGATTCATTAAAATAATAAAAGAAAAAAAACTAGCTAACCGGTGCCGCAACTAAATTGATGTAAAGATAAGAGAGAGAAACATAAATGCTATGAGAATAACAGCGATAGAAACGGGAAATAATTTTTTTTTTAAACTACATCAAGTCCGAGTAGATCTTCTCTTTGCTTACAGAGAGAAATTCGCAAAAACTTAAGATAAATAATTTATGGAATCTTAAGGTAAAAATGAGATTTTTATTTAGAATAAAGGATCAGTCAACGCTAAAATTAGAAGCACAGGGACTGTTATTTTTTTGATGATCAACGATAGAAGACCCGTATTTATTGTGTAAAACGTCCGACGGTAAATGATTTGCTTGGCGAATTTTTGTGAGCACGTGTTATTTGACCCGGATTTCTAATTTTAAGGACGTCCATCTAACGTAATGTAAACTGCAGCTACATTTAAATAAATAAATAATTGATAGAATTATAATGGTAGTGGTGGTGGTGGAGGGAGAACATATTTTCTAATAGACGTCAAGATCGGTTTGGTGGAAAAAACAACTCGTGTATTCGAGGCAAAATAACATTGTTGCTAGTCTGCTATCGCTGAGCATCTAACAAATAGCCGTAGGTCCAGGTAGACAGTGGAATTGTTAAATAACTGCAAACACATTAAACAAAAAATGCCCATCAATATTCACAAAAAAGTATTATCTTAATTGATACTTTTGTTAATTTTTGTATGGCTAGATATGAAAATTAGATTTAGAAACAAATGCTAATCTTTAAAAAATAATACTCTTCTGAATGTGTATAGATATTTTGATGTAATATGTTTGTAGTTATTTAACAATTCCACTGTCTACCTGGATTTATAACAAAATGATAATGAGTTGCCTTCTGCTGACGAATATATTTTCTTAATAAAGATTTCTGAAACATATGTACACTAAATATTTTGTTTACGTTGAATTTATGGAACATGTTTACATGATACTAATTCTGTTATAAATGTAATATTCTTCCGATTTATAATATATATATATATATATACATATATATATACATATATAAATATATATATGTATATATATATATATATATATATACATACATATATATATATATACATACATATTACTATTTCATGTATCCACATGGAATTTTATGAGATATAGTTTTTTTATGTATCAATTTTCAGTATTTACTTCAACAGTGCTCGATACGTAAGTAGAGCTAGGTAGTAAGCTATGAAAATATATTTATGGCATTTAAGCTACACAGAGGCAGCTGCGTTTCATCCCCGGGGGAGAATCTTCAGGCTAAAGCTTACAGGGGAGTATTAATGTTGATTTTATTTGCTTCAACTCAAATTGTAATTAGCTGTATTTTTACAATATTTTGGATCCAAGAAACTGCATAGTTTACAAAAAAAAAACGAAACAACAA